>OY754986.1:3444901-4009901 GCA_963576475.1 Molanna angustata
TAAACAGGATATTATATTATGATATTGTTACAACACCGCCCACCGCCACACGCTCTGCCACACTATCCAGTTACGTTCATTCATAATAGGGATCATGTGTGGTCCATTCATACAGATCTCATGTGGGTGGTTTTGTTGAAACATATTGCGCTATTGAGAGTGTCCAGAGAATTAAAAACATACAAACTACCTACTCCAGATTGTTAATTTGTTGTCACAACGCAATATTATTCACTCGCCAAAGAGATTTTATTTTCGATTAATTACTTCGTAAATTTGTAGACATATGAAATGAAATGAAATTATTTAATTCCATTTTTTTACACACATGTATATATACCTAACAATAACAAAAAAATATCTATATTTTAAAAATACTTGTCATAAACATAGTATGTACAATTTATTTATTTATTTTTTTATATATAAACGGCATAAAATGCCTTTTACATACATAGATAAAAACACATATTGATGATAATAATATATTAAATAAAAAAGCAATTAGGTATACACTTGGCAAAAAAAAAAACTTAAACCTTAACAGTAAGACAAAAATAAAAAAATACATGTAAGCAAACATAAAAAAAGATATAAGTACATAAGGATCCAAAAAAAAAACAAAACAGTAAATTCAAAAATAAAAAAACATTAAATTCAAAAATCAATAAATCAATAGACGTATGCAAACATAAAAAACGATGTACATATGGACTCAAAATCAACCAAAACATTAAATAAAAAAGTATTATTAATAGAAAAAAAAATCAGTGTCATATAAATTATAAATAAACAAAAAAGATATGCAAAAAAAAACAAACATTTAACAATCGCAAATATACAAATCCGTACTGAAATATCACAGGTTGTTTCTCTCATAAAAAAATGTGCATATCGTCTGTTTATATTTGTATTTGGACAGCATAAAAATGTCACCTAAATGAGAATATTCATTTCCAGTATTATGGAGTCGACTGATTAGCGAGTGATATTCTGTCTGTGTACAATTGTTCCTATTTGAAAATTTACTGCCTCACTAGACAAGTCTGTTCTGAGGCAGTACTGTTTCAATTAGCCCTGTGGTTACATGTTTTTAAATACAAAATAATTAACAGAGATAATTAAACATAAACAAGAAAGAAAAATAAAAGAAATATAATCAGATAATTTACCATGAACTCTAATTTATTTTAGTCCATATAATTGTAGTGGAAATTATGGATGGAACCAAGCTATGGTAGAGATTTTCATGTTATGAAGGCACAGAGCAGTAGATTATGTTAGGATATTTAACAGGACATGATCTTCTTCTTCTTCTTTCCTCTTAGCGCTTTTATCCCGTTTCTATCGGGGTACGCTTTAACCATGATCCTGGAATTGGCGAGTCTGGTTATTACATTGAAGCGACTGCCATCTGACCTTCGTAACCCTTAGAAAGGGGAACCAGACAAATTGGATCATTGCTACACATAGCTAGTGATATAAATCCGCACATAGATTTTTTTTTTTTAAAATCCAGAGGTGCGTGCCCCGCCCGGATTCGAACCGTCGACCTCACGCATGTGAGGCGACGACCTTACCGCTGGGCTATCACCGCTTATTTAACAGGACATGATATGATATCAAAATTATTTTTAAACGTAGGTATTCTTTTTCAAAACTTTTTGATTAACTAATAAGAATCTGTAACAGAACGATGTATGACATTGTCAGAAATGAGGGCATAAGGAAAGAATGTAACTTAAAGAAAGATGTCACTAATTGAATGAAAGTGAACACATTGAGATGGTTGGTGGGCCACATGGGAGCATTACAAACTGGAGGACGGCAGCTGAAGACAGACGGGGTTGGAGGCAGAAGTTGAAGGAGGCCAAGGCTCGACTTGGGCTGTAGCGCCATCGAAGAAGAAGAAGAAGAAGGTGGGCCACATGGGGAGATGAACGAGGAACGCCTGACGAAGAAAATATACATTGCAGATTGCAGACAGGGATCGTATGAGAGGTCGGAGACGCCCAAGGAAGGGATGGCACGTCCATGTGAACGGTATTTTGAAAGACGTTAGAAGCGTGAACAACAGACGGGCAAGTATAAGGCGATGTATGAATTTTAACGAGGCGATGAATTTGTGTCAAGATAGAAAAATGTAGCGGTCGGTTCTCTCAACTCACCCCGCGAGTGTGTATGTATCATGGAAATCTGTGTCTTCTATTCTCTCGTCTATTGTATAGAGTGCATTCACTTTGAGCTGATTAATTTTCCATAGATATTATCCATTTCTTCTGAATTATTTCATCCGTCAAAACATTCAAAATTATCTCATGTCACCTTAGAGAGTGCTCGATGATTATTTTTATTTAAAAAATCTAATAAAAATGTGCTTCTTAAAAATGCATAGGGATAGCACACCTTGCAGAAGAAAAAATGTACGCTTGGTGTGGTGTGTACACTTGTCTACAACCTAAACGGTTTTATTTGTTTTTTTACTCCTCACTAACCCAAGGAGATATACCTAGTGGGGAGTTATAATTTCGCAATTTTTAAGGATATTTTTTATTGCAGATTATCAACTAGTATCATGCTGAGATTGCATTCTGAAAGTTCTACCACAATATGTCTGTGTGTGTGCAGTGTACTATGTGCTGCTTGCTATGTACGGCGTGTTTAAAAGTACCTAGTCATTTGATTCTTTTCAATTTTTGCAAATTTATATATCTATGTAATACTCACTTAGACCCCATTAGATTTTGAATATCTGAATGGAGCTTCTTAATTTTATTAACTGTCAAATATTTCAAAGTGACCCCAAGCTAAGGAAAATTAAAGTTTCAAATTTTTATTTTCAAATTGGTAAAAAAGCACATCATTTTCATAAAATGGCATTGAAGAAATATCAAGTTTTTATAGTAAAATATTTAAATAAAAAATGATTGAACAAACTCATTGCATAAAAAATTTCCATACAATATTTGAATACTTTATGGAGTGACTTTGTTGATAGAAGAATAGCTTTGGCTACAACCCACTCATTTTTCTGTTGTTTTTACTGTTTTTTTATGCTTATTTTATATGATGACTTTTATATTCGGTGAATCCACTCAGTAGTTGACGTAATAATTTTGATTTAAATAGTATATTTTTCTCATGTTTGTAATGTTATCACTGTAACTTCTGACTAACTCCCAATGCAGAATTTATTAATACTTTACACCTCTACATATACATAGTAAATCATAGCTTATGGGCATCTTCGTTGTATCCATCCCTCCAAGACTGAAATATAAATACAGTTGCCAATGTAATATTATGAACGTATTGCTGTAAAATATGGGTATAGGTAGTCAATCGTCAGTCATATATGATGTTTTCTTATCACTCTGTCTGTGACTTCTTCGTGACATCGGTGTGACCCCAGCTGTGACCCCGAGGGTCAAGGATATATTTCGATCTTAATTTTCGAAATGTTATCAACTATTTGACACGTAATGGTACTAATGCGTTTACTGTTTCCAACTTGTGTCTGATATACCTAATACAAGATTTCACTTGTGAGATATTTAAAAAAAGTCTAAAGCAAAAATATCTATCTGATAATTTCTGATTTATTCTTTCTCACATCTTCCTCTCCTTATCCATTTATTTTCCTTTCATTGAATTTAAGAATTGCTATAAACTCTTTTAATTTTTATAATTAATGAACAATTTAAGAATTTTTCCACAAAACTTCGATTAGACTTTCGGCATTTTGTCCATGCATTAATTTTAAAATGGATTTCCAATCTATTAACACAAAAACTTGAGAACAATGTTTTTATATTCTTTTTTTTTGTATTTATTTGCATTTCTCTTCTGTAACCATTATTTTTTTTATTTTTGTATTGAAAATTAACTCTGATTGCTTGGAAAAAATTGGCGCTCACTGTAGATAGATAAATTAAAAAAAAAATCATTCATTCCTTCATGGTATATCCCATAATTTGGGCTAATCAGCGACAGATGCGGGAGTGTGTATTACTTTAAAAAAGGATGCAAAATTAATGCGAAAACCACCATACACCAGTCTCGTCTAACGTAAAAAGACAATATTCAGAATGGGTGGTGAATCTCATTGCTGAACTATGTACGATGTAATTTTGCCTGTTGTATTTTCTATTAACCTAATCCAAATGATAGAAAATAGTGGAGGCACTATTCTAAGTCGGTGCATAACATTGTAAGTGATTAGCAATTGATTGCAAAATTCCTGTACCTACAGATAGACAGACACAAATTTGTACTCTTTTTGTTTGTACTAGACGTAAGAAAATGTACTTACTCATTTTTTACATTAAAATAAAATATACATACACATACAATACACATGGAAAACTTATCAGTTTTAAGATAATGCTGTCTAGGCAAATGATATTTTTTTAAACCTGCTCAAGTCCCTTGTCACCAGTTGTATAATATTATGTGAATTGTCTAGTTTTTGATAAGTTTTATCAAGTTGTGACAATAATTATTATCAAAACCTATCACGTCACTTATCTTAAATCCCGATATCACAACTTGGTGAATTGGTATGACGTAACATTGCAGTAATCTGAAGTTGTCAATCACGGTCGCATGAATGATAGTATGTTTTCATAAGGAACACAGCACAACATGTGGTCTATGAAGATATAAATATACTGAACGAAGAAGCGATTATATTATCTAGAATGAAAATAAGATTAGAAATAATATTACACAGTATGGAAATAAAATCTAAACAACCAGACACATTGTCCACAGCCCAATATGTCTAGTTGACCCATTGTGGAGACAGACTGAAAACACAATTAAAAACTGTGTCTCCACCGGGAATCCATCACGGGTTCTGTAGCTCGGGAGTCAGATATCTAACCAATTGAGCCACATAGGTCAACAAGGAGGTCTTCCTGGTCGACGTGGTCCATTTGTTACATATTCCATAGATAATTTGGTCTCTTCTTACATCAGAAATTGTTCTTAAGCTGTTGTTGCAAAGTGTTTTATTTTCTAGCTGGGTTGATATTCTTAGCGGAGTCCCACAGGGCTCTCTTCTAGGAACTTTGTTATTTTTATTTTTGGTTTCTGATAATGATACTTGTTTCGTCAACTCGCGAGTCTTTGCTGATGACATGCAGATATTTAAATACATCAGTGGTATAAACGATATTGTCGCTTTACAGGAAGACGTCATCCGACTTGATGAGAACCTACTGTCAAAAAATAAATTAGAATTGAATCCTAGGAAGTGCTTTTGCATCACATCCACACGAAAAACAAAACCGATTCCATCTCTTTTCAAATTAAAAGGTCGTGAAATTCAAAGGGTATCTGAAATAAGAGATTTGGGATTATTATTTGATGCGAAAGTATTATTTGATTGTAAAGCTGATGCGATTGTTAATAAAGCATCCAAATCAATGGGATTCATTATGCGAACGTCGAAATATTTTCAAAACATCAGGACATTAAAAATTATTTAGTGCAGCTATGTCAGAAGCCAGTTTGAATATGCATCCCAAGTGTGGAATCCAATGTATAATGTCTATATCTCTCGTATTGAAGGAGTACAGAAACGATTTATCAGATTTCTTAATTATGAAGCTAGAACTTATCAAAGTGACTACTTACAGTCATGTAAACAGCACCACCTTTTGCCTCTTTACGAACGCCGTGATATTGCTGACATATTTAGGAAAAATCGACTCAATAGCGACGCCAAAATCCTATATTTTCGTTAAAGCAAATATTCACTTATCGACAAAATTCATTTCTTTGGCGTGTTTCTAACAATATGAATAACTCAATAAACTACATCAATAAATCATTCACGAAATTGATGTATTTCAGTGTATCATCACAGCAGCGAGATGCATTCAAATAACATTTTATTAATACTATGTTATTTATTTGCCAACATTAACAAAAATTATATAGTTATATGAAATTTAAATTTATGTATGTTATTTTCTGTGATAAATTCTTTTTTTCCTCTTATTTAATGTCATGTTTACCTCGGTAGCCGGATGAAACTTTATCTGTTACAGAAACATATTATATCATAACGTTATATTTTTTATCTTGCAACCGACGGTATATCAAACACATTAGTTGTTAAGACTGTTCAAGATTTGTATACCAATTGCAAAACACAAATTAAGGTAAACAATGAATTGTCTAGTGAAATCCAAGCAAGCAATGACAGTCTAAGCCCGTTTCTGTTTAATACCATAATGGACAAAATCATAGAAGAGGTGGCTGCCTTGGGACTAGGCTATAAAATGGGTGGTAAAACTGTTAATGTTATGCAGACGATGCGGCGATAATAGCTGAAACTGAGAACGACGGCAAAGAATGTTGAACGAATTCCATGTGGTATCACAGAGGCTAAACCTGGCTATATCAGTCAGTAAAACAAAAAGTATTACTATATCCAAACAACCTTGAAGGTGTAAGCTAACTGTTGATAATAAGCCCGTGGAACAAGTAATGAGTTTCAAATATTTAGGAGTAGAGATTTGCAGCCATAACGACCTATATACTGAAGTCCGCCAATAAGTCAATAAAGCATCTGTCGTATTTGGATGTCTAAAAAATATGATCTGGAAAAATAAACACATGCGTATTAACAGCAAGGTCAGAATAATATATATAACATGCGTGCGACCGATCATGACGTATGATGTGGAAACGCGAGCAGACACTGCACGAACTAAGGGGCTTTTAAGGACAACGGAAATCAAGGTTCTAAGGTCAATCCGAGATCGTGTTCGCAATTTTCAAATAAGGAAAACTTAAGGAATAGAGGATATCGTTCGGTGGAGTAGATCCAGAAGAAGACATTGGAGGGACCACGTATGGACAGTGATAGACTTGCGTATATAACAGCAAATGAAATCACATCTGGTCGCCGTCTACCCGGAAGACCACCCAAGAGATGGAAGGATTGTCGTCATCCCAGGAGGCATAATTTCTGAATAACAGACCAACTAGGTCTACTAAACGAAGAAGAAGAACAAGCAACCGACGGTATGGCCTATCAGCGGAGACTTCTAATTGGCTGTTGAATTATTTACCGGATGAAATACCGTAATATATAGCTGTAAGTCTTCCAAAATTTAAAAAAAAAATGTAGAAAAAAATACCTCTGTAATAACTTTAAATCGACTCCCCTACACCATCCTATCTCTCTTTCCACAACCTCTATACCCCTCCTTTCTTCGTTGCTGTGTATTTACATTTCTTCGCTACTTTCACCACCACCCGCTCTGCATATGGGGACTGTAAACGGCCCCTTCACAGAACGCTAAGTGAACGACAAGGAAAAAATGCATAGCACGAAAAGTAACTCATGGAGCCCTCTAGATTAGCAATCTCGGCACCATAGTGCAAAAAGAACAATCGACGAATGTAAATGGAAGATTCACACTCGTGAACTTTAGATCCTTTTCAATAAGAAACATCAGGAGTATGACCAAGATCTAAAAAAATAGCCTCTTAAGAGGCTATAGTAGGCTATACATTATATTTTGAAAGTAATTTCCCTAATACCCTCAAAAGATACGTCTTTGAAATAAGGAACAGTTTGTAACAGATTTTTAATTATCTCAATAGAGACGAAGTTGGAATATTTATTGTAGGAGAACCGGGAAATCAAGGCACCTACAGGGCTTACGACCTGTCATCGGCTGGTTTACGTGATCACTTTATGCGCTTGCGCAACGTTCACCAATTATGCCTTTTAATCACGTAAACCAGCCGATGACAGGTCGTAAGCCCTGTAGGTGCCTTGATTTCCCGGTTCTCCTACAATAAATATTCCAACTTCGTCTCTATTGAGATAATTAAAAATCTGTTAAAAAATATCTTTGACTCCCGACAGGGAAAAAAATCCAATGTTTGCGCATATGCAATAATAAAAATATTCGAACAGTTTGTATGTACATCTTTAATCTATTGCATGATTTTTTTGAATTTTGAATTTTTTTAATACTTTTATTGTAAAATTAGTTTTAGTAAAACCCTTTTTTATTTTTTTATTGTAAGTAACTAAAAAACTACAAGGCCTATGAAGTATATTTTTACTTTATTCGATAGAGAATATGAAAATCTATCGGCTGAGTTTTTTATTATTATAATATTTCAATAACTATTCTTGCTATTTAAAAAAAACCTCTAAATTTTACCATTTTTGCACGATAAAATGTTGTATATCACATATCAGGTGATATGCAATATTTTCTCGTGTTTCATACATTAGAAGCTAATTTAGTGTGCATTTTTGCGTACATCCGTATATCCAGGGTATAGTAGGGCCTTAAGCTGTATTTACATTTAATTATGTTACGTGTTTATTTTTCAACTTCACTATGTATGGCCTCACGATGTTTTTGTTGGTTGGAAGAAATCGCCTTATGACAAAATAAACCCGCCACTGTACCTACACATTATTGTAAACGAAGTTAAATAAATAAATAAGTTTATTTTTATTATCAGATTTCTCTTATCAGGGGTGTTCGGTTGTATATCATTTTGTTTGGGTGTCAACATATTTAATAATTTTATCTATTTCGTAGCTAAATCCACAGTAAGTGAGAGCAGATAAGGACCTATATTTGGTTACTTCTCACAATCGATACATTTGATTTATGATCAAAACGCATCCAAAGATATAATAATTGTTGTCACTTTTACTACATGTTCTAGCGGTTCCTTTCTTATCAGAGAGCCGTTAAAATTGACGAGTAGCCCCAATGCTTTTGAAAGTGTAAACATTGAGATAAATAACTAATTATTTTATTGTTGATATTTTCGAAGTTATCTTTATGACACCGGGTTAGAATAGTGCTTCCACTATTTTCTGTTATATGATTTATTTATTTATTTATTTTACGGATAAAAAAATTACATAAAAAAATACATAAATAAAAATACATCATCTTAAGTAAACAGACATATTTTTAGATGTAAAAATATGAAAAAAATACGTGTATGCATAGAAAAAAAAACAAATCAAGAGAAACAAGAAATAAAGAGAACATAAAGTGAAAATGAAAAAACATCTTTTATACAAATCAAAATTCTTAGTCGAATAACAAATTACATAAAAGATAAAAAAAAAACAAATAAATTACAACACAAAAAAGTGACAAGAATACATTTTTTTTATTTAATTAAATTTTTAATAGGTACGTATATATAAAAAACAAAAAATAAATATAGAAAAAGATACACAGTACCTACCTAAGTAAAACATATTTCCATTTACCACAGCGCAAGCATTCGTGTGTAAAGGAGACAATATCAATAGATCAAATAGGTACCTACACTAGAAATATATGCATTAAGTAGGTAGGTACAACAAAAATTTATTATGTTTCATTAGAAAATTAAGCATTGATTTTAAATCTTAAAAAAATCTATATGATACAATAAAAATAAAAAAAATATTACATTTTAAACGATATTACATTATTATATTACCTACATTATGTATAGACCCGGGTAATCAAAAATACAACAGACAACAATATCGAATAGTTAAGCAATTTAGGTACATTCTGAATAATGTGCCTTTTTTAGTGTAACGTACTGGTGTACGGGGATGCACGTATGTGTTGTGTTTTAATATAATACAATGCAAACTCGCACACCTGTCGGTTGATACCCCATTGTAAAAATGCCGTGATAGGGTACATGTAAGTATGTAGCTTTGTTGCACATTTTACAGTGTGGACTGCAGTGGTAAGCCGTCCTAAGATTCCTGTGCCAGCGCGGCGTCCCGAGTTCAATGCCTGACAGAGAGAAATTATTAAAAAAAAAAATGGCAATTTTTTTATCTTTAAACAGGAATCACTGGTTAGTTGGAAGAAACTTCCATTTGGCAATAAGTGCCACTTGCACAGGGTGCAATGTTTTTTTAAGATGATTATTTCTCCTGGTAAAGGGCCCTTTTTAATAAAACCATCGGCCTATAATAACTAATATTTTTTTTTTAGAATATTATGTCTAGTTTAATTTTTAGTACATATCTATGTAATTCCGAGTTAGTTTTGTGGAACATTTCAAACATTTTCACCTATAATATCCATCCTGAGGAAGAAGCAGTCGCTTTAAACCGGTCGTATAAAACACCTCATTCGTGATTTCAACTAATCGATATATAAATTTTTTTTAATGAGTTAAGAGTTGAGTGTTGGCCACAACCTAGTAGTATCATTTTGCAGACGATCTATAAATCAGTCACCCCCTGTTTGGTAATATAAATCGTGATTTATTTGACATATCTAAGCGCCTTTAAAATATCACTATCCTTAAATACCCGTTGTCTTTCACGAGCCACTTGATGTTATGATTTAAGACGTCCTTATTACCGTGTTTTATTGTCGAAATCGACAGCTAATGGTGTGATAATGTGTTGGGAGCAGTTAAAAATAAGTGATAAATCAAAGTTCATGTCAAAATTTAATGCTCTATTTGGTGTGTGTCTGAGCGAAACCAATGTGGTCCAAATATTGAGCGAAAATATAATTTTTTTACGTGTCGTTAATTTTATGTCGTAAAAAAACACTTCACAGAGAAGCAAATGAGAAATAAAATTCTTCTTCTTCCTCTTTTGGTATCATTTATGATCTGTTTCTACAGGTCCCGAGACGAGGATATCCAGCTCTCCCTCAATCTCTTTGATGGTCTTCCCGGTGGTCGGCGTCCCTCTGGTATCTCGCGAATTACAATCTTTGTCAGCCTTTCTGGATTCATCCTCTATACATGACCTCTCAAGTATCGTCTAATTTGCTGCTCCACCTTACAATATCCTCCACAAAAACATATCCTGTGGGATTGTTGCCACCCAATGGTGTCCTCTTATAGATCGGAGATCCTCGTTGCTGTCCGTGGGCCTCTTCAAGGTCCCATTGGTCACACGGATTTTGCGATCTCGAAGAACAATTTTAAAGCCTTTAAGAAGTTTTTTCATAGTTATGGCGCCTTACTATTGTTAGATTCCCAGTAGGTTAATATTTTACAGAAATCTTGGTCATACCCCTGATGTTTCTCTTTTAAAAAGATCTGAAGTCCACGAGTGTGAATCTTCCATTTACATTCGTTGATAGTTCTTTTGCACTATGGTGCCGAGGTTGCTAATCTGGATGGCTCCATGAGCTACTTTTCGTGCTAGGTATGCATTTTTTTTCTTGTCGCTCACTTGGCGTTCTTTGAAGGGGCTGTTAACAGTCCCTATATGCAGAACGGGTTGTGGTAGGAGTAGCGAATCCTCCACAAAAAAATCATTGTAAGAAGAGGTACCTGCTCGATCCTTCAGTCGATAATAAAGGGGAAGATTGAGGGTCATAGCGAAGTCGGAAGCGAGCCCTGGTACCGAAACATTCGGGAATGGACCGGTATGAGGAGTGTGGAGGACCTGTCGCTGTCCCGCACCAAACAGAACAACAGAAGAGTTTCTTACAAGTGATCGTCAACCTCGGGGAGACCCGACAGAACACATGAGGAAGAAGAATGTAAGATTTATATTTTTTTTATTATTAACACCATCCATTCTGAATGTAGTGCCTTTTTAGGCGATACACGCATGTGGCATGCTTCCTTTTGTAAGGTAATACACACCCGTACACCTGTCGCTGGTTAATCATTGCTGAACTATGTGAGATGTTATTGTTGCCCGTTGTATTTTCAATTACCCAGCTCTTACGGTACACTCGAAAACAACAATAGAAAATATCGGAAGCACTATTCCACGCCGGTGCCTCACAAATATGAGGAAAATATTTTAATGCTTAATGGTATACAATAATAATAGGTTTAGGTACATGAATGCATAAGGTTTTAATCTAAAAGGCATTTCCTTGTTAAATATAAAAATACATAAATGTTTGTATGTCCGTATGTAAGTATGTATGTACATTAAATTTTGTATTGCATTGCAGGAACAATACTATTATACTTAAACGAGATATGAATGTATTGGACAGGGGCAAACTTACAATTTATTTATATATTTATTTTTCGAATTTTTCTACAGCAAGAGCACAAATACAAGTTAATTGTCAAGAGGAAATCACTTACGACCAACCCGAAACTTGCTATCTCGAAAGTATTTTCGGTACCACAACTACTTTATATAGGATACCTAAAAAAATAAAATGCATAAAAAAAGACTGATTAAATAGGTAGCGCGATAAGGAAAGGAATGATGAAATTGAGGAACGTAGAAACAATGATGTAGATGGAGTATTGAAAAATAACTTTATTAATATTTTTATTTTATTTTTTTGAAATATTTACCTATTTATGTATTTTGTGGGCGTGCAGAACTGATTGCAGTAGGTATATTTAATATGAGTAATGCGTAGGTATATTAAATATTTACATGTTGTATACAATTTTAAACCTTTTAAAGGTTCTTTTAAATACGCATAACTAATTAAGTTACGTATTAAAAAATAGCTTGTTATTTTTTTTACATAATATGTTATTGAGCGAGTTTTTTACATAATATGTTATTGAGCTAGTTTTCCGCACTTAAATCGTTATAATTCAAAAAACGAGTCACATTTTTGTTGAATTCAACCATTTTAAATCCACATGGATTGGGAAGATATTTATTTATTTATTTATTAATTAATGTATTTATTAATGTATTTATTAATGTATTTATTTATTTATTTACTTATTTATTTATTTATTTATTTATTTATTTATTTATATATTTATTTATTTATTTATTTCTTTATTTATTTATTTATTTTTTTTTTTTTTTTTTATTTTTTTTTATATGTGTATTTATTTATTTATTTATTATGTATTTATTAATTTATTTATTTTATTTATTTATTTATTTATTTATTCATTCATTAATTCATTTATTTATTTATTTATTTATTATGTATTTATTTATTTATTTATTTATTTATTATGTATTTATTTATTTATTTATTTATTATGTATTTATTTATTTATTTATTAATTGTGTATTTATTTATTTATTTATTTATTTATTTGATTATTTATTTATTTATTTATTTACTTATTTATTTATTTATATATTTATTTATTTTTAACACCGATATAGAATAGTGCTTCCATTCTTTTATATTGTCATTGGTTTCGGGTGTCCCAAAAGGGCCGAGTAATTGAAATACAACAGGCAACAATAACATCTCACATTGTTTTGCAACAAATTTTACCACCCATTCGGAATGTAGTGCCTTTTCAGTTGAGATGATACTGGTGAATGTGTCGTTGGTTCCCCTACGTCGTGGGATATGCTGTGATGGTATGAATGAATGATTTACTTGTGATTTAGATTGAAAAGATTTTCTTTGTCAAATAAAGTGGCTTTGAAGTAGGTAGACTTAAAAAATAAAAAAATAAAACATTAATAGGTACCTAATTTAATAAAAAAAATAAATAACATACTTGTGAATTCAAAACATAATATGTTTATTCAATATTTATAATTTTTTATATAATATTACTTTTATCTATCATAATCTCTAAGCACGTCTATTTTTATATAATATTACTTTTATCTATCATAATCTCTAAGCACGTCTATTTTAATATAATATTACTTTTATCTATCATAATCTCTAAGCACGTCTATTTTTATATAATATTACTTTTATCTATCATAATCTCTAAGCACGTCTATTTTTATATAATATTACTTTTATCTATCATAATCTCTAAGCACGTCTATTTTTATATACCTAATATTACTTTTATCTATCATAATCTCTAAGCACGTCTATTTTTATATAATATTACTTTTATCTATCATAATCTCTAAGCACGTCTATTTTTATATAATATTACTTTTATCTATCATAATCTTTAAGCACGTCTATTTTTATATAATATTACTTTTATCTATCATAATCTCTAAGCACGTCTATTTTTTCTTTGTAACTTCTCTATGGAAAATAAGGTGATTGCACATACATATATATATATTAGATATCAACTTTATGTATGAAATAAAAATGTATAGGTATGTGTGAGTGTTTTTTCTCTTAATAAATAAATACAATAAAATAAAAACACTTTCTTGCACTATGGCAATTGCAGTATGGCAATTTCTTCCAAATAACCATTTTTTCCAGCTCAGAGAAGCAATATTAGCGTTCTTCTGCATATTAGGTACATTTTTGGTTGATATTGTAGTATTTTATGTGTAACATGAATGTATTATAAATTTATAAAATGTCATAACTATAAAAGCTTTACAGACAATTGATTCGGAACAGGCTCTGTCAAGTGAAGCAGTTATCTTTAATAAATATTCTTTTTTTTAACAGATTTTTAATTATCTCAATAGAGACGAAGTTGGAATATTTATTGTAGGAGAACCGGGAAATCAAGGCACCTACAGGGCTTACGACCTGTCATCGGCTGGTTTACGTGATCACTTTATGCCTTTTAATGAGATCCCTATCAATTCAATTTTGAAAGTTCTATATATTGTAATACTGAAATTCTTTTCGCTTGAAAATAAGGAATTTTTACTACAGCCATCAATGGGTGAAATTATGAACAACAATCTTATTATTTTTATTTATTTTGTTGGAACGCCATCTATTGAGAGAATTGTTTTTTTGTAAATAATGAAAGCTACAATTCTTATATCTGAGGTGACAATGCATTTTTCGCATAGAAGTCACCCCTGAATTGCGCCAGACTTATAAGGTCATTTTTGTCTTATTTACCTACTTGTACCAATGTGTAAGTAATCGAATATTTTTATTATTGCATATGCGCAAACATTGGATTTTTTTCCCTGTCGGGAGTCAAAGATATTTTTTAACAGATTTTTAAAATGACCTTAATGACCAAACCTTAATAACCAAAATGACCAAATGACAAAATGACCTTAATGACCAAAAATGACCTTATAAGTCTGGCGCAATTCCTTACCTTAATGACAAAAATGACCTTAATGAAAGACCTTAATAAAAGACCTTAATAAAAGACCTTAATGACAAAAATGACCTTAATGACCAAAAATGACCTTATAAGTCTGGCGCAATTCAGGGGTGACTTCTATGCGAAAAATGCATTGTCACCTCAGATATAAGAATTGTAGCTTTCATTATTTACAAAAAAACAATTCTCTCAATAGATGGCGTTCCAACAAAATAAATAAAAATAATAAGATTGTTGTTCATAATTTCACCCATAGATGGCTGTAGTAAAAATTCCTTATTTTCAAGCGAAAAGAATTTCAGTATTACAATATATAGAACTTTCAAAATTGAATTGATAGGGATCTCATTAAAAGGCATAATTGGTGAACGTTGCGCAAGCGCATAAAGTGATCACGTAAACCAGCCGATGACAGGTCGTAAGCCCTGTAGGTGCCTTGATTTCCCGGTTCTCCTACAATAAATATTCCAACTTCGTCTCTATTGAGATAATTAAAAATCTGTTAAAAAATATCTTTGACTCCCGACAGGGAAAAAAATCCAATGTTTGCGCATATGCAATAATAAAAATATTCGATTACTTACACATTGGTACAAGTAGGTAAATAAGACAAAAATGACCTTATAAGTCTGGCGCAATTCAGGGGTGACTTCTATGCGAAAAATGCATTGTCACCTCAGATATAAGAATTGTAGCTTTCATTATTTACAAAAAAACAATTCTCTCAATAGATGGCGTTCCAACAAAATAAATAAAAATAATAAGATTGTTGTTCATAATTTCACCCATTGATGGCTGTAGTAAAAATTCCTTATTTTCAAGCGAAAAGAATTTCAGTATTACAATATATAGAACTTTCAAAATTGAATTGATAGGGATCTCATTAAAAGGCATAATTGGTGAACGTTGCGCAAGCGCATAAAGTGATCACGTAAACCAGCCGATGACAGGTCGTAAGCCCTGTAGGTGCCTTGATTTCCCGGTTCTCCTACAATAAATATTCCAACTTCGTCTCTATTGAGATAATTAAAAATCTGTTAAAAAATATCTTTGACTCCCGACAGGGAAAAAAATCCAATGTTTGCGCATATGCAATAATAAAAATATTCGAAATATTCTTTTATAATTTCATGTTCTTAATAAATAAATAAAAAATACTTATAAACCATAATATGGCCTGGATTTATTTTTTTTAAATATTATCTGCCATAGAGTTACATCAAGTAGTCTGTTACGAAGTATTAAAAAACTTTGTAGTTATGTACGTTAAAACATTGATATTATTTTAACCTTAAGTTCGTCCCTGTACAAAAATGTTTGCATTAGACTTGTAAAAAATTCTTATCACAGGGTTGACAGATATGTATATATGTATGTAAGTAAGTATATAGTTTGGTATGTATGTATATTCCTATATGTTTATACATACATAGTGTAGCATAGTTTCCTGTCATGAGGAACGAGGCATAGCGTTATAAAGCGACAATAATAATATTATACACTATAGTCTAAAAAGTTAGTTTCCGAATAACATCACTGGGTCCGGGTTCGTTCGCCAGAATTAAAGTTTTACTGAAAAAAAAAGTAAAAGTTTTCTCTACTACCGCCACCACCCGCTCTGCGATTGGGGACTGTTGTGTGAAGTGAGCGACATTAAACATATACGCAACCAACAATCTCAAATTAGGAAAAATAAGGCATAATTTATTATTAGCAATATTAATAGGAGTGGGACTATTGTAATCCCTGCACTGGGACCATTTTGATTTTTGATGAGGTTTGGCCACGTAGAAAGAATGAGTGATGACCGTCTGACAAAAAAAATATATAAAGCTGATAAAAGAGAGGTCGGTCGAGGAAATGTCGGTACGATCACACAAATGGAATTTTGAAAGATGGATAGGTACGTTCGAAATAAGAAAAACTGAAGAGCGTGTATGAGACGATGCATGGACGTGAATGAAGCGAGACATGTATGTCAAGAGAGGGGAGTCTGGCGTAAGGTTCTCTCTGCTTACCCCCGTAAGGTACATGGCGTGATAGTATTTACATATGTATGTACCTATGTATTGAAAAGTTCATTTTGAAACATAAAGTAAGCCAGTATACTAACTAGGTATATGTACAAAAAGTAAAAAATAAATAATCTCAAGTTAGGAAGAATGAGTACAATATTTTTTAACTAGTTCAAAATATTTGTTGTACCTACCTATAAGAAAAACCGAACTTGGTTTATCGACCAATAATTCAACCACATCATTACATAAAATTTAGTATTTATTGTAAAGTATGTTTTGAAGCACATTATTGTCAATCTCAATTTAGGAATAACGAAGAAAATAAGATATTTAACTAGCTCAATATGTTTGTTGATCAATATGAGCTCTTCACATATTGACCTTAGCCACCACCATTACATTATATAATGACTAGTTTTATAGTGAAGAATATAAAATATATATATTATAATTTTAAAATACCACATTATTATTAACAATGTGATGAATATTTACTAGTTTGGTATGTACATTAATAGTACCTATACTTATCGTCCGACTGCTGATAAGAACTTGGACTTTGAACTTTTGTCAGAAAAGTTCATTAATTCATCCACCATACATGACTGAAGATCATATTGGGTAATAAGGAATTTCGATGTTTCACATTATAATGTTGAATCCATACATATAATATTAAGAGGGTGACTGCTGCCAACGTAGGTACCTATTATTTCAATTTGAATTTGCATCATTACTACAAAACAAATCATTTTGAAAAAAAAAACAACCTAGTTAGTTTGGATATTAATAAAGAAAAATATACCTTAACTTTTTTAATTATGTTCTGTATATATTCTTATAGAGAAAATAATAAGCATACCCCGATTTTTGACATTTATCTTGAATTTCTAAAAAATCTATAAGGTATAGAGCAATATATTTTTTTATAAATTTATGATCAAAATATCTGGAAAAATACGATATAACGTTGCATAAATGCATCAGGTTAAGTTAATAAACCAAAAAAACTTTTATTTCGCAATGGCGCTTAATGGAAAATAAATGTTTTTTAGGTTTATTTACTAAACCTGAAGCATTAATGCAACGTCACATCATATTTTTCTAGATATTTTTATCTTCTTTAATTTAAAAACATTCAACTATTTTATACGAGTCGCATGTAATACATGAGATCCAACTGTCGATAGCGATAGTATGTATAGTTGAAGAATACGTAACAAACTAAAAACTCATAAATCCAAATTATTGAATATAAAAATAAATTTTGTTTTCTATACAAAACATGTAGGTATGTATGTCAGGATTGGTTAGTAGATATGGAGATCAGTCTTTTTTTCCTACCCAGAATATGAAAACAGCATGATGGTATGTATGTATTTATGTTTTGAGATTGAGTATCAAACTATTGAGTCCCAGTATATATTGTGTAGTGTAGTGTGTGTAGGATGGTTTATTTTGCATTGGTACAGTCCATATTGACATACGGACTCATTGGTTAGGGGGGAGCATATGATGTGCACTTGCAATCACTTGAAACGTTACAGAAATTTGTGATAAAGATTATGGACAGAAAGCCAAGAAGATTTCCTACACAATTGTTGTTTTCTGAAAGCAAGCTATTACCGATAAATAAATTATTTATTGAACAATGCCCAAGATTTATTCACAAACACCCAGACTACTTTGAAGCAAACACTTCTATTAGTAGGAGAGCAAGGAGAGCAAGAACGAAAGGATATTTTATAGTACCCATGCGGAGACATAGAATTGCACAGATCTTTCGTAGCACCAAGAACATTTAATACTCTACCAACGAATCTAAATATAGAAAGCAAACCTTATACCTTTAGGAAAGAGATGAAAATATGGCTGCACGGTGAGAACTTTCCGAATATATCTGATCTGCTGTTGTAGAGGAAACTATTACGTACCTATACCTATTGTAGCTATGATAAATGTTGTGGATCTTTTGGGAATGGCTCATGATTTTTCATGTTTCGAAAACACAATTCTCATTGTTTATCCCTATTGAATAACACGGTGAATCTGAGTCTTGGTGGCTGACGCAACTGCGTATGTAATTAAAAAAAAATAATAAAAAAAATATGTATATTATATAGATTTTACTGTATCCTATTCGAATATAAAGTAGCGTCTAGCCCCTGAGTTTCTTTTCTGCATTCTTAGGTTAGGTTTAAGCTTGTGTATAATAATAATAGCGACTCGCGTGAGCGAGTTGCTTTATAAATTGAATTATAAATTATTATAAATTAAATATATAATATTCTATTAATTATTCGCATTTAATATAAAATTTCACAGCTCATTTGACTTAATACTACGAGATCTCAACCAATCAGAGAGCCAACCGGAAACAGAATGCAAACGGTTAGATTCGGATTGTAGACTCTAGTGAATATAATTCCCACATACAGGCTTAGCCTTAGTGGGATCCTTACATATATTTTAAAATATTTAAGTTATATTTATATGCTATGTACCTAACTATGTAAGGATTTGAAATAAAATAAATAAATACAAATTGTATGAAACGATGTCGTCACTAAATTCAATTTTTATAAAAATTGTTCAAAAAGTTAGAGTTGTATACCTATAATGTACAATATGTAGGTAGGTAGGTACATGTAAAACTAGATGGACAATTACTGACGTGGTCTTGGTGTTTCGTACTCGGAAGTAAGTAAGTTTAAAAGTAAATTTAAAAAAGATTAAGTTAAGTTTTTTTTTAGTTTTTTTTCAGTAAGCAAATTTTATACAAGTTTCGCAAATCTTGCAACAAAAAATACACCTTTCACTGCTAGCTATACGATTGATTTCTCTAAGAGTACCGAAATTGACACTAAATTTGGTTGTAAATTTTGGTAGTTTTGGTTAGAAATCAATCGTATAGCTAGCAGTGATAGGTGTATTTTTTGTTGCAAGATTTGCGAAACTTGTACGAAACTTATGGTCACTTTCACCAACGTCCCCTAACTCTTAGGTGCTACCTAAGAATTCTTATGTAGCACCTAACGTGAATTTTCGTTTCACCACCTACATAAGAGTTACCTAAGACAATAAGAGCCCCCTAATTCTGGGGAGCCGATTTCCGCCACCTAAACGAATACTTAAAAAACAACTGTCAAAATGAGTCAGTATACAGCAATTTAGTAGCATAATATTGTCAATTGTGTTTATAATTTTAATTTTTTGTCGATTTACACGCATTTTGAAAATAAAAATGAATAGGATTATAAATGCCGTAATGTTTCAAACTCTCATCGACGGTAAAATTTGGTTGCCGTTTTCTTTCGATTGGCATTTCCTAAAATACAAGACAGAATTGCTAAATTATGTCCTCAATATTTATGTATAACATTAGGTATTGCATTTTTAGGCATTGAATATACATATTATTAGTAATAGCACAAGTAATATTTACTTATTAACGAGAAAATAACTAAAATCAACTAAACGAAAACTGAATTATTTGGAAATGTTGAACGAAATCACAACGTTATTAACAGAAAGTGACAGTCATAGAAAAAATATGATGCAATATGATGCATTCCAAATACAAATGTTGCCACTGTATAAACAAAAATAATCGTTTTGAATTCCTAGCTAGGGAACAGATAAAATAGACTGGTGAAAACCAAACGATACGTTAGGGGCTACCTAAGCTTAGGTGATACCCAGCTATGTGAGAGTTTAGGTAACATTGGTGAAAGTCACCATTACTTACTTAAAAAAACTTAAAAAAAACATCACTTTAACTTTTTAAAATTACTTTTAAACGTACTCACTTCCGAGTACGAAAGACCACATCAGTAAATGTCCACCTAGTCTTACATGAGCTCAGCTCATTACTACTTGTTTCAAATAACATTGAAACTAGAGCAAGAAATTGTACTATTGAAGGTGATCTTATTTGTACCTCTGACTGAATCGTCTATTTCTCGAGAAGAACTTGAGGAACGTGCTGAAATCATAATGCTGTAGGTACAGTAAGTTTATGGTGTCGTTTGGTGTTCGCCTTGAATTTGTTCAACAAAACTAACTGTGACATGAACAATGTACAATAAGAAAAGAAACTACAATCCATCTAAATGAGAACAACAATAATTAGGTACAGGTACAACGTGTAGGCAGAGTTTCGCTACCAACAAAAATACTAAATAGTGTTTTTTACTTTTTATCACGTTATAAAGACAGTATAGGAAAAGTAAAGTAAGGTAAATCTATTAATATGAAAGTATAAAAAGAATACAAGATAAACAAACATAAAAAATATCACAAATAAATTTGGGATACTCCCCGAAAAGAAGGAAATCTTGTGCTTCGGGGAGGAGTTCAGAAAAAATAAAATGAACAAGATAGGTACATAAAAGAAAAAGAGTCTGCAGTAGGTATTTTTCAGCGCCCTTGAGGTGAGATATTCACGAAAACGGCGCTATAAAAATTATCCAAATTTATTATTATTATAGGTAAGGTACACAAATCATCAGATTTCATAAAAATTGATTATTTAAATTTACAAAAAGTAGAAAAAGAAATAAAATATAATACTACATTTATATAAAGATACACAAAACTTCACACACACTAAATTAAAACATTCATATGGTACAATGAGGAGGAAATTATTTCCACCTATTTTTAAAAGTTAACAAGTTGTCAGTGTATTTCAATTTTTTTAATGGATAGAAATCCATTTCATTGTACCATTTTACACCCAGAAATGAATAATGGCTCTGTCCCAGTTTTGTTTATGTACCTCATATTTTCATCATGGGTTGATTATTCTTCGGAAGGAACCGTCTTTGTCCCGCGCGGTGCAGATCTGGCCTTTTACGTGCCTCAACCCGGAATTTGATTGAAAAAAATACATTCATAAGCTATGTCCCTTACTGGGTAAGCAGAGAGAACCGAGCCATATACTCCTCTATTTTTGCACACATTCCTAGATTCCTTTACATCCATGCATCGTCTCATACATGCACGTCGATTATTTATTTTTTCCTTATTTTAAAATATCATTCGCACGGTTATTGCCATCCCTTTCTGGGGCGGTACCTGTTATTCACTCCATCTCTTACACGCATGTATATTTTTTTGGTCAGTTGTTCATCTTTCATTCTTTCGATGAAACTACTTCAAGGCATTCAATTTCATTTTACTTATAACATATTTCTATATCTTACATTTTCTCCTTATTTCCTATTTTTTTTTTCATAAAGGTGGATAGATTTAGAAACAAATACGTCCGAGGAAGTTTTGAGGTCGTGCCTATTCCGGAGAAACCAAGACTTGAAAGACCATTGCTTATCACTAGAGACCGGATTATATGCATTTGCATATGCATTTGCATATTTGGGCTATTTTTGTAAGATATTGCATATTTAGACTAAAATCTACTGATCGTGCATAAATGAGAACATTTTGTAAAATTTTAACTGTATCTGTGGAACCGATTACCTACCTATGCGAATTAACAAAGATCCCCGAAGACATTCGGCTGTCTTCGGAAGTCTAGAGGAGCGACTTTGGGAGCGACGCATCAAATTAACTCCAACTTGTCAAGAAGAAACATTCCTAACAAAATTTTGAGAAAAGCTTGAATACATATTAAACAACAACCCTGGCTATGAATCTTTATGCCAAATCAATAGCTTCTTCAATGGATCGAATTCAGTTTTGCCAGAGGCGATTCCTGCAAATATATCGTCAAAATTCAAATACTGCCCAGTGATCGAATATTTTTATTATTGCATATGCGCAAACATTGGATTTTTTTCCCTGTCGGGAGTCAAAGATATTTTTTGACAGATTTTTAATTATCTCAATAGAGACGAAGTTGGAATATTTATTGTAGGAGAACCGGGAAATCAAGGCACCTACAGGGCTTAAAACCAGCCGATGACAGGTCGTAAGCCCTGTAGGTGCCTTGATTTCCCGGTTCTCCTACAATAAATATTCCAACTTCGTCTCTATTGAGATAATTAAAAATCTGTCAAAAAAAACTGCCCAGTGACTTGATTGTTAACGTTTTTAAGGACTAAAATTAAAAATATGTATCTAGTTAGTAAGTACCTAACTACCTAGGTAATTTATTTTGATTGTACATTATGCAGTTTTTTATTATGAAATAATGTTATTTTGTAGCATTTATTTAAATTTGATGTTGCATATTTTGGCACATTTTGGCGATTTTCTTGCATATTTTGAACATTTATAATGCATATTTACATGCATAACTATTTCGAGTATTTCATGTTGCATATAATTCGGTCTCTACTTATCACTAAATGAAATCATAATAATAATAATGAACATCTTATGTATTTGTAAATTTTATATCTTTATTTTAGTTCCACTTCTGAGTTTATTTGTGTTAATTTGTTTATTTAATTCTAATGTATTTGTTAAAATTTTATATTTTTATTTCAGTACAATGTCTGAGTTTATTTGTTTATGTTAAATTGTTAATTTGTCGATTATTTGGCACAAATCATCCAAAAGGATGCAATGCCTTGAAAATAATAATAATAATAATAATGAACACTTCCTTACACCCTGCGCAAGTTACTAGCTTATTGCCGTATGGCAATTTCTTCCAAATGACCAGTGTTTCCAGCCGAGAAAAGCAATATTTGCGTGAGAAATGAATTTAAATAAATTTCTCCTCTTCTGGGACTCGAACCCAGGACGCCCGCACAGAAACCAAACGGCCTACCAACTGTGCCACGGCGGTCTGTAGTGTAAACTTGTGGAGCGCCGTCGATAGCTTTGCCTTCTTACTGAATTGGAAATCAAAAAAATAATTAGGTATTTGTAGGTATATGAATTTTACACATGACCTACATCAGGCGAACGATTGTGATATCAAAAGGAATGCATTTTTCGTACAACCAAGTTTAATTTTGCCAAGTATCTACATACATAAAAGAAACTAGTTAAAATTTCAATCAGGCAGCAGGTGAAAGAGTATAACAGCTAACCTACCTTAAGTAAGTTAAGTTTTGATTAAGCATACAGCACTTTAATACCTACTGCTGCATAACATTATGCTGTTTGTTTATACAAAGAAAATAATGACGTTTATACGGAGAGGTTGAAACCCGTAGAGTGTGATGAACTTTTAATAAGAATTTACAGTAGTCCAATGTATCCCTGTACTCGCAGTTTTTTAAGGGTTACCATATTTACTAAAACCATTTGAGAATCTGAAAAATCTTACGCGAAATATGATTTGGACCTATTAGCGACGGTCATACATGGCGTAAAATATATAACACCGGCCTCTACGATCTTTACCAGGACATCGGCGTTATCAAGTTCATTAAGATTAACAGACTACGCTGGTTGGGACATTTACACCGTATGGATGATCTCATGAGCAATGGCGCTACAGTCCTGCCTCCATCCCGCCATGTCGACAGCACGTCTCCTCCAATTTGTCTGTCCGATCGCTCTTATATCGCCCTCGATGTCGTCCAGCCATCTCATCCTAGGTCTCCCTCTGCTTCTTCTTCCTTCAGGACAGGTGTCCAATACTTTCTTTGGGACCCGGTTATCCTCCATTCTACAAACGTGTCCGAGCCAACGTAGACGTTGTATTTTGATGTATTGGACAACGTTTGGTTCGTCATACATTATTTCTAGCTCATGGTTAAACCGGATCCTCCAAAATTTTCCTTCACAGGTAGGGCCAAATATTTTGCAAAGTATTTTCCTTTCAAACACCCGCCGTATGGATGATCTGGAGCTCCCAAAAAGGGTGTTGTCCAATGACCCAACCGGTAGATGAAGTGTAGGGTGACCTAAACTACAATGGTTGGACGGCGTTGTCGCGGATTGTCGGGCTATGGAGAAGATTCTTGGAGGCAGCTAGGACCCACGAAGGGTAGTGAATAAAATATTTTTAAAAATAGTTGTACTAGCTTGCCGTGTTATTTACTGTACCGTTTTTATAAAAATTGAAATTTTGAATAAAATTAAAATTGAAATGGGAAAAAATGCAAGTTGTTCTTTAAACAAAATATCCTTTATAACGTTGTCTTATCCCTGGTCCTAGAAATCTTTATGGACCTTGTTAAGTACATAAGTACCATCATACGAAATACAAAAGGTAATAAAGATTTATACACTTTACTATAAGGAAGTATATAGAGTACTTACATACTGAGTTCCACGTGTCATATTACACATATATACCTAAGTACATACCTACACCTTGGGTCGTTGTGTTTCTGAACTTAAGTACATCATATAGGTACTTAATATAATAACCTTTACGCATTTTGTTTATTAAACATTTCATTAATGATATACCAATCGTTCATACTATTTTATTAAACAATCACTCTAAGTGTGTATGAAATACAAAATTGTTCATTTTTATCAAAAGCATCAAGGTGGTTGCAAAATTCCACTACGGACAGGCAGTTGATCAGAAAAAGAGTTGGGATTTGAACGCATAAGAAATATCGTTCAATAATTTAGACAAATATACCTAATACCTATCCTTGGTTTTTTCTAAAATATTTCTACAAATTGAGACGATGTGACATCATCGTTTAAGTTATATCATTATCGAGTCGAAAATACTTGAAAAGATAAGATTTCTTGAGTATTTAGAGAAAATGATGGGCATGGCAATTGTGATAAATTCGACATATTAGGTTTATTTTATTTTCAAATGTTGGTGTCACAGTATTTTGGTATTAGGTCACAATACAAAGCGATAAGGGACTTTGAAAACATAGAGATCGATGGAATGTAAATACGGAGAAATCCTTCACAGTGGAATGAACTAATGAAAAGAATAACAAACTGGACTCTCTTCGGCCTTAAGAGAGGCTAAGGAAAGAAGCGTCTGAAGGATTTTTGTAGATGGGGCAACAATGAGATAACAAGATGGGCACGACCTTGTACCTAAAGTACCTACATCAAATCTTCACACCTCTCTTTTGCTTAATAGGTAGGTACTATTATGATTGTGTGGCGGCACTACGCCTAGCGACCGCCCTGATAAATGGATGCGTACCTACCTACTCCTCCTAGCGTCCAATCAGCGAGATTCGATTTTTCTGAAATTTGGCGTTAGGGGTTATTTTTAACTATACGCTCAAGTAACGCAATTCAGTGCCAATCTCTTCTCTTTCTTATTTTTAATCTCGTATGTTTATTATTTAGTGAATTCGTATTGTGTCTGAAAAGTTCTAACAAAAATATAGTATTTAATATCGTGAGTAATCTTTCATTTATCTATACTCTTTAATATTACGAACTTGCCCCCCTAGACAGCGTGTCATTTAGCTCAAGAAAAGTAACGAGAAAAGATAACTCAATGTATGGAAGTGACATTTGTCACGTGACTGGCAACAGTCACTTCCATACATTGAGTTATCTTTTCTTGAGCTAAATGACACGTTGTCTAGGGGGGGCTGGTTCCTTTAATTTAAAGTATCTGAATGTAATGTATCTTGATGAATTCAACTATCGAAGGAATTTAAATTAATGACTTTTTTAGTCAATTATTTAAATTAAACATAAAACTTTTTTAGGAACCTTAATAATATGCATATGTACGAAAACACTTATTACCTATATGTTACAATTGTTCAAAATCTTTCAACAAATATTCTTGTCTCAATATATGATGACTGGTTCATTCATGTATCAACACGTTTTTTTCTAATAATATTTATTAAAACAATGGAATGATTCTTTTTGTATTTTAATCGAGGTTAGTCCCATATATTATAAATAGGTATCAAAATCAGCTTCGTCAAATAAAAAAAACAAACATCATATTCGTTCATGGGTTGTCTCAGAAATATAAAACCTTTTCCAAAAAATGAATAATAATATTAAAAATAACTAAGAATATTTATTAATATTATGATGGAGCTAGCGGCACAGGAGACGAATCAGGACTGTGTTCAGGTACAAGAGTGTCGGATGTAGGTACCTGAAGTTGCAGATTATGACGTTTTTCACACCAATCTCACTAAAGCGAGAGTGGCGTTTCAATCTGAACGCAGCATCGGGCGTTTTAAATGTCAAACCTCATTTATCATACATGTGTCTCTTTAGGGTATATTATCGTCGAAAGACAACAAACAGTGCAGTGCAGTTTAAAATGCTCTCTGACTTTTGAATGATAATTTTCTTAAACTAACCTCTTTGTGTAATCAATGTAGATGGCATCAACTTGGGAATGAGCGTTCATTGTATTCAAAACAAAATCGGTGAAGTTTAAAAGATTTGTCTTAACAGACCTTCCCCTCATAAAACCGTGTTGATTAGGAAGTATGAAATTATTTATTACTGGAGCAAACTGATTTACAATTAACATCTCCATTATCTTACTAAAAGTTGATATTTAGATAATGGACGATAGTTTGTGATATTGTGTTTATCACTAGCTTTGTGAATTGGAGTAATAAAGGAAGAAACGAGATTCCGCATAAAAGTGTAAGTGGTTCGGTCAGTTCATTTGCACAGTTAATTATAAAGATGGGTGGAACACCATCAGGACCTGCCCCAGAATTGGGGTCTAATTTCTGGAGACATTTAGTGACCAAAGATGGTGACATAGTAATTGAGTGCTCATTTAGGGAATCCTGAGAGTACACTGGTGGTAAGAGAGTATTTTCTTCATTCTCCACGATCACCGAATGAAAATAACAACTAAAGAGTTCAACAATAGATTCTATAGTATTAGAATTATTAGAATTGTAGTACATAGTGTAATTGTAGTATTTGTTAGATAATCACTTGTTTAATAAGTTCTACTAGTATACTAGTTTAATAAGCTCTTCTGTCTTAAAAATGAAACTGTTATACGATTCTCTAGTTACATTTTTCTGACGAGTTCTCAATAGACTAAATTCACGATAATCTGAGTGTAAACCCCACTTATTCCAACTTCTATGTGCCTTGAGTTTATCCTTAGTAATTTTTATTAGGGGTTTAGTGTACCAGACCGAAAAGTTTAATGATGGCCGAACAAATTTTATTTTTTATTTATGTTTATTATATTAATTTATTTAGGTATCCACTACATATGTCAAATGCTAATTAAACACGCGCCCAATAACAAGTTGCCACATTATGGAGACTTGGATGATATTTATCGCCTCACAGATCCAGTATGAAAACACATTTAACTGTGTCTCTACCGGGGAACGAACCAAGGACCCTTCGCTCAGGAGACATATATTATCTTAATGACAAAATTGGTATAGAATTAATATCGCTGAAGTGAAAATTGAAGATTTTGATGATTTTCTCATGGATCTCATGATCAGATCTTGACCACATTGAAATGGGACCAATCGTAATATTATATTCCCTTTCTATTGAAAGAAGAACCATCGAAATCTGACAACGCGACATGGTTAAAAGTTATCGCTGAATATATATAAAAAATTGACGTCGAATTGACGACCTTCTTCGTTTTTGGAGGTTTGTTTAAAATATAGGTACAGTTTTGAAAATTGTCGATCGCTGACCCGATTTATCTCAGCCGCGCCTAACTCAAGGACCAAACACATCAATAAATCTTGAGTTCCTACTATAATATTTCTGAAAAGCTGATGTAAGTAAAATAAACATTATTAGGAGAACCGGACGAGTATTTTTTATAGCTATAACATAAACATTATTAGCATATTATGAAAAACATTGACGTAACAAAAATATAATAACTCTAAGGTTATGTTTCTCGAACAGAGTTTAAAGTTTATTTTTATTTATTTATTATAATACACTGTTGAAGTTACAAAAACAATTACATACTAGAGTTAGAAGTTACATATGTCAAGAAGTTACATGTGTGTGTGTGTGTGTGTGTGTGTGTGTGTGTGTGTGTGTGTGTGTGTGTGTGTGTGTGTGTGTGTGTGTGTGTGTATGTGTGTGTGTGTGTGTGTGTGTGTGTGTATGTATGTATGTATGTATTATTTAATAATAAGTGTAGTAATTGATAGAATACGATGAACACCTCACTAGGAAGTCCTGTGCCGAAGTGTTCATTACAACAGTTGTGTGAAATAGATAATAGGTACATTGTGTAGGTATATAGTTATCGAATCAAATTATACATTAAATTGTTATTGAGAAAAAAAATTGTGTAGCTTAATTATATTTGATTGGGTGTGATTATATTATTGATTTGTTCTGAACCGGTGCTGTATATCCATGCTGTTATGTGTTTTTTGTATTTTTGTGACGATGTGTTATGTGGTAGCAGTTTTAATGAGGTTGGTAGGCTATTGTGAAGTTTGATGGCATAATATTTAAAGTGTCTTTGTCTGTGGGTAGTTTGCAACTTTGGGATATTTATTGTGTTGGTGATGGAAGATCTTGTTGTTCTTGGAGGTTGTGTATTGTGTATAGTGGGTATGTTATGTTTAAAATGGTACAGAAGTGCAGATCTTGCGTATAGTTGACGAAGTGTCATAACTTCCAGAGTCTTGAAAATTACTGTGGAGCTTGTTCTGTATGGCACATTCAGTATACTTTTTATTATTGATTTTTGTGCCTTACTAACCGAGTCTATTGCAATATTTGTTGAACCTCCCCAGGCCAGAAATCCATAGGAAATGATTGATTGGTATATTGCAAAGTAAATTGATCGCAATATCTGACGTGGGAAGATGTTTAACTATACTAACTATTACCGATACTTTTGTTGAAATAACCCAGCCTAAATCTCTCTCCAACCGACATCGAGTAACGGATCAAATAATTTTTAAAATCGTTTTGATTGTCCCGACCTCAACGAATTGATATTATATTGTCGCGTACCTAGGACGAACGAACGGCATTCAAGAATATTTTATACTAGTTGCACGTAATACATGAGTTCCAACTGTCGATAGCGATAGTATGTATAATTGAAGAATACGTACCAACACTATAAACCCATAAATACAAATTATGTAATATTTTAAGATATTTTGTTTTCTATACAAAACATGTATAATTGTTCGATGTATAATTATTTGTTTCTGGTACGGTTTTCTGTTAAAAAATGAATATATCCTCCTACATTCCCGAAACTAAACGTAAATGCTTGGGCTATAGGAGAACGAAATCGGTCGTGGCAGGATTCGAACTCGCGACCACTGATTTAATGACACAGCGCACTATCCGCTCTGCCACCACCCATCTACTGTTTATTTAGATTTGCGCTGATATTTATTTATAAATTTGTTGATTTATTTATTTATTTAACTTCATGTACAATAATGTGTACAATAGCGATTTATTGCCATGAGGTAATGTCTTCCAACCAACCAAAGCCAACCAACAAAAAGTGAAATGGTACTTAGGTACCTATATTAAATTTTTTATTTATTTATTTATTTTATAAGAGTATTACACAATATTTTGACTAAGTTACAATATATGACAAAAATTACAGTATTGATACTCTCTCGATAGAGTTAAAAACTCGTGTTCGAGAGAGGAGTATCGTAATTACATACAGAAAGAAAAATTCAAAATATAGGATTATGTATTGCCAAAAATATGCCCTTTTAATGCTATTTTAAATTTATTTATATCTTTTATTTCTCTAATGGAAGTGGGCAGGTCATTGTAATATAATATTCCCCTATATGACAGTAATTTCTGTGCTGCAGTTGTATTTTTATTTCTCTAATGGAAGTGGGCAGGTCATTGTAAAATAATATTCCCCTATATGACAGTAATTTCTGTGCTGCAGTTGTATTTTTATTTCTCTAATGGAAGTGGGCAGGTCATTGTAAAATAATATTCCCCTATATGACAGTAATTTCTGTGCTGCAGTTGTATTTTTATTTCTCTAATGGAAGTGGGCAGGTCATTGTAAAATAATATTCCCCTATATGACAGTAATTTCTGTGCTGCAGTTGTATTTTTATTTCTCTAATGGAAGTGGGCAGGTCATTGTAAAATAATATTCCCCTATATGACAGTAATTTCTGTGCTGCAGTTGTATTTTTATTTCTCTAATGGAAGTGGGCAGGTCATTGTAAAATAATATTCCCCTATATGACAGTAATTTCTGTGCTGCAGTTGTATTTTTATTTCTCTAATGGAAGTGGGCAGGTCATTGTAAAATAATATTCCCCTATATGACAGTAATTTCTGTGCTGCAGTTGTATTTTTATTTCTCTAATGGAAGTGGGCAGGTCATTGTAAAATAATATTCCCCTATATGACAGTAATTTCTGTGCTGCAGTTGTATTTTTATTTCTCTAATGGAAGTGGGCAGGTCATTGTAAAATAATATTCCCCTATATGACAGTAATTTCTGTGCTGCAGTTGTATTTTTATTTCTCTAATGGAAGTGGGCAGGTCATTGTAAAATAATATTCCCCTATATGACAGTAATTTCTGTGCTGCAGTTGTATTTTTATTTCTCTAATGGAAGTGGGCAGGTCATTGTAAAATAATATTCCCCTATATGACAGTAATTTCTGTGCTGCAGTTGTATTTTTATTTCTCTAATGGAAGTGGGCAGGTCATTGTAAAATAATATTCCCCTATATGACAGTAATTTCTGTGCTGCAGTTGTATTTTTCTTTGGTATGACGATTTTAAATTTTGCTCTAGTCGTTACTGTTCCAATAGAAAAAAATTCAGGATGGTTCTGTCTGTGAGCATATACAGTTGCAATCGTGTCCATTATCTGCTTTAGTGTTGGGACCGGGAAGTCTATATAGATCTGTTCCGTTGGGTGATCTATAGGTTTGCCTAGAATAATCTTTATAATCAGTCTTTGCGTAACTTCAACAGGCAAAAGATTTGTCCTATATGTACCACCCCATCCCGAAACACCATACATAAGGACAGAGTGCACAAATGCAAAATATACAATTTTTAAACTATTTTTACATAATATATTTTTGAGATTCCTGAATATATAAATGGATTTTCTCAAACGGTTTACTTACTATATTTTCTATTTGGGTTTTAAACTTATGATTTCCATCTATTTTTATTCCTAAATACTTTATTTATATTAAAAAAACAAATAAAAAGACAAACACGTAACATTGTAAAATGTAAATACACAGCAGCAACGAAATAAAGGGGATAGAGGCTGTGGGAGGAGAGAGAGGTTGGAGAAGGGATGTCAATTAAAAGTTATTAGAGATTAAAGGTGTCCCATAGTCTTGCTGATCGTACGTGAAAAGAGGAACTGAAGAATTCAATAGAATGAATGGGAATAGCTAGTGTGGTACGATCAGCAGATCGAAGAGACAAGAAAATAACCTCTTTCTTAAGATATTGTGGTGACTAAGTGTTGTTAATTATATTATACAGTGGTAAAAGTAAATGAATGTCAAGGCGTTATAAAATAATTGGACTGATCTCTGCATTAAGTTTAAGACATTATTTGTTTTTTCATATTCTGTTGAAATACATACATAATTTTTGCATCTAACCGTACAAATTTCAAATTTTATTGAAGCTTAGCCGAAAACGCAAAGCTTTGTTTACTTCGTATGAAATATAAAATTTGTTCAATTATTGTATCAAAATATAAATTGAATCAGTTTTAACGTGCATTTTGTCATCGGAAATATACAAATTCTGACAGTTTCAGAGTTCTATCTGGTGGTCAAGGTGGTTAAAAATCGATTAATTCAAATTCCAGATTAAACAGACGATTTTCTTAAGGGGCCTTTTATGATTCGGGGGTCCTAGACCACCGCGCCGATCGGGCTGTCGAGAACTGTAGTTACGCCACTGAATAGCGGCGATCGGTCTGACCCGAACGATTACAGTAATATAAAACAATGCTTTCTCATTGTTGGAGGTAATTATTAATGAATGCCGAAGAGTTGTACAGAAATATGATCTTGATTATTCATGACACATGACTCCGACTGCCGATATATAAAAATGTCTTAATGTAATGGTAATGATGCTGCTTAAATGATTAACAATCAGCCGCCGATTTACGAGTGATTGCGGTCGTAAGTTGAATTTTATTGGAATCATAGTTATATTAAATCAAGAGCCAGCTAATGCCAGACTTCGAAGATTTATTTCTATGAAGCAGAGCCACAGTAGGTGTTAACGCCAAAATGAGGTGAATAATTGTTGAATTTTTTATATATCGTCGCTTAAGGTCTAACACCGCGTAAGTCAATATCAGCAACTTTACAGTAGAGCAAAAAACTTTCTAAAATTCCTATATGACATTTGAAAAAATATAAAAACACAAAGCCGCGTTAGTTGGCATATTTTTTCAATTGGTATTTTCAAAAGAAAGTATTTTTAAATGACATGTAACAATTTTAAATAGTTTTTTTGTTCTACTGTAAAGTTGGCGATATTGACTGACTAAGCGACGATATGAGAACGTCAAATCCCACACAAAAAAATGCATTGCGAAAGCGAACAGCGATTTTACTCAGGGGACCGGACTGACTCCATCAAAACGAAAAATCACTTCAGAGTCTATAGTAGGCTAAATATTTAATTAAAAAAACACCTTCACCCCTGAACCTTCAAACGAAACATCTTTGATATAACGAACAGTTTATTTTAACATCATTTTTCTATTGCATGAGTTTTTTCAAATTTGAATTTGTTAAATTCTTTTCCAACTGTCGATTTGTTTAAGAGAACTTTGTTCACTTAACATAATATTGACAAAGTATCAAGCCAGGATACGCTAGATTGTATGCAGGGTCTATATTTGTCACGGTTTTTCCAACTTTGAAGTCAAAAAACACAAACTTAGAGGGTTCGCAGTATATAAATATGTTATATAATATACGGATTTACTTAGAATTCAGAGTAGAACATTTAGTGTATCTGTGTGTCCGTCCGTCCCTTGTAACTTTTAGTCCGCTCAATTTACAGAGCCCGAAATTTCAGAATACATAAATAGTATACCTACTCAGAATTTTGAATTTTTGTTTCAGTTAGGGGTTATCAACTTTTGAATTTTTACTTAATTTTTCCATATATCTCAAAAATTTGAATATTGTTATAAATGTAGACAAATGCAAAATATCAAATTTATTTTTTTCAAAAAAATTCTCAAACATTTTTTATTTAGTAAAACATTTTTTTATGATAAATTTATGAGTTTAACTGCCTATATTTCCAAAGTTTTTAAAAATATCGAAAAAAGCCGAAATACTCCGAATAGATACTTTAATTTTCTATAAAAAATATCAGCATTGTAGTATAACATCTCAATTTTTTCAACAATTTTTATAAAAATTGAATGTAGTGACGACATCGCCTCATACAATTTGTATGGTAGTGGCCTATACACAATATGTAAGAAGACTCAATAATTTGATACTTAATCTCCAAACATACATACATATCATCATGCTGTTTTCATATTGTGGGTAGGAAAACAGACTGACCTCCATACTATCCTATCCTGACATATATACCTACATATTATATATAGAAAACAAAATATCTTAAAATATTTATTAATTTGTGTTTAAGTGTTTATAGTATTTACGTATTCATCAATTATGTAGGTATACTATCGCCATCGACAGTTGGATCTCATGTGTTACATGCCACTAGTTTATAATAATAATAATAATAATAAGGACAATTTATAAAGCGCCGTTTAGTGACAACCGTGGTTACCTCAAGGGCGCTTTCAGTTTGCAAAAAAATAAGTTAAAATTAAGTTACAATTAGTCAAAAAATTGCTTTTTTCATAACCGTTGTAAATAAGTAACTAAAAAAACTAAAAGGCATATATATGTTGCAGAATTTTACTTCAAACGAAAGAGAATATAAAAATCTACCAACTGATTTTTTTTAATTTTTTTGATTACTGGTCTTGCTATTAAAAAACTTTAATTTTTACATTTTTTTCACTTAAAAATATTGAAGGTCCATCACAGATTTGGTGATATACAATATTTGTTCGTGTTTCATACATTAGAAGGTATTAAAGTGTGGATATTTGTGTACATCCCGTGTGACCAATGTCAAAGGCGTTATCAAGGGCCTTAAAGTCACTCTTTTCAATTGCAGTGATTCTGAAGATTTTTTTACGCATCTAATTGCGGACTGTCGTAAAACAAGAACTCACTGTAGATAAGAAGTATGTGTCACTGCAAATGGAATTCGACATTAAATTAGGTAGGTTTATTTTATAACAATATTATGTACATAGTTACGTATGTAAATGCTGTGGTCTCATATCCATTATTAACCACGATACAAGAGCAGACTATTTGTCACCATATGGATTAAGAAAAACTGAATAAAGACTACTTTGATTTTAAGATTGATTTTCAATCTTTATTTATTGATATTTTTTTTGTATCTATATTTAAGTAGACACAAGTTGTGCACTGGCGGGCTGATTGCTATTTGGCAATTTCTTACAACCAACCAGTTATATATACTACTTAAAATCGTATCATGAATTCACTAGTCTGCCATCATATACCTATATGAACCTACTCCCCTACTCTCGTTAACTTTATTTTATATTTACATGTGCGTATTTTTACTTTAACAAAGAGTTCAAGAGCCTAATAAAAATGTGCCATTCCACTACGCTTTTATGGATTCAAATAACTAAGATATAACTGTCATATTTTTTTAATTGTCGCTCGTTTGCGAGAACAACGACATAAGTCAAAAAATCCAATTTTTAAGTTAATAATGCAGAAATATTGTGTTTATCAACATTACAGTGAATATATTATGACAGTGAAACAACCACACATGCGCTGTTTCTCTCGCACTTATAGAGATATTCTACTGAGAATTGGAGACGACATGAATAGTGATAAACACAACATTTCTGCATTATTAACTCAAAAATCGTATTTTGACTTACGACGTTATTATGTTTATTTATTTATTTAATGTAGCTTCTCGGGCAACTAACAGGTGCTATGTCAAATAATTATTTAACACGCACCCAATAACAAGTTGCCACATTCTGGAGACTTACAATATTTATCGTCTCACAGATCCAGCCTGAAAACACAATTAAAAACTGTGTCTCCACCGGGAATCGCACCCGGAACCTTTGGATCAGCAGACAGATACCTAACCAACTGAGCCATGAAGGCCGACTATGTCAATGTTTATACTTTGTGTTAACGAATGAAGACCGCGTAGCTCTGCAGGAGTATCCGAATGAATGGGTGGCTGCCTTGGAGGACAACGGTCTTAAAATAAGCAGAATGAAGACTGAATACATGCTATGCATCTTCGATGGGAGTACAGTTATCCAAAATATACACATAGACAACACGCCTCTTCCAATAGTCAATCAGTTCAAATACCTCGGATCCGTTGTTCCGCAGATGCAGACATACATAACACATCGCTTGAATACGGGATGGATGAAGTGGAAAGCCCTGTCAGGTGTTATGTGTTACCCAAGAATGTCCCATAAAAACTAAGGGCAACGTATATAAGAGAGCCATCCGCCAGACTATGCTCTACGATTCAGAAAGCTGGACGATGAAGAAAAAACATGAGCAAAAGATGCACGCAGCAAAAACGAAGATATAAGGTGGGTCCGCAGGTGTAATAAGGGAGGATCGAGCTAGAAATGAATACGTCCGATGTATAGGTATAGTTTCGGAGTCGCGCTTATTCCGGGTAAACTAAAGGAGACCATAGGTAGGTACTCTGATGGTAAAGACACATTACCAGACGAAGAGACGATCACCTGGATAAACTGTACATACTCACTCAGTCCAGAACTAGAGGCCATCCGTAGGCCACCTGGTGGACAAATATTGAGAGGGAGACGAGGGAGGAGCAACTGACCCAAGAGATGACACGAGATCGAAAGGTCTGGTGTTTGCGTACCAGAAGGACCAACCCCAGATAAATTGGAAAGAGACAAGGAAGAAGAAAAAGAAGATATAAATTTATTTATTTACCTTTTATCACACCAAATTTATAATGAAAACAATAAGTAGATTACTGCTGCCCAACTAGTAAATCCTGTTCTAGGGCTAGCAGTTTACAATTCTTATTAACAATTATATGCAATTATGAACCAGGTGATTGTTCCCGTTCCACACTAAATATCTACACAATTTCAACTTTCTGCACTCACAATCATTACCTCAACAAACATATGGGCTCACACAAAACAGATCAACCAGATCCCAATGTCCGCCATAATACCTGTCATAAATCCAATCTCTGACGCGATTTTTATTTCAGAGCCATAGAAAGAGACTATTTTACTATGTTGGTGTAATTAATATGAATCACATGGTTCCCAAATCAAATCAAATATTTTTATGTAAAGAGCATCGCAAACACAATATGGCGTAGTTACAAATTAATGTTTTTACTTTTAACTTAAAATTAAATTATAAAAAAGCACTGCCTCAGAACAGATTCACGTCTAGTGAGGCAGTCAATTTCCAAATAGGAACACAATGAACTCGGAAAAATTCAAGTTTGATATTTTATTTCAAATTAATAAAAAACCACATCACTTTCATAAAATGGCATCGAAGAATTATCAAGTTCTCATATTAAATTATTTAAATCAAAAATAATTTATCAAACTAATTTCATGAAAATGCCGAAAATTTTCTATACAAAAATTGAATACCTACTTTGTAGTGAGGAGTTTACTTTACTTCACAAAACTTACTTACTTACTTGTTACTTTGTACTTCACAAAACCCACGGTTTTGTGAAGTATTTTTTTGGGTTAATATTACTTGTAAACAATGGAAAATAAACTGTTTCAATTTTGATATTGATAATAAAAACATCGAAGTTCTCGGCGTGGGCACAAAATATAATTAGGGAAAGAAAATTAAACCGCGGAATTACCACGGCGAATAATATATGTCAGAGTGCATACTAAGATCCGAATGCACAGTCCTAGGTAACTAAATACTCAATCCAAACCTCACTGGAGTATTTAGTATTCTTTAGTTAGGAATTGCGTTGCAGATACATCACTAACTAAATACTAAATACTACGCCAAACTTAAGGTCGATGGCGTAGAATTTCACATTATTGTGTACGAAGAAAAGAAATAGACAGTTATGTACAGTGATATGTAATGAATATATTCATTACATATCACTGGTTATGTATGAGTTTATACTGACGTTTAAAATGTTTTTTGTCATAACAACAAACACAGCTCACACTGACAGCTCGATGTCACGATTTTTCTGAAATTCTAGCGATTTTCGGCATTTCGTATAGATCTCTGAATACTCTGTTTGGTATAGCTGGATGCGGAATCCACCTATTGCTATCCCTAATTGGAAGTTCTCAACTATTTCACGAATTTGTCGACAATGCAATGACAGATTTAGTGACATTGACATATTTTCCTTTCTCATAACAAATTTACCTGTGAGGCACCGGCTTAGAATAGTGCTTCCACTCTTTGCTATTATTGTTTTCGAGTGTTCCGTAAGAGCCGGGTAATCGAAAATACAACAGGCAACAATAACATCTCACTGTGTGGGTATACACATATATGTTGTGCTCCCTTTTATAAGGCAATGCACACCCGCACACCTTTCGCTGGTTACCCCACATTGTGGGATATGCCATGATGGTATGAATGAAAAAAGAATAACAAATTCCTAGAGAGGGTCAGGAGATATCTAACTGACTTAAATAATATGTTGTGGCACACAATTGATTGTTCTACCGCTCACTTTCCTTTCCCTTCCTGTTTCTGCTGTACCTCCTCCAACTTTATATTTGTTACTGTTTGCCATAAGTATGTTGTAGTTTTTAATATTTTTATACCCTTTTTCAAGTTACATATGAGTTTTGTTAATTTTCTTTACATCTATTTGTAAATGCTCATTCCCGTGGACATTGTTTTTGGCTTTAATTAGCAGTACATGACATGTCCATAATTAGATTATAAAAGCTGTCTTTGTCCCGAATGAAATATGATAAGAAATACGTGTTGATATAACATTAGAACAAGGAAGGATAAAAGATATGTTTATTTACAATGAATTAGATAGTTTTAACTTCCTAAATAAAAAGTCTTGTCAGACGAAATAAGGTGTATTGAAATTCGACACGGCATGATATGATTTCATGAATGGATAATAATATCTCAAAATGAAGACAAGAGATGTTTAATTTTATATTCCTCTCAGACAGCAGCCAGCAGGTGATATATCAAATGTCAATTTGATAAGCACCAAATAAACAGACGACTAATGATGCTTAAAGGGTCTTATTGCTATTTACGTATTTATTAAAACTATTCTTACCTTAGTCAAATCGATTGTCCATCATGATAATATTAATGTAATAAATCTTACAATTATCCGAATTATCTACAATGGCCATAAGAACACTGTTTACATATATTTCACGATAAAAATATTTGTGGTTAATGGGTAAACACCAAAACACAGAACATAACAACGATAGCGAAAAACACAAAACACCGCAATATATTTCATAAAACCACAACATTCAAATACGTACAAGGATAAAATGAATTGATATTGTACGTTATGTAATATTACTCAAACTTGCATTTGCGTTTAAAACAGAGATTTGTTAAGTAGTATTTATAAGGAACGAATTAACATGGTTCAAAAACGTCCAATTTCACTTTGATAATAGTAGGAGTTAATAACGTAGGTAATGTAGTGATAGATTTTCAAATTAATAAACTAATCCAAACTTGAACATTTTTAAATTAACGTTGATGTTTGGAGTAGTTATGTAACGATAATCACAGTTTTTTTTAAAGATAGGTACTTATACAAAATACACGATAATTTTCAAGATACGTAACGAAACTCACAAAGCTTCTTTGGCTCGAACCAAATTTCTAATAGACGAACCCAAAGATAAATTAAGTAAATCAATTTTTATTCTTTAAAATTTGTATTGACACTTTACTTGGACTTCAATCTGGGTTATTTGCGCTGCGTTTGTCGTTTTCCTTTGTATAAAATCATGTTTATCTTTATATAATACACACATAAAAGCAAAAACATATAGTAATATATTTTATATACTACTTCATATATTATAAAATGAATTGGACCGTGGCCTGAAGATAAGAGAACTATATAATGCTGGTCTTTTAGTCATTCACGACCAAGTTAGAACAACAAAAAATCCAGAAATGTGTTGAAATGTCTGATTGGAAATGCCCTTCAGTCAAAAGTTTCACGCTATTGGCATGCAGAATATTATGAGAAATCATTTTTTTATATAAAATAATCTCTGTAAGTCACAGAAAGACAACTATTTTAATACAAACATCTCCACTGCGTACGTATATAGTAGAAACATGCTTAAAATATCATATTTTTACTGGATTTCCTATTTGTTGTGGCGCTCAATCATTATCAGGATTCCTCTAACGCCAGTTGCCATTAAATGAATAGCTTTGTCGCTCAGATTTATTGCTGGTTCCGAGAATAATTAAAGACGTCCGCTAAATTATTCATAACATTGTTCTGCATTAATAAAAAATACTTGGACATTCGGATTTGGGGTTACACTGTTTACAGATTTTGTGATTCCACTGTTTAGCAGTTACAAGATGCAAATAAAGTCAACTTTGAATTGTTGGAGCATCTCCCAAAGCAGAATCTTAAAGTCATCCATCAGGTGTTTTGAATGCGTTTGAACCATTTTCATTTCTCGGTTCGATTTTACGTACCTACTTTTGCGACTTTGGAAATGCTGCTTGAAGATTCCGATTTTGTCAAGAAATCTAGGAACATCTTATCTCTGAAGTCTAAAAACATCTCTCACAGCAAAACCTTCAAATCTTTCAACTGTTTTGGAGACGTTTGAACCGTCTCCATTTTTAGTATCATTTTTTTGTATTTTCGGAATTCTAGAGTGGCTACTTGAAAATTCTAGTTTTCACAGGAGTCATCGTAGTAGTCTTGAAACAACTCCCACAGCGAAACCATCAAATCTATCAGCTGTTTCGGATGCATTTGAACCGTCGCACTAAATTCTTTGAAGAATCAGTGAGTCCACTTTTTAGCAGATTTTAGTTTTCACAATCATATTTGAAGTGTTGGAAGTTGGAACATTTCCTACAGCAGAACCTTCAAATCCATTAGCTGTTTCGGTTGCGTTTGGACCGTTTAAATTTCTTGTATTTTTAGAACTTTGGCTGATACTTTAAGATTCTAGATTTCACAATAGTCTTGAAACATCCCCCACAGCGAAACCTTTAAATCTATAACACGTTTCGGGTACGTTTGGACAGTTTACATTTCTCAGTTTGACTTCTTGTACTTTTGGAACTCCTCTGGCAAGGTTTCCGGTCCATCTTGCGTAAGGGATTCCAAGTCGACCAGCTGAGCTGGCGTCTCCGACGAAACTGATGCGGAAATCGCTGATTCCACTATCGGTTCATTGGTGATTGTGTGTGGCCGTGCCAAGTATGTAAGTAGTAAACGTTCTGTTATCTTGGCAATATTACGTCTGCTAATCGGCCGTCGGCTCTGATAAATCCACTATCATGCAGTAATGCTATGCCACGGTGATAGGTGCTATCGCTCCAGCCGCTGTGATAACTGATAACGGATAATCGAGTCACACCTCCCAACACGTGGTCGTGTTGGTTCTTATCGTATCTTGACCACTTCTCATAGCAGTCAGCTCAATTGTACCTAACATACATTGAAAGAATGAGACTATTATAGGTGGTTAGTGGTTGTTATCACCTGCAGCTGATTGTACTTGTAATTTGACGCGTTTTTCATTGAAAGGAAGTCTGTCCTCGACTTACATATCATTATCAACTTTTCGTTGCATTGTTTTTGGTCTCAAATTAATGACCTTGAAATCATATCATATTATCAAGATGCTTTTTGTCTAGATTTATAACACTTTCAGTCATTTAAAATTATTATGTTTTTGGTGTAGGCTTGAAAGTTTGAAAGAAGAAGACATCCTTATGCACAAAACCTAAGTTTTTATTTGTAATTTTAAAGATTTTCAACATCATCTCATAGTATAATGTTTTTCGTATACTTATATAAGATTTCTTTAAAATAATCTCGTATGATAATCTTGCTGTGAGCAACGGTTTAGAAATGTGATTCCACTATTTCAATTATCATTGTTTTCGGATGTCCCGTAAGGACCGGGTAATCGAAATTACATCAGACAACAATAACATCTCACATAGTTCTGCAATGAGGTATGAATGAATGATTTGGTTTATATATAGATTAAAAATATTTTCTTAGTCACTTGATGCTGTTTTTGGTATGAATTCAAAAATTATTTAATATATTTTAAAGTTTCTTGTCAAAACATATGTATGGAGTGTGCTACTGTATGGGTGCGAGACATGGTGCCTATCTGAAAGAGATAAGGGAAGGCTGAGTGCGTTCGAGATGAGGACCTATACAAGAATGCTGGGGACATCCTGGAGTGACCATATCTCGAACGACGAGGTACTACGAAGAATTGAAGGAAGAGGGCACCTACTCGCGACTCTCTCAGAGAGACGCGCCAAATGGATTGGTCACGTGCTGAGGCAGGAGGGTTTCCTACACATGATGATAGAGGGAATGTTAGAGGGAACTAATATCAGGGGTCGCGAATATCTTCGCGACTTGTATGACGATATGAGCTGCACAACGTATGAGGAGCTGAAGAGGGTGGCGCGGGATAGACCGCAATGGCGGAGGAGGTGTTATTTTTTGCTGCAAGCGAATCCCCAGGACTGAGATCACAGAAGATGAGAAATGTTTAATGTTGGATAGGTACACGCAAACATTGTTTTTTTTTCATTGGAGTCAATGATATATTTTGAAATTTTTTTTAACACAACCCAGCCGATGACAGGTCGGAAGCCCTGTTGGTGCCTTTAGTTCCTGGTTCTCCTATAATATTCTAACTTCGTCTTTGTTGAGATGTTTTTAATTAAAGATTATCAGAGTTAACAGGCATAAAGATTTTCTTGAAAATATCCCACATGTGGATCTATAAAGTAAGGTTTTGTAAATTTTTCTGCAGTATTAAATTAAAATATGTTTCTTACACTTCTCTGCTTACGCCTTATAAATACCTACCATACGTCGTACTCTATATGCTAAGCAAACTTTACTTGACATCCGTTCAGAATTTGGCTGTGCTTTGTGGTTATGAAAATACGATCAAATTGTGGCCAGGAGATTGGCACATAAAGTGAGGGGAACGGGGATATCCCAAAAGCATTCAATGTTTAAATATAAATCGGATATCAATGACACATTCGGTATTTGATTTTCGATATTCAAAACCCTTTGTTAACCCGCATTTCGAACCATTCCTAAAATATTCAAATGTGTTACAATGTTTGCCACCAAATTTTGGTGGCACCATGAAAAAAAAATTGCTCATGTCATGTCTATGAAATATTGACCTGTGTTTAAAACAATGTTTTCTTACGTATAAACTAATATGAGGCCAGTAATTTCTACATCGATCATTAATTCCTCATGTCCCAATCATTTTCATAAGTCGTGATGTTTGCTATATATGGAACTTGAAGGCACCTACATAATATACTGAACTATTTTATATATTTAAGTTTATTATACTACAAACGTATATACCTAGGTATATTTATGTACCTACAATGCAAGCTTAGGTATATTTAGCTATTGTTTCTCATGAAGCATACATAAATGTGTTTAAGTATTTTAAACATATATGTAGAGGCATTTAAATTGCAACTAGGTCATAAAAGTATGAAAAGTTAGTGCATTGTATGAAGGTATGCGAGTGAATCGTGGAAAATACCGTTCTAGTTCAAAACCGTAAATAATATTTAGAGACATTATTTCTGAAAGTAGCGTTCACTGCTCAATCTCACATATTTAGCAATAATAAATATTCAGTAATCGATGGCCGCAGCTGAGATGGAGGGATGATAATATACAGCGATATGCTAGCATATCGCAATAGCAATTATTATTATTATTCGTTAGGATTGAGACCTACGCGACCCCGTACCGCGACCATGTTTGATCAATTGTGCACATCCATTTAGGGTTGTCAATATCAATAGAAGTTCGGTTTCTTGAAGTGCCATATCTTGCAGATTGAGTTGCCACCCAAGGCTTTAGGTATTGGTATATAAACTCCCAGGTGTCTGTGTCTGGACTCCATTAGTGCTGGGTACTCGCAGATCACGTTTGAGGCTGTTTCTTCCTCTTGTTGACACTTTCTACAGTTTGGTTCATCAGCGATCCCCATTATGTAATGGTGTCTTTGTAGATGACAGTAACCAGTCATTGTTTTCAATTGTTCTCTGCTAAGATTCAGCAGGTTTCTTTTCCTTTTTTAAAAGGGTCCTTCAATAAATTCTTTCGCATGTCATTGTCCACAACCAGTCTTCTAGAATTCTCTATGATGAACTTATCGCAATGGCAATCTTGGATGCAAACTAACAGGACAGGACTACGTGGAGTCAAATGGAGGTTCAGGGGCGGTCGGAAATTGGCTAAAGAAGAATAAGTGGATAGGAAGTATGACTTCAAAAGCTTCTTCGAAACCAAGCTAGGACCATGACCATCTCTTATACTATAGAGTAATTGATTGCAATGCTTGATCTGTTATACGTTCCTAAATGTAAATTGTTAATAGTTATATTGCCTATTCAAATAGTTTAAGTTAAATTAAATTTAAGTTAAAGTGATGTATGTTATTAAAGTTAGTAACCGATTTTTCACGCTACTTTTATGTTGAGCAATGTCTACATCATAAAATATTACATAACATGATAAATATTACATACCTATATACCCACCAAGTCAAAGTTTTGATACAGAACTTAATAGTTTTATTTGTTTATTTATATATTACAAGCCATATTTTTTGTAGATGTTGCTTTTGAAATGTTCCTCACCGACGATGTCGACATTGTATAGATTTAACGTGGCTTTCTTCAGTTCATGGCAACTTTAGAGGGCGTTGAAGACCAACATTCGTCCATAATACCTAATTAAATAGGTATGTAGTTATCGGTGAATATCTCGCTAAGGGACCACAAAACTAATGAATGGATTAGGAAGAACACAGGAGTAGCGGATGTGGCCAAATGAATAGCGGAGTTAAAGTGGAGTTGGGCGGGTCATGTATCTCGGATATCAGATGGACAATGGACAAAAATTGTGATGGACTGGAGGCCAAGAACGGGAAGCAGAAGCGTGGGAAGGCCCCAGACCAGATGGTCCGATGACATCAAAAAAGTGGCAGTTCCTGAATGGTGAAGAATGGCACAGGATAGAGACCAGTGGAAGTCCAAGCGGGAGGCCTTTGTCCAATACTGGACTCAAGAAGAGGCTGAGTAAGTAAGTAAGTAAGTATAATCTCTGGGTTTTGGTAAAAATTTTCAAGTATTCACATCATGTCTTAGCTAGTTTTCCTTGGTCACCGCTTAAAATAGTACAGTATTTAGATGAATGTGTTAAACATTAAAGCTGATATTTTTGTTTTATTCGGTATCTATATACAGTTTCTTGCATTATTAACATGTACGAAGGAACTAGGTGTTTCAAATTAATGTTAATTTGACACGCACCCAAAAACAAGTTACTACATTTTGGAGATTTATGAAATTTATCGTCTGAATTATCCAGACTGAAAATACAATTATAAACTAAGTTTGGTATCTACAGATTTAACTGACATAGGAGACTATAACCAGTGACCAAAATACATTATTTTTTTATAAAAAAAGAGACCTTTGTATGGATTATAGATTCATTTTGCATTATATACACAGAGAGTAAAGATAGATTTATTGGTCTGTGATTATATAGCTTATTTTGAAACGTCTCAAAACCAACAGTTTTATACATCTAACAGTTTTATACATCTAACCTGTAAAATTTGTATACCTATAACCACTACTCTCAGTCTGGTAGAGTATTATTCTGATTATGTGCATTGCACGAAACGTGTCTATATATTCAATCAAATAAAATTGACCGAAAACCAAGTAGTTTTGTTTTATAATTTATAAAAATTATCTGTAATTAAAGAATCCCCCTTGTACATGAATCTCCCTCGAAATCCATCAAGAAAGAGACCAAAGAGCACCTGAATGACACAGTGCCACAGAATCCTGCGGCAAAATGGTCTGGAGGAAGAGGACATACGAAATAGAAGATATAACCTGAGAGATGAGAAAAGCCGACTCCAACAGCCTTTAACGGCGGACAGTGCCAGGAAGAAGAAGAATATTTGTAATTAAAGACTGTTTCTCCACCGGGAATCAAACACACAACCTCTGTCTCAGCAGTCAGATATCTAATCAACTTAGTCTCAAATGCCATTATCTTGTTGCATTTCACCTTTCAATAGCAAAAGGTTCAATTGATAAAAGTGTCCAGAACGATTATAAAAAACGAGAATTCATAATCCTGAACTATGTCAAAAGAATTTGCCATCATAAATAGATCTTTTGCCATCATAAATAGACCTTTTCTATTTTCTGGATCACAAAGTAACAATTAGCAACTTTAGTGAATTGGAAAGGGAAAATAAAGGTAGATGTGAAATAAAATAAAATAAATTATACATAATGGTACAATTATTTACCAGTACAATTTGAAAAATAAGTAGAAATCAATTTCAATAAATTCTTGGTAAAATTAAAAAAATATCTTAAGTACCTAACATGTGAATTTTTATTTTGTTCGTTAGGATTATTTAGCTTTTGTGATTATTTCACATTTTTTTATATTATTTGTTTTTATGATTTTATTAATTTATATTTTGACTTGAGTTGTCAAGTTTTTGCTTTTTTTTTGTTTTTATATCAATGTGAATGTTATGTATGTTCCTTAATATGATACCTAGGTTAAGATTTATAAACCTACATAGTTAGTTTTAGTTAGTTTGTATGTTTTGTGAAATGTGACACACTTTAAAACACGAGAAATTCTCTTTTTTAAGTACATAAATGACTTCAAAACAACGAAAAATTCTCTTTTTAAAGTTGAGTCATACATTAAATATGACTTCAAAATACGAGAAATTCTCTTTTTAATGTTAATCAAACATAAATATGTATTTATCATTATATAATGTGTAAATATTGTATTTTTTTTAAATAAATAAAATAAACATAGTTATAGGTACCTATATATAATCACGGCATATAACACAATGTGGGATAACCAGTGACAGGTGTGCGGATGTACAATACCTTATAAAGGAAACACGACACATGCGTATATGCCACACACTAGTCTCGTCTCACCTAAAAATGGCAACATACAAAATGGGCGGTGAACCTCATTGCTGAACTATGTGAGATGTTATTGTTGCCTGTTGTATTTTCTATTACCCGGCTCTTACGGGACATCCCAAACACTACATTCAGAATGTGTGATGGTGAACCTCATTGCTGAACTATGTGAGATGTAATTGTTGTCTGTTGTATTTTCTATTACCCGGCTCTTACGGGACACCCGAAACAGTATATTCAGAATGTGTGATGGTGAACCTCATTGCTGAACTATGTGAGATGTAATTGTTGTCTGTTGTATTTTCTATTACCCGGCTCTTACGGGACACCCGAAACAGTATATTCAGAATGTGTGATGGTGAACCTCATTGCTGAACTATGTGAGATGTTATTGTTGCCTGTTGTATTTTCTATTACCCGGCTCTTACGGGACATCCCAAACACTACATTCAGAATGTGTGATGGTGAACCTCATTGCTGAACTATGTGAGATGTTATTGTTGCCTGTTGTATTTTCTATTACCCGGCTCTTACGAGACACACGAAACACTACATTCAGAATGTGTGATGGTGAACCTCATTGCTGAACTATGTGAGATGTTATTGTTGCCTGTTGTATTTTCTATTACCCGGCTCTTACGGGACATCCCAAACACTACATTCAGAATGTGTGATGGTGAACCTCATTGCTGAACTATGTGAGATGTTATTGTTGCCTGTTGTATTTTCTATTACCCGGCTCTTACGGGACATCCCAAACACTACATTCAGAATGTGTGATGGTGAACCTCATTGCTGAACTATGTGAGATGTTATTGTTGCCTGTTGTATTTTCTATTACCCGGCTCTTACGAGACACACGAAACACTACATTCAGAATGTGTGATGGTGAACCTCATTGCTGAACTATGTGAGATGTTATTGTTGCCTGTTGTATTTTCTATTACCCGGCTCTTACGAGACACACGAAACACTACATTCAGAATGTGTGATGGTGAACCTCATTGCTGAACTATGTGAGATGTTATTGTTGCCTGTTGTATTTTCTATTACCCGGCTCTTACGGGACATCCCAAACACTACATTCAGAATGTGTGATGGTGAACCTCATTGCTGAACTATGTGAGATGTAATTGTTGTCTGTTGTATTTTCTATTACCCGGCTCTTACGGGACACCCGAAACAGTATATTCAGAATGTGTGATGGTGAACCTCATTGCTGAACTATGTGAGATGTTATTGTTGCCTGTTGTATTTTCTATTACCCGGCTCTTACGGGACATCCCAAACACTACATTCAGAATGTGTGATGGTGAACCTCATTGCTGAACTATGTGAGATGTTATTGTTGCCTGTTGTATTTTCTATTACCCGGCTCTTACGAGACACACGAAACACTACATTCAGAATGTGTGATGGTGAACCTCATTGCTGAACTATGTGAGATGTTATTGTTGCCTGTTGTATTTTCTATTACCCGGCTCTTACGGGACACGCGAAACAGTATATTCAGAATGTGTGATGGTGAACCTCATTGCTGAACTATGTGAGATGTTATTGTTGCCTGTTGTATTTTCTATTACCCGGCTCTTACGGGACATCCCAAACACTACATTCAGAATGTGTGATGGTGAACCTCATTGCTGAACTATGTGAGATGTTATTGTTGCCTGTTGTATTTTCTATTACCCGGCTCTTACGGGACATCCCAAACACTACATTCAGAATGTGTGATGGTGAACCTCATTGCTGAACTATGTGAGATGTTATTGTTGCCTGTTGTATTTTCTATTACCCGGCTCTTACGGGACATCCCAAACACTACATTCAGAATGTGTGATGGTGAACCTCATTGCTGAACTATGTGAGATGTTATTGTTGCCTGTTGTATTTTCTATTACCCGGCTCTTACGAGACACACGAAACACTACATTCAGAATGTGTGATGGTGAACCTCATTGCTGAACTATGTGAGATGTTATTGTTGCCTGTTGTATTTTCTATTACCCGGCTCTTACGGGACATCCCAAACACTACATTCAGAATGTGTGATGGTGAACCTCATTGCTGAACTATGTGAGATGTTATTGTTGCCTGTTGTATTTTCTATTACCCGGCTCTTACGAGACACACGAAACACTACATTCAGAATGTGTGATGGTGAACCTCATTGCTGAACTATGTGAGATGTTATTGTTGCCTGTTGTATTTTTGATTACCCGGCTCTTACGGGACATCCGAAACATTACATTCAGAATGTGTGATAGTGTGATGGTGAACCTCATTGCTGAACTATGTGAGATATTATTGTTGCCTGTTGTATTTTCCTTACGGGACACCCGAAAATGATTATAATATAAAAGTGTGGAAGCACTATTCTAAGCCGGTGCCCCACTCTAAAAAATATTTTTTAAACGAGTGAATAAAAAAATACGATTGCAAAATTTCAACACATAGGTACCTACACACAACATGTGAAATTAAAGATATAGAAAATCGTCTAATGTATTTAGATATATAAACAACGCTTGATTATTATGCAACGTGTAGGTAGGTACCTATAGCAGTCACAATTGTAGTTCAGAAATACAAAATTGTTCAATTTTCTCAAAATATCAAATGAAACAAGCTATAAACAGTTTGACATATATTGTCACCGGGAATACACAAATTATGAAAGACTTATGCTGTGTTTCTCGAACAAAGATTAAAGTAAAAGTATAGTTAAAATACTTTGATTTCATAAAATTGTTCATTAATTTGGTTGTTTCGTTGAAATATAATGCCGTTAAGCGACGCAATTTTGAACAATATTATGAAATCAAAGTATTTTAACTATACTATTACCGATACTTTTGTTAAAACATGCAGCCTTAAGATCCAACTGGTCAGTAAGTAGGTTAAAAATCGATCGCAAAATTCCAGTAAATACAGACAGATATGTGATGTTAATTATGTAAAAAGTTGTAAAAAAAGAAAAAGCATGAAAATTGTGAAATTGTACCTAATTATCAACATTTACAAAGTGTGTAGATAATCGAAAATAAAATCTTTTGGCCAATGAATGTTGCGTTGTGACAACAAATTAACAATCGGGAGTAGGTAGGTAGTTTGTATGCTTTCAATTCTATGAACACTCTCAATAGCGCAGTAGGTATGTTTCAATAAAACCATTTCCAATTCCAATCCCTGTGCAGACAGATGAAGTTAAACAAATCGGTGTAGTAAAAGATTATGTAGATTTTAAAAAGTTGGGAGAGAAGCTGTTTAAATGGGGAGTAGAAAATTGAAAACCCTATAAGATTTATAATCACATTTTAAGTTATTCTGTATTACGTAGAGGAAATATTCAAAACTTATTAAATGTGTAAATAATGTGGGGAACAAGGTTATGGGGCAATCAAAAAATGAATATATATCTAAGCTGTTTTTACAAATTAATGTAAGTAAGCTTATGTACAACATTATCCCGAATCTATTCTGAAATTTAAGGAAAGTCCTGAATTGGTAGGTAGACTTAATAAATGAACAAAAAACATCGTATTTATTTCCTCACACAAAGAAAAGAAGAAAAATACTTACTCAAAAACCAGAATACCGTTTTCTAAATAAAAATATAAAGTTTAATATAACATAATTTTGTTTTTCAAACAAACAAAACTCGTATCTAACTCACAAGAGACCATTGTTCATCGTTACATAATATGAGGTCTGTAAAAAACGTTTTAATTAGTATATTTTTCTACGACTGAATCACATCAAATTTGGAAAAAATGGATAGTTACATACAAAAATGATATTTTTTTGTCGCGTGGCATTCCCCATAGAAAACATATTTCGACGCGGAATTTTCCATCTGTCTGTGGTCACACAATAAATACAAACGCAAGATCCAAACACGCCATCGGATACTGCAATATTTTACGTAGCGTTTCGTACCCAATAAATTCAATTAATAATACGCAATACACTTTTACAGGAACAATAAATACCCACAAGACATTAATAATAAACATAAAAATATAGCAATACACTTACCGAAGTGGTAGTCTTGTTTCACGGCACCCATTTGGTAGATGTGACGTATATATGTCTGTTTTGGACGGGTGGCAAATCGTTTCAACTCAGATCCAATCTGGAGTAGAACGGTAAAAAAAACACGAATAAGAAACGAAATAGTCCAAAGCTAAAAGTTTCGTAGAAAAGAAAACAGATAAAAAGAGTTACAAACTAGTCACTGTTTTGTTATAATAATAAAGTTATTATCTCTCTTCCGACCATGTGGTTCGCGGTGATTAGAAAATGCACAATAAACCAAAACTGATATTTACAAATGTGTCCCTTATCACACCGCCATCTTAATGAAGATGCGATAAGCTTTAGAGCGTAGTCGCTCACAATCGTTATAACAACTCACGTAGGTAGAGTATTATATTATTTTTTTGTAGACACACACAATGAACCTTTGCAGCAATAACGATAAAATTCTTATCAATTTTATCTGTTGCGGCGATGATGATATTACAATTTGCGAAAAGCTTCAACACTCGACGTCGTTCGAACGTGTTGAAAACAAAATGGCCGACGGTGGAGACGTCAACGGGCGCGGAATGGGCGGGAAAAGTGTCTCGTTTCTTTTTCGTCTGTGGTCCGTTATGGCGGGAGATGTGCACTGATGGTAAGAGCCCCGGGTCAGAGTTTCGGATGGTGGCTTGGCGTTGTTTTGGTAGTGTGACAAAAATGGGAAAATGGCCGCCTGGTTTGTTTGGTGTGTGATGTCGCCACGATACAACGCGACGACCTTATCAATACTAAAACCCTCACAGTTGCTGGCTCTTATCAGAATACACACATGCAGTGCCGTGTAGCCATGTACACAAGTTATTATTTAATAAAATTATGTTTTTATTCGATAGTCTAATACATAGTGAAAAGCGTAAATGTAATACCTTCAGGATACACTAGACACTCGAGTGTTCATGTGAGTCGTAATTGTAGTTTCAATTTCTGGCAATTTCTTCATTTAAACCAAAGCAACGTGATGATATACCTTCTTCGTGAGGCGGTAGATATATAAAAAAATCAAGTAGGTACCTACAAAGACAAACACGTAACATTACTAAATGTCAATTCACAGGGGATAGAGGTTGTGGAAGGAGAGAGAGGACGGAATGTCAATTGAAAGTTATTAGTGAGATATAACAGCTGTAGACATTGTAATAGGTATCATCATTTAAGGAGTTCCATAGGCAATCAACGTAAACAACGTAATAGACAATAACATAAAACTAGCTCACCTTAGCACAGGTTATGCCTAGTGAGGGGGCTATTAACAAAGATACAAACAAAGAGATATGGCTTAAACTATGTAAGCACCAGTGAAGTGGTATATTGATATTTATTGAAATGAAATAACTTATATTTACTTTGTATGTTAACTATGTATGAATAAGCTTATATTATCTTAACATATTTTGTATCTCATATATACTGAATGTTTTTGGATAGAAATAAATAAATAAAAATAAATAAATCAGCAAGATTGTACTTGAAAAGAGGAACTATGGAATTCAGTAGAATGAATGGGAATAGCTAGTGTTGTACGATCAGCAGATCGAAGAGACAAGAAAATAACCTCTTTCTTAAGATATTGTGATGAATTGGTGTTATTAATTATATTATACAATAGTGAAAGTAAATGAATGTTATGACGTTGACGTATCTTAGGCCGGCGAAAAATATTTCGGTAGTTGGAAACATGATCATATTTTCTAAAATTGTAAATTAAACGTATAGATAGGTACATTTCGTAATCATTCAAGTTTATAAAGTAGTCCTTCGTCAGCATCCAGATAACAGACATCAGCATAATCAAGTAATGGGATAAGCAAAGATTGTGCAAGCGTGATTTTGGATTGTGTCGGAAGATTTTTTGATAGAGTGTATAACTGTATACTATAAAAATAATAACCTACCTATGTCGAATACGTTTCATCTGGGAAACTAGCTGTATACATTCGTAAGGAACATGATTAATTTTAATCGCATGGGTCTTCTGTCATGTCCATTGTCCATGTCTCACTTGAAATCATGAAAATTATCTCGCCACGTGGAAATTTTGGTTTTGATATGTTATACAAACATAAGGTTGAATTTTCTCGCTATAATTTATTGATACAAACATCACTTAACTGAAATTTTCTCACTGCGCGGCAATTTCCTTTTTGTTTTGTTGATACAAACACAACGAGACCGAATTGCGTGGAAAAAAATTGATGATGATTTCATACGACCCGGTGTACGTGAAAATCTTTTCGAAAAGAGGGCGGTGAGTATTTTTCTTTTCGAAACGGTAACACAAAAAGGTTGGTAACCTCTGGATAGTATTATATTGTTAAATTTTAATGGTTTACTGCACTGTATATTTGTTTGATTTTTAAATATATAAAAATATAGATGGGTGATGGCAGAGCGGTTATCGCGCTGGATTAGTAATCCAGTGGTCGCGAGTTCGAATCCTGCCATGACCGATTTCGTTCACCTGTAGTACAAGCATTTATGCTTTTATCATCATCATCATCATTGGCCCTACAGCCCGTTTTGGGCCGTGGCCCTCTTCAGAATCAGTCGCTATTCCTCCCTGCACTTTGCGGCTCTCTTCCAGTTGGTAAGGCCAAGCGCTACATCAGCCTCCACATCGTCCAGCCATCTCATTTTTGGTTTGCCTCTGCATCTTCTTCCGTCTGGAGTGGTGTTAAAACCTTGTTGGGAGTAGGTACGATCATCATTCATCCTGTGGACATGGCCCAACCATTGCAGTCTTCTTATTTTAATGAACTGTACAATGTTAGGTTCGCCATGCAGTGCTTCTAATTTGTGGTTGAATAGTCTCCTCCACACTCCATTTTCATACAGGGAATGTACCTATATGTAGGTAAAAAAATGTCATACACGTAATACAAAGAATGATCAAATACTATGTATGGTCGGTCCTGCTCTACGGTGTTGAGGCATGGACCCTCAAGGTTGGTACTGCTCTACGGTGTTGAGGCATGGACCCTCAAGGTTGGTACTGCTCTACGGTGTTGAGGCATGGACCCTCAAGGTTGGTACTGCTCTACGGTGTTGAGGCATGGACCCTCAAGGTTGGTACTGCTCTACGGTGTTGAGGCATGGACCCTCAAGGTTGGTAATGCTCTACGGTGTTGAGGCATGGACCCTCAAGGTTGGTACCATAAACCGCCTGGAAGCGTTCGAAATGTGGATTCATCGTAGAATGTTAAGAATATCCTGGACCGACATGGTGAGCAACGTTGAAGTCTTGCGTAGAGTTAATACTGACAGACATTGTTCACGACAGTCAAGCTCCGTAAGATAACAATAATAATAATAATAATAATAAAATACTTTTATTGATTTATACAACGTCAACGGCAATCTCTACCAGTCAACCACCATGGCAAATACAGCCAGTAACAGGGATAGAAGAATACAAATAGAGAAATAGAAAAAAAAAATTAAATAAATCAATCATAAATTAAAAATACAAAATAAATATAAGAAACAAAAAATAATATAATATATGTATATAAGAACAAAAATAAGAATAATAAAAAATACATCAGATAGATACACTATGTTTATTGTATGGAGGATAGGAGATGAGAAATGAAGAGGGATAAAGGGAAAAAGACATGAATTTGTGTTTATGTGGATAGAAAGTGTGACTTCAGACGCTTTTTGAATGCTATTAAATTAGTGGCATCTCTGATACTCTCCGGCTGCTGGATAGATTCCACATCCGAGCTGCATGAACTGTGAACGAGTAAGTATAAGTAGAGGTGTGGTGTATTGGTATTGTAAGTGTGCTATTATGTTGGGACCGTAAGTAAGTATAAGTAGAGGTGTGGTGTATTGGTATTGTATGTAAGTGTGCTATTATGTTGGGACCGTAAGTAAGTATAAGTAGAGGTGTGGTGTATTGGTATTGTATGTAAGTGTGCTATTATGTTGGGACCGTAAGTAAGTATAAGTAGAGGTGTGGTGTATTGGTATTGTATGTAAGTGTGCTATTATGTTGGGACCGTAAGTAAGTATAAGTAGAGGTGTGGTGTATTGGTATTGTATGTAAGTGTGCTATTATGTTGGGACCGTAAGTAAGTATAAGTAGAGGTGTGGTGTATTGGTATTGTATGTAAGTGTGCTATTATGTTGGGACCGTAAGTAAGTATAAGTAGAGGTGTGGTGTATTGGTATTGTATGTAAGTGTGCTATTATGTTGGGACCGTAAGTAAGTATAAGTAGAGGTGTGGTGTATTGGTATTGTATGTATGTAAGTGTGCTATTATGTTGGGACCGTAAGTAAGTATAAGTAGAGGTGTGGTGTACCTATTGGTATTGTAAGTGTGCTATTATGTTGGGACCGTAAGTAAGTATAAGTAGAGGTGTGGTGTATTGGTATTGTAAGTGTGCTATTATGTTGGGACCGTAAGTAAGTATAAGTAGAGGTGTGGTGTATTGGTATTGTAAGTGTGCTATTATGTTGGGACCGTAAGTAAGTATAAGTAGAGGTGTGGTGTATTGGTATTGTATGTAAGTGTGCTATTATGTTGGGACCGTAAGTAAGTATAAGTAGAGGTGTGGTGTACCTATTGGTATTGTAAGTGTGCTATTATGTTGGGACCGTAAGTAAGTATAAGTAGAGGTGTGGTGTATTGGTATTGTATGTAAGTGTGCTATTATGTTGGGACCGTAAGTAAGTATAAGTAGAGGTGTGGTGTATTGGTATTGTAAGTGTGCTATTATGTTGGGACCGTAAGTAAGTATAAGTAGAGGTGTGGTGTATTGGTATTGTATGTAAGTGTGCTTTTATGTTGGGACCGTAAGTAAGTATAAGTAGAGGTGTGGTGTACCTATTGGTATTGTAAGTGTGCTATTATGTTGGGACCGTAAGTAAGTATAAGTAGAGGTGTGGTGTATTGGTATTGTATGTAAGTGTGCTATTATGTTGGGACCGTAAGTTAAGGCCATGTGAGGATAAGTGGGAGAATTTCTCTTTGAGGTACGTGGGTGTAAGAGGGTTATTAAGGATTTGGTAGAGTAGGGAAAGAACATGTGAATCTCTTCGTTGACGGATCTTTAACCAGTTCAGTCGTTGCCTGCTCTCGGATACGTGGTCGAACTTCCTGAGTCCAAACACGTATCGAATGCAGACATTTTGCAACCGTTCGAGTTTGTTAATTTGTTCTTCAGTTGCATCCAGGTAGGCAACGTCAGCGTAGTCTAGTAATGGTAGCATGAGTTGTTGAGTTAGAGTGATTTTAGTCTTAACTGGTAAATAGTTTATAAGTCGGTTTAGTCCATGAAAAGTACGAAAGATCCGTTGGCTTACTCCCTTTATATGACCGGACCATGAAAGATTACAATTCATGATCAGATCAAGGTTTCTGACCTCTGGAGAAAATGGTATGATAACGTCGTCAAGAAGCACCTCAGGCATGGGTGAAGACTTCATATTTTGGTCACATAATGAGAGGCGAAAAATAGTCGATCGTACAGTTGATAAAAGTAAAGATTGAGGTCCATAGAGGGGTCGGCAGGAAGCAGCTATCCTGGTTACGTAACATTCGGGAGTGGACCGGAAGGAGGCATGTGGAGGACTTGTTCCGCACCGCACAGGACAGGGAAAGTTAAATAGAGAAGAAGAAGATAGGTACACGTAGTTCTCTGTTTTATCGACGAAGCCAGCCATGCCTACCACAATCTCTCACAAGACCGTAGATTATTCTGAGGATCCTTCTTTAAAATGGGAAATATGAATAAAAAAGTATTACCTTCACGAGCCGCCAATGCTGATGTTATAATATTTAATATACTCACGACAACACACTGCAATGAAAAACATTTTATAGGCCAGCCTGGGTACTAACCTAACTAGGTACATATAATACCTATATGTACATATAAGTATTTATATTCACTCTATATTATGTACCTATACATAAAACCATATTTATTCTGTTACAAACTAATATTAAATATGGTGGTATGTATGTATGTATGTGTGTATTCTTTAATACAGTTATATATTGTTATTTGCTTTGAGTAAATAACAAATAATTTTATTATTCTTCCCATACAATGATGTTGTGATCCTAAAATAGACATTGATTTGATGCCAAGACACGAATTATGATTTCATTCAAAAATATTATTTCATATGATCGATGTGAGCATATATATATATATGAGCATATATGCTCACATCGATCATATGAATGTTCACACTGCTATACATATATTCTCACAGACAGAACCATCCTGAATTTTTTTCTATTGGAACAGAGAAAAGTTCAAAATCGTCATACCAAAGAAAAATACAACTGCAGCACAGAAATTACTGTCATATAGGGGAATATTATTTTACAATGACCTGCCCACTTCCATTAGAGAAATAAAAATACAACTGCAGCACAGAAATTACTGTCATATAGGGGAATATTATTTTACAATGACCTGCCCACTTCCATTAGAGAAATAAAAATACAACTGCAGCACAGAAATTACTGTCATATAGGGGAATATTATTTTACAATGACCTGCCCACTTCCATTAGAGAAATAAAAATACAACTGCAGCACAGAAATTACTGTCATATAGGGGAATATTATTTTACAATGACCTGCCCACTTCCATTAGAGAAATAAAAATACAACTGCAGCACAGAAATTACTGTCATATAGGGGAATATTATTTTACAATGACCTGCCCACTTCCATTAGAGAAATAAAAATACAACTGCAGCACAGAAATTACTGTCATATAGGGGAATATTATTTTACAATGACCTGCCCACTTCCATTAGAGAAATTAAAATACAACTGCAGCACAGAAATTACTGTCATATAGGGGAATATTATTTTACAATGACCTGCCCACTTCCATTAGAGAAATAAAAATACAACTGCAGCACAGAAATTACTGTCATATAGGGGAATATTATTTTACAATGACCTGCCCACTTCCATTAGAGAAATAAAAATACAACTGCAGCACAGAAATTACTGTCATATAGGGGAATATTATTTTACAATGACCTGCCCACTTCCATTAGAGAAATAAAAATACAACTGCAGCACAGAAATTACTGTCATATAGGGGAATATTATTTTACAATGACCTGCCCACTTCCATTAGAGAAATAAAAATACAACTGCAGCACAGAAATTACTGTCATATAGGGGAATATTATTTTACAATGACCTGCCCACTTCCATTAGAGAAATAAAAATACAACTGCAGCACAGAAATTACTGTCATATAGGGGAATATTATTTTACAATGACCTGCCCACTTCCATTAGAGAAATAAAAATACAACTGCAGCACAGAAATTACTGTCATATAGGGGAATATTATTTTACAATGAGCTGCCCACTTCCATTAGAGAAATAAAAATACAACTGCAGCACAGAAATTACTGTCATATAGGGGAATATTATTTTACAATGACCTGCCCACTTCCATTAGAGAAATAAAAATACAACTGCAGCACAGAAATTACTGTCATATAGGGGAATATTATTTTACAATGACCTGCCCACTTCCATTAGAGAAATAAAAATACAACTGCAGCACAGAAATTACTGTCATATAGGGGAATATTATTTTACAATGACCTGCCCACTTCCATTAGAGAAATAAAAATACAACTGCAGCACAGAAATTACTGTCATATAGGGGAATATTATTTTACAATGACCTGCCCACTTCCATTAGAGAAATAAAAATACAACTGCAGCACAGAAATTACTGTCATATAGGGGAATATTATTTTACAATGACCTGCCCACTTCCATTAGAGAAATAAAAATACAACTGCAGCACAGAAATTACTGTCATATAGGGGAATATTATTTTACAATGATCTGCCCACTTCCATTAGAGAAATAAAAATACAACTGCAGCACAGAAATTACTGTCATATAGGGGAATATTATTTTACAATGACCTGCCCACTTCCATTAGAGAAATAAAAGATCTAAATAAATTTAAAATAGCATTAAAAGGGCATATTTTTGGCAATACATAATCCTATATGTTGAATTTTTCTTTCTGTATGTAATTACGATACTCCTCTCTCGAACACGAGTTTTTAACTCTATCGAGAGAGTATCAATACTGTAATTTTTGTCATATATTGTAACTTAGTCAAAATATTGTGTAATAATAATAATAATAATAATATTTTTATTAAAAATAAAAACACAAACAACAAATACAATAATAACAGTATAAACAAAAAAAAACAATAACATCAATTAGGAATTCTCCCCGAAAATAAGAAAACCTTGTGCTTCGGGGAGGAGTACAGAAGATAACACCACAAAAATCACAAAAACAACAAAAAAGAAAAAAGAAAAAAAAAAAAAACATATATATATGTATTTGATATGAAGAGAGAAAGAAAAAAAAAAAAAAATACACACATACATATATACATGCATATACACACACATATACATATGCACACATATACATATATACACACACATACATACATACACATACATACACACACATACATACACACACATATATATACACACACATACATACACACACACACACACATACATATATACATATACACACAATTTATTTTATTATACTCTTATAAAATAAATAAATAAATATAAAAAAAAATATGATCGATATAAATTATGATTCTAATCGAATATTTTTTTTTATTATTGCACATGCGCAACATTGGATTTTTTCCCCTGTCGGGAGTCAAAGATATTTTTTAACAGATTTTTAATTATCTCAATAGAGACGAAGTTGGAATATTTACTTTAGGAGAACCGGGAAATCAAGGCACCTACAGGGCTTACGACCTGTCGTCGGCTGGTTTACGTGATCACTTTATGCGCTTGCGCAACGTTCACCAATTAAAAAGGCATAATTAAAAATCTGTTATAATTCTAATACCTATATAAACATGAGATATTTAAATAGTATATTTTCTAAAAATATACCCAAATATTGAATTTTTTTCCCTGTCGGGAGTCAATGGTATTATTTTGCAATTTTTTAATATCTCAATAGAGACGAAGTTGGAATATTATAGGAGAACCAGGAACTCACAGAGCTTACGACCTGTCATCGGCTGGTTTACGTGTATAGGTAAAAATGTTAAATTTTAATTTTAGTTTGTGAATTTTAATTTTAACCAGAATAATTAAAAAAATGATTTTTTTACTGTTTGCATGTTCCTTTTACTTTTGCTTTTAAAATTTCAAATTTTAACAATGGGGGAAAGTCTGGTCAACAGGCGGAATCACAATCACCCATGTGTACCCATATCATAGATATTCCAACTGTCGATTTTTTCATGAGAATTCAATTCTCTTAATGAATCGACATTATTAAGCTAAGATGCGTGTACGAAGGAAAATTTTGTATGGTGTAGTGGACTTTTTGCATGCTAATAACACCAACTAGAGGCCTCGCAGCATAGGTATATGTTCCCATACATGGATTTACTCAGAATTCGGAGTAGTACATTTTATGTGAGTTTTGTGTGTGTGTCTGTGTGTGTGTGTGTGTGTGTGTGTGTGTGTGTGTGTGTGTGTGTGTGTGTGTGTGTGTGGTGTGTGTGGGTGTGTGTGTGTGTCCCTTATAACTTTTGATCCGCTGAATTTACAGAGCCCAAACTTTCAGAAAATATAAATAGTTATAGGCCTACAAAACTTTTATACTCAGAATTGTGAATTTTTGTTTCAGTCAGGGGTTATCTACTTTTGAAAATTTGGTTTATTTTTCCATATATCTCAGAAACCATAAAAGCTTGAAAGCTGAAAATTGGTATGAACATAGACAAATACAAAATCTCAAACAAGTTGTTTTTAAAAAATTCCAGGGTTTCTCAAACATTTTTTATTAAGAAAAATATTTTTTTTATGATAAATTTATGAGATTAACTGCCTATATTTCCAAACTTTCTTCAAAATATAGAAAAAAGCCGAAACACCCCAACTATGTAATTTAATTTTCTATAAAAATATTAACATTCTATTTGTACATCTCAAATTTTTTTTAACAATTTTTATAAAAATTGAATTTAGTGACGACATTGTTTCATACAATTTGTATGGTAGTAGCCTACTCACAATATCTAAGAAGACTTAATAATTTGATACTAATCTCCAAACATACATACATACCATCATGCTGTTTTCACATTCTGGGTAGGATCAAAGGACTGACCTCCATACTATCCTATCTTGACATACATACCTAGGTACATGTGTTGTATACAAAACCAAATATCTTAAAATATTAAATAATTTGTATTTATGGGTTTATAGTTTGGTAATTATTCTTCAACTATACATACAATCGCTATCGACAGTTGGATCTCATGTGTTACATGCAACTAGTCACATGTAACACATGAGATCCAACATTCACATGAGATTAACATCTTAAGATATTATAGAACTCCATAAGATACCTAATCCAACTGTCGATTTGTTCAGGAGAACTTTGTTCTCTTAATGTTTCAAGCCAGGATACGCGAGAATTGTATGCAGAGGTCTACATTTTTCACGGCTTTTCCAACTTTGAAGTCAAAAAACACCAACTTTACCAACAAACACATGTTTATACCAATTTTCAGCGTTCTAGCTTTTATGGTTTCTGAGATATATGGAAAAATAAAGTAAATATTCAAAAGTTGATAACCCCTGACTGAAACAAAAATTCGAAATTCTGAGTATAAAAGTTTTGAAATTTTGGGCTCTGTAAATTGAGCGGATCAAAAATTATAAGGGGGGGACGGACACACACACACAGACACACACACACACACACACACACACACACACACACACACACACACACACACACACACACACACACACACACACACACACACCCTCACACACACACACACACACACACACACACACACACACACACACACACACACACACACACACACACACACACACACACACACACACACACACACACAGACACACGAAATGTTCTACTCCGATTTCTGAGTAAATCCGTGCATGTAACATATATGCTGCGAAGCCTCTAAGTTGGTGTTTTTCGACTTCAAAGTATAAATTCTCTAAAGCATACAATTCTCGCGTATCCTGGCTTGAAACATTGTCGATATGTTTAGAGAACAAAGTTCTCCTGAACAAATCGACAGTTGGACTAGTTGCATGTAACACATGAGTTCCAACTGTCGATAGCGATAGTATGTATAGTTGAAGAATAATTAGATACCAAACTATAAACCTATAAATCCAAATTATTGAATATTTAAGGATATTTTGTTTTCTATACAACACATGTAGGTATGTATGTCAAGATAGGACAGTATGGAGGTCAGTCCTCTTTTCCTAAACGGAATATAAAAACAGAATGATGGTTCTGTATGTATGTTTGGAGATTTTAGTATCAAACTATACATATGCAGAGGTCTACTTTTTTCACGTCTTTTCCAACTTTGAAGTCAAAAAACACCAACTTAGATGCTTCGCAGCATATATGTTCCATACACGGATTTACTCAGAATTCGTAGTAGAACATTTCGTGTGTCTGTGTCTGTGTGTGTGTGTGTGTGTGTGTGTGTGTGTGTGTGTGTGTGTGTGTGTGTGTGTGTGTCCCTTATAACTTTTGATCCGCTCAATTTACAGAGCCCAAAATTTCAGAATATATAAACAGTTATAGGCCTACAAAACTTTTATACTCAGAATTTTGAATTTTTGTTTTAGTCAGCGGATATCAACTTTTGAATTTTTACTTTATTTTTCCATATATCTCAGAAACCATAAAAGCTAGAACGCTGAAAATTGGTACAAGTTGGAAAAGCCGTGAAAATTATAGACCCTACATACAAATCTCGCATATCCTGGCTAGAAACATTGTCGATATGTTAAGAGAACAAGGTTCTCCTGAACAAATCGACAGTTGGATTATGTACCTATGCTGTATGTTTTCCGAACAAAATAAAATGAAATGAAATGAAATGAAATAAGGACCGCTGCCTTCATTGTTTAAAACATAATGTCTCAAGAGATGGCGTTACAAAAATGTGTCATCGTTGCTTCATAGATGGCAATAGTTATTTTTCAAACGATCAGTATCACATTAATAAAATATATATAACTTTCAAAAATTGCATTGAAAAGGGAATTCAATAAGGCATAATTGGTGAAGGTTGCCCAAGCACATAAAGTGATCACGTTAACCAGCCGATGACAGGTCGTAAGCCCTGTAGGTGCCTAGAGTTCCTGGACCTTCTATAATATTACAACTTAGTCTGTATTGAAATGTTAAAATTTTGTCAGCAAATATGGGGTGTCTACCTATTTATTTATTTTATACATAGTATTGTAGGTACGTATATTTTTATTTACATTTAAATTTTACTCCTCACTACCCCAAAGGGATATAGTGGGGAGTTATGAATTCGCAATTTTTAAGTTTATTTTTTTATTGCAGATTATCAACTAGTACCTATCTAGATAGAGATTTTATTCTGAAAGTTTCATCACAATGTATTTGTATGCTATGTTCCTACTGTGTAGGTACCTACTATGTACGGCGTGTTTATTCTACAAATTCACTTCGCTATATCAGTGAACGGTGAGCCAGTTCTTTCCACATGATTAACTCTTTTTTGCACTTTAAGTGCAGTGTTTGCAAGATTTTAGAGTTCTCCGGACTATTCCTATGTTCTTTCAGAGTTTTGCTAGGGGCCGTTATTAGTCCCCATAAGCAGAACAGGTGGTTGTGAGGGAAGAACAAGTAAATTTTATATATATTTTTTAAATTATCAAATTCAGTTGCCAAATTCAGGTACCTACTAAAATAGACATCGTTTTAATGTCAATAAGACACGAATATTGACAAAATGAAAATATTTAATTAAAATGTTTATTTATTTCTTTATTTATTTGTTTATTTATTTATTTATTTATTTATGTATTTATTTATTTTTTTATTTATTTATTTATTTATTTATTTACTTATTTATTTATTTATTATTTATTTATTTTTTTGTTTTTTATTTATTTGTATCTACGGCCAGAAGCCTTTTACAATTATACTTACACAAAAAATATAGCAGTTACACAATATAACAAAAATATTAATAATAAATCAAAAATAATTGTATGCAAAACAAAAAATATGCTTATCGACAAAAAAAACAATTGATCCGAATAAGTAGATTATTAAAATAATATTAATTAGGTACCTATTTTACCGACAAAAAACAATATAGGCAATAGGGTCTCGTATATTGAAATTAAAAATTCAAATTTGAAACAAAAAAAAAACGAATGGGTTGTGGCCAACACTAAACTCTCCACACCATAGTAAGCGTTCATTTTTTCTTCTTGAAATGTTGACAATCTCTAAATGCATTTTTATGAAGTACATTTCAATTAGATTCTTAAACAAATATAAGATTCCCAGACGACAAAAAATTTCACAATACACCATACACACAAAAACATTGTCACATAACTCATAGTAAGTATGTATTTTCTACATGATGAACATGTATGAGACAGTGTATCAATGTTGATGAGGCGATGTATATGTGTCAAGATAGAAGAATGTGGTGTTCGGTTCTCACTGCCTACCGCTTAAGGAAGATAGAAGTGGAGAGCAAAAAATACACTTGTCTATAGAGACACATACAATATCAATATGAAGTTGATCACTCAATTTTCCCATACAGAAGCAAATTTACTTCTGTTATATACATTTTTATACAAATATGAAATTTATTTCATATTGATATGGCAAACCATAGATTTTTTTTCTTTAAATTTTGACAATCCTTGAATGCATTTTTGATGAGTGTATTTTTGTTGTATCAAAATTTCACACAGTATTAAAATACCTCGATTTTCCAGAAATCATAGAGAATAAATTAACGGATATCTATGGAAAACAAATCAACTCTAGGTCTATGCACTTTACACATATTATGATGTTAATATGAAGTCGATCGGACTTATAGTTTGGGCTGTAGAGAGGACACAAAAAGGATTATCCGTACGACGTACGCCATACATATAAACACATCACGACGAAACTCACAGTGTGCACTCTCTACATGATACCCGTTGAAAAATTGATGTAAAAAAATATGCTTATAAATTTTGAAATCTTGTTTCTCCACTATTCCATAGTGTGGAGAGTAAACGTAGGTACCTATACTTAACAGAAATGGAAGAATAATGAAAGAATGGAGGAAATAGAAGAATACAGAGGGAATATTCAGGAATCATTTGATAAATACCAATATTTAGGTATACATTATTTTTAAATACATATATTTTGTAACATTACGGTGAGCCCTTAATATATTGAGTGATAGAATTGAAATAATTTTTTTTTGTGTAAGAGATAGCAACGCCAAAAATAATTTTTAATGGCTGTTTTTTTTTTCCTTCCTCGTTGAATATAGGTATGAAAAAGGTAATTCTGGGACCTGGGAGTGGTCGCGTTTACACTGTACGCCATATTCTAAAAGTACGCTATGTGCCATATTCTCATACAAAAAATCATACATGATACCCGTTTATGAATTCATGTTGAAAAGATACATTTGAAAATCGCGATTATGTCATAATTCTCCATCTCCATTACATAAAAAAATGTATCGTGAAAATTATAGGAATTACTTTTTTGTCAACTAATATTACGCCTTTACGTCAGCAATCTGTATAGTACTAAATATCATTGTAAGCTTTTTCAGGCGTAAATATTTTATGATAAGCGTTTATGTTTTTAAGTTTTTTGAGTATAGTATATAATATCTTATGTTATCTAGTTGCATATATAAAAACCTTATATAATAAAAAACTCGTTTTCTCGCTGCGCGGAATTTGTTGGATTCATTTTATGGAAACATTAAATATTGGTTTAATTTAGGGAAATATTTAAACAAAAAAAACTGAAAATTACTCGTTACATGGAATTATTTATTGGGAAATACCGATGAAAAATTTTTCACTGTAGGTACCGCCAAAACCTTTTTTTGTGTAAAGAGGGAAGTTAACATTTTATTTCTGTGGCCCGCCGTTCACTTGAATTTCTGAATCTGTCCAAAAGGTTTGCTCGGCCCTGCTATATAGAAATATAATATTTTATTTTTTCATTGTTCACTTATATTTAAAACCTTCTGAAAAACATTTCTATCATTGAAATCGGTTCCATTTTAATGTACATTGTTATAAAAAAACGAAATCATTAGTGTGAATTTTTCCAATTTTATTAATCACAATTAACATTTATTTGAAACCGTTCGTATCAAATAATTCATTTTAAAGTTATTTAATAGGTACCGAAAATATTTATTCGTTCTCTTTAATTTAATGGTGTTACAATTTTTCTTAAACTTACTTTAATATTATAACATAACCATGGATTATAATATATTTAAAAAATGTGTATCGTTCAGGCTAGAGACTACTCATTATATAAGTAGGTTATAGATGAAAATTTTTCTAGTGTTGATAAATAATTTATCTATATTACATTAATTGTCAAGACAATAAAATATAAATTGCCTACATGGAAGGATACCTATTATTATAAACTGCAATGATTTTTAAAAACAGTTTAATATAAAAAAAAATAACAAAATGTAATGTAATTTATAAATATTTCTGTAACTTTTCAAGTTTCTCGCCAGTTATCCGATACAACAACCAATCTTCCTGGTCGGTAATATCGGTAGCGCCGAGTAGTTCGTAAAACTTCCGCGCGGGGTTCATTCTTAGAACGCGAAAATCAACACGGCAGCATCCCGTGTCTATTGCCAACTGGAAAAAGTTTAATAAAATTATAATATTAATAAATAAATTATTATAAATAATATAGATTTCATAAAACGAGTTTGTGATCAATTTTTTGAAAGAAGCCCTTAGGCGCGCCTATATCAAGAAGGAAAAAATTGAAAAGCTTGGAATAATGAGCAATATAATATATTATATGAAATAATTCTTAAGTAACTTTGTGGTGTGCCCTAGATCTTTTGATCTGTATTAAAGTCTACTGGCTATATTATACATAGTGAATTTATTGAAAGAAAATATACCTATACGAGGGGCTGTGGCCAACGCTATAGGTACCCCTCACTACTAAGTCACTCCACAAACTATTCAAATTTTGTATGGAAAATCTTAAGAAATTTCAGTTTGTTAAATTATTTTCAATTTAAATATTTTATAATGAAAACTTGATACCTAATTCTTGAATGCCATTTTATATGTAGGTAAGTGATGTGCCTTTTTAGGAATTTGAAAATATAAATATCAAATTTTATGTCTCCTCAGCGTGGGGTCACTTTGAAATATTTTACAATTGAAAAAATTGAGAAGCACTCATCAGATATTCTTCAAAATCTCATGGAATTTAAACAAGTATTAGATATACAAATGTGCAAAATTTGAGATGAACCTCTAGAATACAATCTCACATGATACATACCAGTTGATAATCTGCAATAAAAAACCTGAAAAATTGCGAATTCTTAACTCTCCACTATATCCCTTTGGGGTAGTGAGGAGTAAAATATGTAAAAAAAAGAAACCTGTGGCTTGAAACAAAATGTATATAAAAATGTATAATCTGCGAAATATAGGTACCTATATATAAAAATGTATAATCTCCGAAAATATGAATAATTTTGTATTTCAAAACCGCCATCTGCAAGATTAATTATTGAATAGTACTTTTGCTTATTAAAATTTGATATAATAATTACTTGGCTAAATGATGCAGATTTTTTTACCTTTGCGATGGTCGCTAGCATTTTTTTACCGGCTCCCATCATTCTGCACTCCGGCTTTATGTATATATCCTCAAGCATCAGCGATTTACCTTCCCAAGTGGAATAAATATTGAAAAATATCGCGTATCCAATTATCCAAGAATCTCCACCTTCATCATTTTTAATTTCTGCGACATAACATTGAAACAAGGGTGGCTTTGTGTCAAAAGTGTCTTTTGCGAGAGCTAAAATCAATACATATGAAGCTTGTAAATAACCGATGTCAAAACAAATATACAATTAAAATTTACGCTACATACTTTCTTCTGTTATTTTAGGACCATCCGGCATTTCTTCAAAGTCTGCAAGTTCCTGTAATAACACACAATTAAAACGGTTGATAATAATAACAGATTAATTTTTATGTAGGTACCTATGTCATGTTGTTAATAAAAATTAAGGTATTTTAAAACCTGTATCATTATTCTGACATCGAACATATCGTCTCTGACAGCTGGACGAATCATTACATTGCTACAATCCATTTTTAAAAACGTTTTCTTGAATTTTCGTCTCACAAATAAAAATTATCTATCAGTCGCTATCAATTCAATGTTGTAATATAGGGTACAACTGAACCATCACCAATCACCATGCGTCATAGAACAGAACTACCATGCGTTCTGTGAGCTGAACAGTCAACAGAACAGTGTTACAGCTGTAAGCAGTGTTGTTCCAAAAGGGGTTTGAGTCATTGGCGAGTATTTTATCATTTTATGTGTCCCATATTAGTGTAAATAAATTTCGTCTTGTCTCGCCGATAAAAATAATCTATTTTTATGAGCATCGATGTCAATGGTCACGCCCCTTGATGCGACCTCTCCTGTTCGCATTATATTTTGTTTGAATTCGGCGTCAAATCAGCACACCACAAACAAATATTAAAAATAATATATATAAATAAACAACGTAAAGAAAAGAAAAACGTGAGAATAAAAAATATTTTGACAAGAGACATAGCTAAATAAATGTGACAATACAAGTGACACATTAACAGCGACGAGCTGTTAATTTGTCACTTGTATTGTCGAACTCGTCGAACGCGGTCGGCGTTCCTTGCGCAAGGACCACGTCGAAAAGGAAACCATCGAGACATCGGTCGGGCCCTGCCCCGACCTGTCCTGAAGTTCCAGCGATGGACGTCGCAGCACCATCCCAGCGGATATGCTTCCGCGGTCCTGTGGAGTGGCGGATTCTGCATCGGAAAGGGATCCGATGCCATTGTGTTGTGCTCATCTTGGAGCCGCAGCCTGAAGTGTCACTCTTGAGCCCTGCCGCCCTGAGGACACCTGCCCAGCCGCTGCTGTTTCCAATCCAGTATCCCAACTAGCATCCGCTGCTGTCGGGGACCGGGGGAGCATTTCCCTGGTATCCTGGACCCCATCCATCAACGATGACGCCCGTCCTGGCATTGGATGTGCTCATCCACGGCCATGAAGAGAAAAGACAATATGTGCCCACAATGAGCAATAATTAAATAATTTTCTGTGATATTTTAAACAGTGATTTCATGTATTAACAATATTTGTGTTTCAATCGTGCATTCAATTCGTGACGTCCTAAATTTAATTTATTGAAGACTGTATTTTTATTTTATTTTGTGACATAATCGTGCCGTCTGACCTTTTACCATAAACCATTTGACATTCTTTTTTGTATAGTCAGTCCACAATTGCATTTAGTAATATTTTTTCTAAATTTAAATTGTGACATGAAATTGTGCTTCGACCTGATATTGACATTAAAAAAAGGTGAGCTCGACCTCCAAGCCTCTTGGGAGGAGGGTATCACCTTTTTCTGTGATTCTCTTTCGTCAGCCCTTCTTAGCCCAGTAATACACATATCTTAATTGGTCATCTAATGTCCACAGCTCCCAATCTTGAGCAGACCGAATCCATCCGCCTCCAAAAACTCGTCTAATATCATCAGACCAACTTTTTTGAGGCCTTCCAACACTTCTTTTGCCCGCCATTCCAGCACTTTCTTAGTCCATTGAACTTCGCGTGTTTTCATAGTTTTATGTCATACGGTGTGATGTTCTGGGGGAAGGCGGCTGACTCTAACGGAGTTTTTGTTTTGCAGAAGCGAGCGGATTAGGTTAATTGTTAATTTGCGCCCAAGAGAATATTTAAAAAAATGGGCATACTCACTTTGGCTGGCACCTACATTCGGGAATGCCTTACCTATGCTCTGGTAAAGGTCGCAAATAGCTACGTAGGACGTGCTACGTCGCATATGGCTTTCGAAAGAAGGTATTTTTGAGAAAGAGACTGATACCCTCCCTCTGAACAGCTTGGAGGGCGAATTCACTGTCCATGTCAAAATTGTTTGTACAATGTCTACGTGGAATACTCACATTAAACTTTCAACTCAAATCAGGGTCCGATTATATTTAACGATTTTAAGACTAGAATGATATGTCAGAAAGGATTTGAGTCGCGTCACAATTTCAAAGTAAGTAATTGTGAAAATATAAATAAAACTAGATGTCACAACGATTAATATAAAAAGTTTCAATTTTAGATATCACAAATAAAAAAATAAATAATATGGAAATGAAAACACTTAAAACGAAGAGTCGAAATAATATTACCAATATATAAATTTAAATTGTCAAAAGTATTGCTGTCATTTTCTTGGGCACACACATTGTCTTTCCTTCACAGCCATGAGCGTGCGGATGCACCTTCAATGCCGGAATGGACCGTCGTCGATGGGTAAAGGGGGCAGGCTATTGGTGAAAGCATCCTCGAATCCATCTGCCAGACACCGGCAGATTGCCGGTCGAGTGGGTGCGTCAGAAGCGAAACGGCGGCGAGGCCAATCTCAAGGAGATGCAGGCTGTAACTCCAGGGTCCAGCGCGACTCAACAGAGGTCGCGTCAAAACGAAGATCAGCCACACGATTCTCATCAGTGTGGCTGATCTTTGTAAACCTTATTATTTTAGCTGAAATAAATAAAATGTATTGAACTAATTCAAATTCACCTTCCAACTCATCTTACCAATTATGCACAAAACATGGCAATTCATAGAATATGCGATACATACAACAGCTTTCAAGACTTTGACATATTCCACCTCAGTTTCTCAACATTTAAATACTCAATACAAAAGAAAACCAATGCCCGATTAGTATGGGGAAACATGAAGGTGTTGTACTTACGTATAAGTGTACCTACGTTTTATGTTTTGGGATTATTTAGATAGTTTTATATACATAGTTTTATGTTTTAGATTGTTTGTAAACTTGTAATATTTTTGTTTCCTAAATCACAACGACAAAATGTAATAGGCCTTAATACCTGATGTCATTATTGTATTGTTTAAGTCTTAACGCTGTTTTTTTTTGTCCAAATTTAACTCAAATAAAATAAAATCTTAATTCCAGTAAAAATACTGATAATTTACAATTTTCCAAAACAATTTTTTCGCTAAGTAGTTGGATTTAATGGAAACATTAATTTAAGGACATAAACATTTTATGCAATGGGGAATCCTCGATATATATTTGAAAACTACTGTTTACTAAGAAAGATAATGTAATCAAAAATAGGCACACTTGCACGCTCTATGGGGCGTATTTCTAAACTTTTTAAAATTAAAAATAGAACAAACTGCGATTCACAGATGCGTGAGCTCTTTTTCTTTTATAATATTTTGACTAGATACTTTACCGACTTCCAAAAACAGAGGAATTTATCAGTATCACATATAAGACTTATAGTATATCACATAATATATACTTATAGTATTATCGAGTTCTGTTGACAGGACTCCGAAAAAAATCATCAAACTACCTATTCAATTTGCAAAGGCGTCGGCTATCTGTATAACATGTATTATTGTATAGGCGAAATGTACGAAATATATTATTACTACATACCTATATACATAATATCACGATATACCCATCATGTGCATAGGCAAAGAGAACCGAACGCCACATTTTTTATATGAAAAATTATTAGATTATATTGATGGTAGAAAATGTAATAAAATTTTTTGTATAAAGACACCATAGAATAATAATAAAACTAGAAAATAGAATGCTCATTCCCATACAATACCTCGCAGAAAAAGTGAAGCCGTTTTATTGGCCGGCTCGTGTCAATATATGTATGACTTGCTATAATTTAGCAAGTAATTTTGCTATTTTGCTAACTATTCCGTAAATAATTTTGCAAGCAGTTAAAAAATACCCTATTTGGGGAACTTATCACGCAGACGGCCAAATAAGTATACTTACTGAAAGTTTACTTCCATATTATCTGTGGGCCAAATGATTACTGAATGCTCGTAGAAAAATGTTGACCAACTTAGTCAACATAAAACAGTCTCATTTACTGCAGGCTAAAGAGTATTCTATACTATTATAATTCTATGAAAGACACAAGAGAATGACAATATTTTCCCAAAAGGTTGTAAGTACATACAAAATAAAACAAGAAATTGTGAATATAGAATGAATATAGGGGCTAAAATATGAAACAATTAGGGGGGCAAGTCTGGTCCATACGGTGAAATCAAAACCCTAGTGATTACCCATATCAGTGTATTCTATGCCCATATCATGGATATAATAATTATATGAAGTTCTACAATATCTTTAGATGTCATAGAAATCCATATGATAATTATATCCATGATACGGGTAATTACTAGGGCTTTGATTTCGCCGGTCGGACCAGACTTGCCCCCCTTATGTTTATAAAGTCAGGTTGAATACATTCATTAATCAACTAGAATTATGAAAAAAATACATAATTTTTATTCATTTATCATTGAATTGTATTTAATACAATATTGCATAAATATCTCCAAACTTAAAATTCTGCCATTTTTGGTATACCTGGGGGCCTAGCCAAGATGACAAGTTAAAAGTTAACGTTTGGAGAAACGTTCGTGAGTTGGTCCGGTGTGACTTAATGAAACGTCAAATCCCATAAAAAAAATAACGCATGAACCAACCAACCAACGTTTCTCCTAACGTTAACTTTTAACTTGTCATCTTGACTAGGCCCCCTGTTCTGTCTGCTCAAGATGGAATATTTTTTTGTACAAAAATAAAATTCAAAATATAATAAAAAATCATTTATTATCTTCATATTTTACAGTTCTATACATTGTATTGAACATTTTTATAGTAAACAATGAAAACATTATCTACTAAAAAAAAACAAAATATGCAACAAAACATAGATATTTATTTACAATATTATATAATATTATGTAAATCATTTGATTATTATTATTATAAATATAATAATGCCTTTTCAGGAAAAACTAAAAACAAACCATAACCATTTCATGTAGGTCGAATTTAAGAAAATATTTTCATATTTCATTTCAAATTAATCAAAAAATCTCGATAGATTAAAAATAAATAAACAATTGATGGATTTAATCGATAATAAAAAAAATGTTTTTAACAAAATACCACAGAATTTAAAATATTAACGTAGCTTGCCTACTAAAAAAATTATGCGAATATAGATTATTCGTTTTATTTAATGGAAATCCAGTCGCATAACACTGCTTTCACCAAGGTACATTATCAAACATCAATCAAGCTGTCCACGATGAAAGTAACCAATAGTATTTAACAGTTGACTATTGATAAAGTAGGAAATATAATTTAAAGTTAACGGCCGACAAATTGAAATGAAATTATTACGAGTATAAAAACGAGTTATAATGAGCCTTAGTGCTTACGATGGTTAGACCATCCAATGAAAAGGCCAGTACCTAGTACATAGTTTGAGGTAGGGACGGGGTTCATAGCGAGTGTGCAATAGGCATGATGACCAATTTTGAAAAACTATCTCACAATGTTTTTACGCATCCAACGTTTCACAAATATATATTTTTACGTAAAATAAAAGTATAAAACGTGTTTAAACTCAATTCCACTATTTATTAAGACTACAACCGGTTTCGTGCTAAGCACATTTTCAAGTAGTAAATATACATATGTAAGTTTAACAGATTATTTATATTTTTATTTGATTTATTTTGTATATCCAACAGTACAGTAGAATATAATAACATAGCATGAGATTAAGAACAATGGAAAAAACAGTAAATGATAGACTACGGTACATAATAACAGGACATCATATCAAGTGATTTTTAAATTTTTACATACAATTTTTAACAAATGAGAAAACAAAATTATAGGATCATACCTGAAACATACAAGGAACAGTACAAAGAGAATTATATTCTAGAAACATAACATGGGATTCTAACATACTTAAGGATTAACGAAAAAGGTGTTGCAACCATTATGGTGACACATACATATATGTATATACTAGAGAGTGGAATTTTGAGTTATGTTATCAGTGCAAAGTTGGCGTTTTATCGCAATTTCGAACGAGAATAGAGATTGGGTATGAAAGAAGTCAATGTTATTGAGCAGGTTGTTAAAATTGGAGGTGGCCCGGTTAGTAAAAAAGTTTTTCCTAAGATTAGTTTTACAGTGTGACTTAGGAAAAGTAGGTTTTGATCCGACATTGCGGTTTGGAATGTGAAGTGAGATATTTTCTAATAAATTTGGACAATCAATAATGTTATGAAATAGTTTATACAAAAAGTGAGTCTATATAAAAATATTATATTTATATAAACACTCTGTTAAACTTATATGTATTAACTACTTGAAAATGTGCTTAGAACGAAACTGGTTGTAGGTTGTAGCCTTAATAAATAGTGGAATTGATTTTAAACAGTACGTTATTTATTTTTATTTATTAATAATTTCAAGAAATTCAAATGAAATTCAGTAGAAAAAATCGCCATTTCAAAATCAAATTTAATATTTACGCCAAAAACGCTAACAGTGTCATGGCGTCACACCTCCAAAAACTCCATTTTATCAACTCCGTCAAATCCGTAGCCCGTAGGTAACCAGTAACTAAATTGTTGCTCCACGGAGCAACAATTTAGTAACGGGTATGACGTAGAGAAAGGCGGTACTAATATGTAACTCATACGTGGATTAAAACTGCGTCTCTATACTCGTAATAATTTCACTATCAACTTCCATTCTGTGAACGAAACAACGTCAAACTTAATGAATTTAAATGAAATATAAATTAAGCACAAAAACAAAACTGCGAGACGTCATTGTGCACAAATATTTTTTGTCAAAGTTGATTTGATCCACTATAGATGGTCATTTAAATCTAATTGTGTACCGAGTGAATAAAAACTTTATTTTTTTTTTCTTTGGTGAAAATGTTCGTCAATAATGCTACGCTGTTTCAATCGATAAAATTTTTACAGTTCAATAAAATATATTATTTCCGTGCGACTATTTCATTATGGATCAAAATAAAATATAACTTAAATAAAAAATAAAAATCAGTCGTAATGTTTTAAACAAAAATATGTAAATTTATATAGCACCTTAAATTTATATTTTCATTTTTATTTACAATTTAAATCAAAATCATTATTGATTGTTACATATATACATATTTCATTACACGTATAATTAAAAAAATATTATGATCAAAATATCAAATTCAAATGTATTCATAGGTTATTTTTAAAACAGAAAAACTTTACTAATCTAAATATGTATACATTTGAATGCCTCTCTTTCAAAAAAAAAAAAAAAATGAAATCAAAAGAAAATTTTCAAAAGAGAAAAAGTCTTGTAAAATGAACTGACTCTTTGATATTTTTGTTTGATATATTTTTTCACTATTTAAGTATATTTTAAAAGATTTTTTGATTCATTCTTGTTCAAATTATTTTGCATAATATTTGATTAAGAATCAAATTTATATAATCTTAACGAATGTAAAAAAAAATCTATAAATATGTTAGAGCAAGAGCCACCGAATGCCAGACTTACGTCATAGTATAAAAGCTTATTATTTTCTGTAAAAGGATGCCACAGCAGGTAACAATGGTTGAAAATTGCAATTTTAACAAGTCAGTTATATTATGAAGCGTTGTAGTAAAGAGCGTGATTATTTTTATCTTAACTACAGAATACTATTACAAATTACCTTACTTCTCTATATTCTAATTTTTTACTAGAGTACGAATATTTTAGACACCGCAACCAATACTTGAAGACACCTGAAATAATCATACGATTTTTCAATATAAACTTTTTTTACCCGATTATTGTGTCAGGAATCGTCAAACGTAATACTTTTTATTTTAAATTTTTATATTTTAAATAACTCACTCCATATTTTTTTTTTTTTTTTTTTATATAACCCATCCAGAGACCCTCTCACGTCGACTCAATAGTAGTCCATTGTGATACTTTGCCTGCTAGATGTCATTCCATAGTCCTATCTCCTGGAAGAACTGTAAAATCCTTTGTGGATCGGTGTCTCTGATTTGCTTTTGATCAGCAATATGCAAACCTATTTTCTTTACTCTTGTTTGCATTAGTGGGCCACATTCTGTAAGTAGATGCATCGGTGTTTCATGTTCATCCATGCAGAACCTGCATAGGTACATTTCCGATAGATTCATCGTGCATAGATGTTTATTGAGTCTACAGTGACCAGTTAAGATTCTAGTAAGAATCCTAAGGTTATTCCTGCTCATTGTTAGGATCCGCTTAGAGTGTGTTGAGGAGAATCCTGAAATGAGTGCTTTTGAATGTCTCTGTCCTGGGGTAGATAACCAGAGTTCAGTGGCATTGTTAAGCATTCTTTGGTAAAGTGTTGATTTGACAATACTATTAGCTAGGAGACAGTGAGGCTCCGGCCCATAGGTAGCTATGTCCGCTCCCCTATTTGCCAGAGCATCAGCCTCCTCGTTACCTTTATAATTGGAGTGTCCAGGTACCCATCTTAATGTGATTTTGTTACCATAGTTTACTGATAGAGTCTTCAGCGCTTCAATGCAGTCTAGTACTGTTGATGAAGTTACTGTGTAGGAATCAAGAGCTTTAAGAGCAGCTTGACTATCAGAGTAAATGTATATTCTGTGGTTCTTATAATTCCTTCTTAGGATTTCATAGGCACAGAGTGTTATGGCACATATTTCTGCCTGGAAGATCGTTGCATACTGTCCCAAGTGCTTGTGGATCTTCACCCTAGGCACTTGCCCATATATGCCCGATCCTATACCATTCTTTTTCTTGGATCCGTCAGTGTACCATATAAGTGCACCATTGGATTCCTGATACCAAACATCTGCTATTGTAGTTTTAGTTTGTATTTCTACTTTGTATGGTTTTTCAAAGTTGTAAACAGTTAATATTTTATCTGTTGGGAATGCAAGTAATTTGTCTTGAGATTCTATTTTGTTTAGATTTGCTTGGATTTCTAAATTTGTGTTTAGTTTATTTCCACTTGTTAGTCTTATAATACCTTCCTTTGCCATTTTTTCAAGGTATAAATGGAGAGGTGGTAGACTAATCATGGCCTCTAGAGAAGCGGTGGGAGTTGTGTGTAAGGCTCCCGTAATGAGCAAGCAGGCTAATCTTTGTAAACGTTTAAGTTTATCTACACAGCCTCTTTGTTGTAGTTTGTCATTCCAAACTGTTACAGCATAAGATACTATGGGTCTTATTATTGTAGTGTATGACCACAGAGCTTGTTGGGGTTTTAGTCCCCAATTATTCCCTATGAGTCTATGGCATGTCCATAATGCTTTGATTGCTTTTTGAGCAACTTTTTCTACATGTTGTGTCCATGTTAATTTACTATCCAATGTTATACCTACCTAGATATTTTACTTCATTGGAAAAGTCCAGTTTTTTTCCAAAGAATATTGGAGGTGAGAGTTTATCCAACTTTCTTTTCCTAGTGAAAGGTACAACAGTTGTTTTATTTGCATTAACTGTTAGTCCATTATCTTTGCACCATTTTTCAACTATTTTTAGTGCATTTTGTAGCAGATCAGAGATTGTTTCACATTCTTTCCCTCTGATTGTAATGACTATATCATCCGCATAGCTTTGTGTATTATATCCACATTCGTTCAGTGTGCTTACTAGGCCATCCACAGCCAGCGTCCACAGGAGTGGTGATAAGACTCCACCCTGCGGACACCCCCTGTTTGTTTTAGCCTTAGTAGTCTCATCCACCAGATTAGTTATGATGTATCTATTGGATAACATGTTGTCAATCCATTTTATTATAGTGTTGTCTACATGTTTCTGTCTTAGTCCACTCATTAGTACGCTTATTGGTACTGCATCAAATGCTCCTTCTATGTCAAGGAACGCACACAGAGTAATTTCTCCGCTATCTAGAGATTTTCTTATATTTCCTACGATTTCAATGAGAGCTGTTTCAGTAGATTTGCCCTCTTGGTAAGCATGTTGCTTTGGATGAATAGGATGCAATGTTATTATATTGCTCACTATGTATCTATGTAAAATCTTTTCCATAGTTTTTAGCATGAATGAAGATAGACTAATTGGTCTATAAGCTTTTGGAGTCTTATAACTTTCTTTACCTGGTTTTGGTATATAGGTTACTTTGACTGTTCTCCAGCTTTGTGGAACATAGCCCCATGCAAGACTGGATCTGAATATTTTCAGCAGTGTCGGCATGATTTTTTCTATACCGTTCTGTAGGAGAGCAGGGAATATGTTATCATTTCCACTGCTTTTATAAGGCTCAAAAGAGTTGATAGCCCATTTGATTTGATTAGGCCTGAAGATTTTTGATGCTAATCTCCAGTCATTTAAACTTGGTTTATCGCATCCTGGAGGCTTAGTGATGGTTTCCTTCACCGTTTCGCATCCAGGAAAATGTGTTTTAGCTAATAGCTCAAGTGTTTCCTTGCATGTTGCAGTATAATAACCATCTTCTTTTGTTAGGAGACCTATATCAGGTTCCTTCCTCCTGGCAAGGATTTTATTAATCCTTGCTGTTTCTTTAGTACCATTTATGGTACTGCAGAACTTTTTCCAAGATTCCGTTTTGGCTTTCCTTATAGCCTTATGATATTCTGTTAGAGATTTTCTGTACTCTTCCCACAGGCTATAGTGTTTAGCTCTATTGAACAGTTTCCTAGTTTTTGCCCTAAGGGTGGATAGGTTTGAGTTCCACCAGGGAACTTCCCTTTTTCCAGTTTTTGTTTTAATAGGGCAGTTCTGTTCATAGGCCAAAATTAGGTTTTCCGTAAGTTCATCCGTAATTAAATCTATTCTTCTTAGATTTCTTGTCGACTCTATTGGGCTAGTACCACCCTTAAGGTCGTCTTTGAACCCAATCCAATCAGTAGATTTTTTATTTCTATATTGAATTGTTGTTTTTGTCAGGCTTTTAATGTGGAACATTAAATGTCTATGGTCAGAAGCTGATTCTTCTGACGATACGTGCCAGTCCATAACTTCATTACTGATATTTTGTGAGCAGAGGGTGAGATCTAAAACCTCAGACCTTGCTTTGGTAGTGAATGTAGGTTCATTACCTTTGTTCACAATGTTTAGATTATGTGTGATGATGAAATCTAAAAGATTTTCCCCTCTTTGATTACAGTCTGTGCTGCCCCATATTGTATGATGAGCGTTTGCATCACACCCAACAATGAGTCTCGCATCATTCTGCTTTGAGAAGTTTATTACTTCTTCAAGGATTGTAAGCGGTAATGCTTCATCACCTGCAAAGTATGCTGAACAGAGTATTAGTTTTCTGTTGTCTGCTTTTTGTGGGATCATTATAGCCACGAGATCCCTTTTGCAAAATTCTGGAATGCCAATATATTTGGTATTATTGTTTATCACTATACATGCTCTGGGTCTAGATTCATGGTCACAGGATATAACTGTTCCCATGGAGCCCAAGCCACATACTCTGTTATTAATGGTCCATGGTTCCTGTACCAGTAGTGCTGTTAGGTTTTCTTTCTGCAACCTTCTATTGGCAATAGCCGAAGCAGCTCGAGCCTGGTGAAGGTTTATTTGAAGTATACCTATCTTATCATTGATATTTTTTCCAGTGTTAGGGTTTATGTATCCTTCACCACTGTTGTAGTTCCGTTTTTTAGTATTGTCAGTAACTATATTTGCCTTTATTATATTTTTATTGGGTATTGAGTGTCCATCAACATGGTCCTCAATGCCTTCTAGGCCCTAACTCACTCCATATAGAAACTCAATATCATAGAGGTTAAAAAATATAATAAAATCACTATAACGCTTCATACTGTAACTGAGGTGTTAATATAGCAATTTTAAACACTTCGAAGGCTGTTATCTCGGAAAACTACCACTACTAAGGGTTCATATTATAGAAAAAAATCATCCTAAGACCTAAGTCTGACTATCTTCTGAAATTTATTAACAAATTAGCTGCCTCAGTTTACAATATTTTTTATTTTGTTTTGGGTCAAATCTCTGAACAATCAATAAACACAAACATTTAATTTTATTAGAAAACCACTCTACACTTCCATCTCTGAACTTACAATTTACGTCCATGCATTCTCTAATACTAGTTGCATGTAACACATGAGATCCAACTGTCGATATAGCGATACTATGTATAATTGAAGAATAAGTACCAAACTATAAACCCATAAATCCTAATTATTAAATATTTTAAGATATTTTGTTTTCTATACAACACATAAATAATAAAATAATAATAAATTGGGATAATTTTTATAGCGCCGTTTTTGTGATAACCTCACCTCAAGGGCGCTTTGAATATAACTATTACAGGTTTTTGTAAGACTCGCGGAAGAAGTGAGTTTTCAGGTGTTTCCTGAATAGTGCAAAGTTGTCGATTTGCCTCAGTTCAGGTGGTAGTTTATTCCACGAGGCTGGTCCAGCCACAGCAAAAGCACCATCACCGAAGGATGTAGTGTTGACATGTAAGTATGTATGTCAAGATAGGATAGTATGGAGGTCAGTCCTTTTTTCCTACCCAGAATATGAAAACAACATGATGGTATGTATGTATGTTTGGAGATTAAGTATCAAACTATTAAGTCTTCTTAGATATTGTGTGTAGGCCATAAAAATAGTATGAAGCAATGTTGTCACTAAATTCAATTTTTAAAAAAAATGCAATTTTTATAAAAAAATCAATTTTCTGAGCTTGGTCAACATTGATATATGAAATAGTAAAAAAAGTGAGAAGCACTCGTCAGATATATTTCAAAATCTAACGGGGTCTAAGTGAGTATTAGATATACAAACTTGTAAAATTTGAAAAGAATCGAATGAGTGCTTTAATCTATAATCGATAAAGTAAATTAAACACGCCGTACATAGCACACACATACACAGATACATTGTGATGAAACTTTCAGAATACATTCTCAGTATGATACTAGTATTGATTTTTATAGTTGCATATATGAAACTTTCATGATTATACTATAGAACTTTCAAAAATTGGATTGATATGGAACTCAATATGAAGGCATAATTGGTGAACGTTGCGCAAGTGCATAAAGTGATCATGTAAATCAGCCAATGACAGATTGTAAGTCCTATAGGAGCCTTGAGTTCCTGGTTCTCCCATAATATTCCATCTTCGTCTCTATTGAGAAATCTAGAAAATAAATTATACACACCATCAGGCCATGTCCCTAATGCAGTAGTCAGAGAGAATCGAATGCCACATGTTCTGTCTTGGTACGCATCCATAGCCTCAACTGCTTCCATGCAACGTTTCACATATTTTTCGAGCTTCTAATCTTCTAGTATATCGTTCACATGATTGAGTTGATATCATTTCAACAGCATTTTCTTCACCAGGCGTTTTATCTTACATCATCTAACAAAGTTACAAAGCCGACCGCCGTGGCACAGTTGGTAAGCCGTTTGGTTTCTGTGCGGGCATCCTGGGTTCAATCCCCAGCAGAGGAGAAATTCATTTCTCATGCTAATATTGCTTCTCTGGGCTGGAAACACTGGTTAGTCGGAAGAAATTGCCATATGGCAATAAACTCTCCATTTGCGCAGGGTGCAAGGAAGTGTTTATTATTATTATTAAAGTTTGACTGTGTTCAACAGAGAAAAATATTAATTACATTAATTTATAGGCGTAAATTGTAATTATTTACATATAATGTACGTATTATGTGTACACAAGTTTATTTTCTTCCTTTTACATAAGTATTAATTGAATTGTTCAACGTTTTCATGTTGGTATAGCTGGAGTGCGTTTCATTTTAAAGTTCACTTAGTGGTTAAGTTAGTATGGTTATATTTAGTGTTGTTATATTATGTAAAAAAAACAGGATATTCCCTACAATAAGGGATTTTTTTTCATCTTTTGTAATATTTGTAAAAGTTATTTCTGATAACCCTGCAAAAAACTCTATAAAATAAGTTTGTTTTGTTTAAAATAAAAATTTCTTATTATAAATTTTTAAATATGAGATCAAATGAAGTTAATTTGGAGATATGGCAACATTACTCATTTTATTTGACTGATTGACAGTGGTAACAATATTACAAAGAAGTGCACTTTTTATGTGAAACGCAGAACAATACAAATAAAACATTTCAAAGTTACAACTGAATAATTACGCCAATTTCACATAATATATTCAAAAGATATTGAATGCATCTTTTTTATACAAAATAATATATAAATGGATGATTCAAGTCAATTTTCTCAACAAAAACTACCAAGTTTTGAAATATTTTGTTCAGCTTTCGAGCAAAATGTAAATTTGTGGTTTATAACCGTATGTACAATCATAAGTACTACCTAATTGAAATATATACATACACAGGATTCTCTCTTTTCACTTCTTCATAAGAACAGTGCAATAAACGTGATCATGAAAATTAAATCTCTAATCAAATTTTCGTTTAATCCAAAACTAAAAAATTGTAAAGAAATATTATATAGGTTCTAGATATCTCAATTTAATTTTGTATTGTTTCTCGGCTATTAATATATGACACGTACCCAATAACTAGTTGCCACATTTTGGAGATTTGTGATCTCAAATATCGTTGGTTTAGAACGTCTCCGTGCTATTCAATTTAAAAATATTTTATTTTATTTCTAACTAATGTAACTTAAAACAATATCTATGTGTAATTTATTATGAGCTCGTGAAATTTTATAATCGAATATTCTTTTTTTAATTACATACACGCAAACATTGGATTTTTTTCCCTTTCGGGAGTCAAATGATATATTTATTGACAAACATTTTTTCAACATCTCAATAGAGACGAAGTTGGGATATTGTAGAAGAACCAGGAACTCGAGGCACCTACAGGGCTTACGACCTGTCATCGATTGGTTTACGTGATTACTTTATGCGCTTGCGCAACGTTCACCAATTATGCCTTCTTATTGAGTTTCCTTATTACTAGTAATAATAGTACATTCTTATTGAGTTCCCTTATTGGGTCAATACATCTCAATTCATCCAGGCCATGACACTCATAGTCTCAGAATATCATGATTTTTTTTTCATTCATACCATTTGTCATCCTTATTAACAATCTGAAATATTATGTTGACATCTTGAATACTTTTTGAGATATGATTTTTCAAAATTTGTAAAAAAAAACATTTTTGTTGTTTTTCAGAAATTACAATTGTTCGAATTTTTATGACGTCATGTTGGTAGTATTGTGAGAGGAATAAACCATAGATTTTTATTATAATATACTAGATGTCGTAGTTAGCAAATTTTGTATGAATCGAAGTGAGGCATTTTTCCGGGGGATTTTTGACCGTTTATTTTTTATTTTTTATTTTTATTTATTTATAATAAACATGACATTTTACATACATCATTTTTCCATAGATAATAACGACTAATGTGAATTGTTTTCGGATTTATTTGTCGTAAAAAACACTTTGTTTATTTAGATTTAGAGAAAAGTTATTTAGGATGTGTTGAAATGTAAGGAAAACTGAAATATGTTGCCAACCAAAACGTCAAACGCGTGATATTCCATGACTCACTTTTTGCACGGAGTACTACATCTACATAGTATATTATGTATAATAAAAATCTATGGAATAAACAACATGGCGACGCACCGCGCTGTCAAACATCAGTTATTAAAAATGTGCAAACATACGTACCCAACAATAATAGAACAAGTAATAATAGTCTACATTGAATATATTCTACTGGCAACAAATATGTCAAAGAGAGGCAACATAATGACACAAAAATATATTAAATTCGGTCAATTGGTTTTCCAACAAATGTTAGTTCGAATAATTTGCTTTCGGACAATTGTCATTCTGATAACTGATTTTCGAAAAATTGTTATTCGTACAATTGCGCATTCGAACAATTGAATTGTGAGTTTTGAGAAGGGCACAAGTCCATGAGTTACAATTTTTCAGGAGACACAAAAAACCTTCTGTTGTAAAAAAAGTGTATTAGTGGTATAAAATAGTAAATGCAAATTTATAGACCTATGTAATATGATAATGTATGTTTTCTTATTTTTAGTTTTTTTTCTATTGGAAGTGATAAAAAAATTCAATGAAAGGCCAGGGACATGCGCCCTTCTCAGAACTTACAAGAAATTTTAAATAATACACCTTTTTTTTATAAAACTGAAGTATATAATATCAAAAATATTCTATATAAAATTAACATTCCTTTACTTAGGGAGGGTCTCCGTCCATAGTTTTAGTATTTTTGGATGACCAGTTAGTTATTTCATTGTAAAATCCCTGGTATTCAGGTGGAATGTGGATGATCACTTTCTTTGTATCTTCTATTTTTTTGTCGTTGATGGGTGCACATGTCCCGTAGGCGTTTGTGGTAGGTAATACAACATTTTCTCTCCCATGACATAGCTTGAAGTCATATTTGACAAAGTTATCTATGAACTCGGAGGCTTGGACGAATCCCGGTCCCTGGTAATCGTAACGAAATTCGTAAAACATGGATATATTGAAGTACGTCTTTTTGTCTCTGGGGACGAGCTTCCCCAGAGATTGAATGTCCAAGCATTTGCCACCAAGTTTTAAAATCAATAATACCTATCATCTGTTGTTACTTTGTACACAGTGGGTATTGGTACTTTGGATTATCATCTTTTCGTACTGTTCAGGCAAGTAGACAGGACCGTGTCTTCGTAATGATTAGGTATATAAATAATGATTATATGTGTTCTTTCACTTTTAGGCACTCTTCTGGTTTGACAACTTCTACTACCGAGATTCTACTACACCGACTGCATGTGATGTTTGTTTTGAAAAGGGCCGATGTCACGGACATCCGCCCTTTTCAAAACAAACGCAGAAAATGACAATATCATATCTCAGTAGTTAATCGTTAGAATTGCGCCATTCTCGATGAAAATATGCGTCTCCCATAATAGAACATTGCCACATACTTAACTCAATTTCGTAAAAAGTGTGACTTGCGCCCTTTTCAAAACTCACGATTCAATTGTGTTTGGAAGAATTTTCATGAAATCATGATTTTCATAGATGAAAACTATTTTATTTATGTAGTACGTATCCACAGTGTAAAAAGAGAATCCAGTGTACCAACAATAATTATATAAAATATGACAAATATTTAAAATATTATACATACAATTGCAACAGGACAAACAAAATACTACTTGCCTGTCAATTATTATTTCATGGTATAATAATTTACAATTTTTCGATACTTAAAAGATAAATAAAAATAAATCTTTTGTTTCATGTGATAAGTGATGCATATTTTTTTGTGATGATCAAAAAAATAAATAAACACGAGTAATAACCCGTATGCTTCAAAGATGATATAGTTGTGTCAATCTGTCTTTGTTCGAATAAATTTGAAAACTCTAATAGATATTAAGTAAAAACATGTTTGATTGTTTTCTGAATAAACAAATCAATTACTTAATGACGGCATATTGAAAATGAAATTGTATAACAACAGTTTTCGGTTGAATTACTTATATACAAATTTATCATAAAATTAAAATATAAAAAAATACATTTGCGTTTGTATCATCTATAGGCTTCCTCGTGGAAAAAAACTTTGTCAGTTAACCTGTAATTAAATTAGGAAAAATAGGTGTTTGAAAATTGAGAAATCACAACAATTCTCCACTATTTCATAGAAGTGGTGAGTAAAAAATGACACGATTATGTAAAAAACTAATTTGCTTAGAGAGAAAGATTTCTCTCTGTAATATTGTTACCGACTGCTGACTGAATGAGACAGATAGGAGAAAACAATCATTTGAACTCTGGATAAACAGAAAAATTTCGAAAATAACTCACTGAATGCTTTCCAGCGGTGTTTATTTGAACGCAACATTGGTCATTTTAAATGTCAAATGGCTTTTTAGGTTATATTTTTATCGAAAGACAATTTATCAGTGGAGTAAACAATGCTCTCTGACCTTTTAGTGGATACTTTTGAATGATATTTTTAGAAATTAACCTCTTTGTGTATGAATATAGTCATCAGATATATTGTCAAATGACATATAGACACCACAGAAACAAATAGAAGTCATCTTACCACAGATAAAATAGAAGTCAACAGATACTATAACTGTCAGAACGATATTCACCCGACGATTATACAGAGCATTTGGTGCATAAACTAGACATTCAATCTGAACACGATAGAATGTCTTTCGAGCGTCTGTTTCCGGTCATTATGAACGGCTTAGAGCGTCACTAAGTGCACTAGGCGTTCATTGTGAACGCAGCCCTGGAGAGACAGAGTTCGGAATGTTCTTCAAACAAACTAAAAAGATCATGAGTTGCGTGACTGTATAAAGAAAAGGAAACTGTAATACTTTAATGAGAGGAAAACCGTAGCTTGTGATCCAGGAAAGGATGCAACGGAGAAAAAGACCAGGATGACAAAATTTTATGACAATATTACCTGGTGAAGGTGGAGATGGTCCTTAATGGACGCCAACCTTCCCAGAGAAGACGGCACATAAAGAAGAAGAATATTGTAAAGGATTCTTTTCATTATTTACACAACTGTCTCTCAACATCTTCCTCTCTCTTCACTATTGTCTGCTGAGGTATCCCATGTAGTCCACTCCGTGCATCCTCAGGGGGTAGTCGTTGGCCAGCTGGTAGAGTCCCTGCCACACGACGGCTCCCGGTGCCCCCTGAGAGGAGGCGTGCGCCCCGGGAGGCTCGGGAGCCTCCTCCTTGGTCACCACGACGCCGGGAACGACTGCCGAGGAAGACGAAGAAGTGGAGTTGTTGTTGGCGTTGTTACCGCTAGCACCCTGAGAGTGGAACTGACTCTCACCTGGAACGATGGAAAAATACCATTTTAGATTCATTTGAATAAGAGAGAAGAAATTAATATGATTTAGACTGATTCTAATCACACCTAATAATACTGTCATCGACTGCTCCGTGACATCTTGGTTTTTATATGCCATTAGATTCAATAAAATACAATACAATAAAACATAATCCATTTCACTTAATAATCTTTGGTGGGCCACACACTAGCCTCGTCACACCTAAAAAAGCACTACATTCAAAATGGGTGATGATCCTCATTGCTGAACTATGTGAGATGTTATTGTTGCTTGTTGAATTTTCGATTACCCGGCTCTTACGGAACACTCAAAAACAATCATAACAGAAAAGAATGGAAGCACTATTCTAAGCCGATGCCTCACAGGTACATCAATTTAGGTTCTTAATCATCAAAAATATAGATCAATTCAAGATATGATAATAGTTTTGAAAATAATCCATCATTAAATAATATTTTGTCCATAGAATTATAAGGTACAGAAGCCGCGTTCAATATAAATTTCGAATTCAAATGTATGACAAGTTTTATTTACATGTGTGTGTGAGGCGGTAGATCGGTAGGTGTACGTATACTGCATAGAAAGAGATTTTATGTGTATTACTATGTGTTCTATGACTGTATTGACGGCCGGGTGAGTGAAACTCAGAACTTTGTTCTTAGTTTTAGTTGTCATACTTTCATTGCGCTGAATAGCAATCTGTATCATATATAATCTAAAATTTTGTCATTGATGCCAGAACTAATATTGTAGAACAACATCTTAAGATTTTATAGAGTTAAATTATCAGTTGATAAGCTTAGCTGAAACGATTGTCCTATGAAGGGAATCAAATCTTTGTAAAACTCAAATCTGATTTTATAAAACCCTTAGATGATATAAGTGTAATAAATGAACAAAAAAGGGACTGTTGCAATGACAGATTGTAAATCCTGATTTCCAGTTTCTTCAATCAAAAAATGAATTCTATTTTAATTTACTTACAACAAATATAATTAATCTTCTTTCGAAATTCATTATTTATAATAGATTATATTCATCCAAATAGAGATACAGACGTTGACTGGCATTGGTCTGTAGAAGACCATCATCAGACACTCTTGACACTTGAACAGACTGGGGTTTCAGAGAGCCTGACCCTTCGGTCTTCGGGGGCCTGTTTTAAAATATATGTGGAACTAAAACAAGTGTTTTAACTATGTCAAAATGTAGTTTTACTAAAATTTGTTCGTCGACAAACTGAATAAGTTAAATAAAGGTACTTTTTACTATGTAAATATTCAGTTACAGTATCATACCTTCATGAATTACACACTATTTTGATTGAACTAAGGCGATGTAAATAATGCATTAAAAAGTTTACGTTATAATAAAATCAGGACCTACAGTCTGTTTGGTGTCATTGTGGAGCAGTGGGGGAGGAAGAACGGATGTCCAGGATCGTGTCTCTCACGCGACACTTCTCTTTCTAGCCCTAAACAGATAAATTTTTCATCATCGTAACATCAAAACAACATTGAAGGCAACGGAGAATAAAATTATGATACAAAAGAGAAAGGTAATCGTGGTTTCACTGGATTCACGAATCCAGGTAAATTAGCACCAGTCAGAATAGGCGAGCCACGTGAGCTTGCGACCATGTATGCGGGTTTAAGGGGCCCCTTTATGACTCGAGTCATGCTCACCACTCACCCACCAACCTTTGACTGATACTCTACTCTCCTGCGTAACCAAATCCAAAAGGACGTGGACAATGATGGATGCTTTTACCACCCTATCCAGAAGTTCTTTTATTTTACTCCTAGGTCCTTGTACTTGTTTATCTTGTATTGGTGGTCTTTTGGAATATTTACGTCTCATGGAACAGTCAGCTCCACATAAAAAACTCCAACTAACAGATACTATGTCAAATATTAATTTAACACGCACCCAAATAACAAGTTGCCACATTCTGGAGGCTATGAATCGTCTCACAGATCCAGACTGAAAACGTCGACCTTCATGGCTCAATTGGTTAGGTATCTGACTGCTGATCCAAGGGTCCCTGGTTCGATTCCCGATGGAGACACAGTTTTTACTTGTGATTTCAGCATACAATCTCGCGTATCTTGGGTTGAAACATTGTCGATATTCTCTTGATTACCACACTAAAACTTCAAATTAACATTTTCCCACAAACTATGTATAAAAAAAGAAAGTGCCAATTTACTTCTTCATCATTTCCTGATTTGCCAATTTACTTCTTATTGATACGTAATTCGTTTGAAATCTCAGTTTAGCTATGGAATGAAAAAATACCCCAAATGGGAAAATAAGATAGATAATGATAACTGTTTTAACATAGAGCCACTATAATTAAACGTAGAATGTAAAAATTGATTAGTGTGTCTTTGGATTAATGGGAAAAACTTAAATATGATGTTTTACTGTGACATGAAATATAAAATATATAGTACCTATGAGTGTGCTGGAGGTACTGTCGGTGGTGTGAGCTGGAGGTGTGGTGGCACGAGATGTATTAACCGTCTTTATGTCAAGGTCCATTTCTGTAACAGATAAACAATTAAACAATCAAGTGCTGGGATATTTATATGTGATGATATTTAATTTTATAGACGGGCAGGAGATGATGAATATACAAAAATGAAAAAAAAAAAACCATGACAATATATGTGACATGGTAAATAATTAATTATTTAATCGTTCTGTGTTTCATGACTTTACTGATTTCTTTATTTTTGTGAATTTATACAGTTTAGTTTTTGTTTCTTACCCACGATTCCATAGTTTCTTTTAATTTCAAAATTATCAAACACATATCTTTGTGTGTTTTTTTTTAATAGTATTATTGTTATTTATTTAATTTTCATTTGTTTTGGGGTATATTCAGATATTTGCATAGTTTTAATAATGATAAAGTGTACGTCTGGTCAGTGTTGTTTTTTTTTTCTTAATATTATTAGAGCATGCATGCATCAATCACTAAATTGAAGAGTTGACATGACGTGTTGTTAACCCAATCAAGACGGGTAGGTACAAGTACTTGCATTCCCTACGGACGGACAGTATTTCGCGTCGCACACAGTTTTTTTTCAATCTCGTTTTAATTGAATATAATAACAGTAAAAAAAAACTAACGATGTAGATATATGATAAAAAGATCAAAGATAAACAAAAGATCATATAAACTCAATGAAATTGAACATTTCGTAATATAAACATAAGATAAATGGAGAATAATGTCATCGTGATTATCTCCATACAAAAAAGTACATGGCGTCATCGATATGTCACGTGATCCTTCCGGCATTTGATGTAGATAAGGAATATGCGCCGATTGTGTATTGGTAAGGATCGAATTCAAAGCAGAACGTTGAGCGTGAAACAACTAAATAAACTGGCGCAGTATCCCTCTTTCCTACGCGCATGCGTATTACATCCTTACAAAGCGCGGGAGAGTGTGAATTTCGCCGGCGATGATCGATGAATTTCAGTGTTTAGAGTTCTTAATTTTTTTAAATAATTTAACAATTGTTTTGTTGATTCACCGACAGATGTCTTGAAGTCAAATATATGGGAGTAATATTCATCCAATTTTCGTCTCAATCAAGTATGAATTTACTGAGAAATGAAGGTTCACAATTGTGTAGCCATGAGGGCATGTATAGATGACGCTCGGCGTTTAGGCACGCTGCCGGTGGGCATCTATACATGACGTTCGTCTTAAAAAGGTTAATGTGACCACCGTGACCACGTGGACTCTCAACCAAGTGTCCGTGGTACCCAAGTGTCCCTTTTCAATGTATTGTATCGTGAATTTCTCTGCAAGTGTCTCATGAATACATAAATTACTTTTCATCTCTGAGATTATGATTTTTATAGAATAAAAATGGTAACTGATTGTTTTAAATATTTTCTTCTTCTTCAGCCTGTTCTTTTCCATTCTTGGACATAGGCCTCCCCCTTGATCCTCCACAACTCCCTGTCACTGCACACTGCATGTCATCAGTCTGCCGACGCCTCTTCGGCTTGTTCTCGGTCACCATTCTACGATCTTTTTGGTCCATCGTGAATCCTGGCATCTGGCAATATGCCCAGCCCAGCTCCACTTAAGACCAGCGACCCTTTCCGCTACATCGGCTACATTGGTTTCTCTTATCATGACATTCTGAATTCTGTCCCTTATTGAAATACCCAGCAACTTTCTCTCCATAGCTCTCTGTGTCACTAGTGTGTTTTAAATATATGGGGATATAATTTAATAGTTACAATGCATTAGCAGAGGAGAAATTTATTTAAATTCATTTCTCACGCAAATATTGCTTCTCTGGGCTGAAAACACTGGTTAGTTGAAAAAAATTGCCATACGGCAAAACACTTGCCACTTGTGCAGGTTGCAAGTGTTAATTATCATTATTATTATTATTATTGTCAAATAAGACAATGAGATTGTATAAGGACTACCTGAGCCATCTTGACTCGTGGTTCCCTGCATGGCCTGCTGCTTCAATAGTTTCGTCATTGTGTTGCGAGACTTCTTGGGGCCGGGATCCATCACACGCTGGTGGGCGGTCTCCATGTGCTTTTCTAATACGTATCTGAAATAAGAATGTAATAGACACAAATGAAATTTTAATCGAAAATACATGTTGTGGCCCATAGCACACAATTTAAAAAATATAAGTATATATTTTTGTGATGTAGGCAATATTTTAACCCTTTTTTACCCAAATTGATATTATTGGATAAAAAAATAAATATCATAGGGAAATATGTTCTAAAAACAATTGAAAACATTTTAGTGAAATAAAATTTTTTTTTCATGGATAGTTTTGGAAAAATCACATGTTTAAAAATACAAAATGACACTGGGTCTGAAAGGGTTATTTGAAACATTGAGAATAAGATTTTTTGCATTGATTTATTCAATATATACAAAACAAATTACATATCATAAATTTGAAATAACGTAAAAAAAAATAATAATTTACATTATAAATTTCCTTTATAACAACCAAATAAAACAACACCCGTCAAAATAGCATACCCATTCCGTTTATTGACATTTATCTGAGAAACCATGCCGCAAACTTGCCAGAGAATATATAATATTTTACCATAAACAAGAATTTAAGTGTTGTATACACTCGGTCGTTCAAGAATAAATTAGAAAGATCATGTCTATTTGAATCGAGACTGGATGAAAAGGGGTGAAAAGGGAGGTATTATTTTTTTATTTCAATGGTTTAAATCTAATGACAAATTATGTTTAATAATCTAAGGCGTCTGTACTTGACATTTTATTTTCATTGATATTACCATCCGAAAGTTGCTATTAAAAGACTGTCCGACCTGGGAAAAAATGTAGAATCTCTGAATTGCTTCGTAATAACCAATATACTGCACAAAGAGGTTAAAAATAAATATATTGTATATACCTTCTGTTGAAACTGGCATCGCACACAGTACAGTCGTGACTTTTGATCTGTCTCTGAATCTGTGCTCCGGCTGGATCGTGGGACTTCTGATGAGCGTACAGATTATATCTGAAATATGGAAAAAAAAACATGTTAAATTACACTCACATTGGAGAAAAAACAGTGTTTTTCTTAACAAGTGGGAGAGTGCCCTGTCGTGAAATGTCATGCTCAGGGGTTTGAGTTTATTTGTCACACATAACATGACAACATCGCAAATACGGATAATAACGTCATATCGCTCGTTTGCGAGAACAACGGCATAAGTCAAAAAATCAGATTATTTATTTAATAATGCAGAAATGTTGTGTTTTATCAATATTACAGTGAAACAATGACACATGTGCTGTTTCTCTTGCACTTAGAGATATTGTACTTACTTACTTAACAAGTCCGAGTATTTCACCACTATGCCTTCCCACTCCAGAATACAGCAACCGCAACGGCATTGTCAATAACCATCTTCAAGTCCTCTGCGTCGCATCTCACTGGCATATCTTGACAGATCATCTGTCAAGATATTGTACTGAGAATTGGAGACGACATGAATATTGATAAACACAACATTTCTGCATTATTAACCCAAAAATCGGACTTTCACGGGGAATCGGACATGATATTTTGAAAATTTTACTACAAGTTGATAGGTGCAAAAATGCACTGTTTTTTTATTCTCTTTTGTAAACTGGCAGCGTTGATTTCTTATTCGGAAGTGTGTAAGATTTCTAAACGTATCCGTTTCTCCACTATCATATTCCATAAACATTAATATCATCTATTTATTCCTTCAAGATAATCACAGATTCTAAAACTTTTAAAAAACATTCCGGTTAAAATATTTGCATTACTATTCCACTTAGTCCAAGTTGACATTCTACAATGCTAAAATAGAAACGTTCTTACTCCAAGTAAGTGACAAATTAGTTCAATTGCCTATTCTATAATAAAATTTAAGTTGAATCAAATGTCGAAACTTTCCTAATTTTAGTTCACACCTATTTGGAAGCGTACTAGTTATTTTCACAGCAATACGGGATATTTAAGGTAAGCTGAAAACATCAATTTTTTTTTTTTTAACATGTCTACGTAGGGGACGCCAGCTATTAGGATTTGGGTCCATTTTACTCTTCCGAAGAAGCGCACTACGTAGCATTGGGAGGGGTTTGCAATCTAGAAAAGAGTTTATTAATTCGGATTTTAAAAAGACCCGGGTTGTACGAAGATGGAAACACAGAATTCGGAAGATCGTTCCACAATTGTGTACGAAAGAAAATAAAAATGGATAATTTACACGTGTTGCGTTATGTTGAAAATAAAAATCAAAGAATATTAGTGTGTAGATCAATTGAAATGTTAGGTTAGGCGACATGACATAAATAAACATGGCCGAACAGTGTGTTGTACTCATGCATAGTCTGCACCATTCAACACTATGGCCACAATATTTGATTGTACACAACATCACTCAGCATTAATTAGTATTCATCATACAACCGGATATTACAATGTGAAGATATATGATACAAGCAGTAGATCATCTCTCTAGAACCAGGAATACATGGTATCGTTATATATATATGAATTTAAAAATGACCTTTCTGAGAATTTCTTCCCGCACGTTGTACACTCGTGCCTCTTCTCACCGCTGTGAACCCTCTGGTGCCTCTTGAGATGTGATCTGGTCATCAGTGCCAGTCCACACTTGCTGCAGCTGTGCGGCTTCAGGCCCGAATGGCTCAGTTTGTGCATCTTGAACGACGACGTGTGTATAAACGACTTGCCGCACAGGTCACACTGAAATGGTCACGTTTATTGCATCTTGAATAAGTCAGTATAAACATTTATTGTGATATTTTTAAATCTAATACTTTAATAATAATAATATACTTTTACTATGTAGAACATGAATGTAGGTCCATGATGTGGTAGACTAATTGTCTGTAAGCAATTTCTACCAGTTGAATCTCTACTTAAAATTAAGTTTTAATCGATAGTTCAGATCCTCTATCTCATAAGAAGTAAAGGTTCTAATAATACCTGGTAATTAGGAGTTCCAGTGTGAATGGCTTCGTGTCTAGACAGAGCACCCTTGGACGGGAAAATCTTTGCACACAACGAACATTTCCATGGACTTATACCTAAAAATATACACAAATTTTAGGAAATAAAATACAATTTTATTTATATTTTTTATTTTGTATTGTTTTTAGGCCAGCTTACAGATAGGCAAATATAAATTTAACACACACCCAATAACAAGTTGTCACATTTTGTAGATTAATGACATTAATCCAGACTGAAAACTCTGTGTAAATTATGTCTCAGCTGAGGATTGAACCGGAGATCTATGGTTCAATAATTTAACTAAATAATCCAAGGAGGTCTGTCTGGAAATGCTAGGCAATTAATATCATCTGTAAGAAATAATAATTCTTTACCTTTATGCATGCCAACGTGAATGTCGCATGCCTTTTTGTGTTTGTAAGCTGCGCCACAAATCTCACAAATGTACGGAGAGAGGGAACCGGCATGTTTTACCATGTGAAGATCCAGACGTGCTAAAAATATTAAACACAAATATAATTGTTGTTGGTGTGTTGGGTGCAAAACAGGCCACACTATATCTGATATTCTTTTATTTTATTTATATTTTTTTTCGCCTTATTTTATTTTATTTACTCGTGGATCTTTTTTTCTTCATGGCTGCAGTGAAGGTGGAAGGAAATACTTCTGAACCATTCACGGTGAGAACAGGGCTTAGACAAGGAGATCTACTGTCACCCATCCTCTTCAACTTAGCTTTGGAAAGGGTAGTGCAAGGTATTGAGAATACACCAGGTGGTATACCGTTAGGGGGAATGCACAAAATTTTTGGGTATGCAGACGATATAGCCTTGGTAGCAAAAGAACACCATGACTCGGAGGATATGTACTCCACCATCAAGAATCAGGCTTTCACAATGGGACTTAAAATCAACACCCAGAAAACAAAGTACCTCTACCTAACCAAATTAAATTACTTAAGGAAGCCACCCTATAACGATGTGGTTATCAGCGGGGATAGGATAGAAGAAGTGGATAAGTTCACATATCTGGGTAGCATTCTTACTAACACCAATGAGATGAGCATTGAGATAAAGTCCCAAATTCAAAGTGGCACAAGAGCAGCAGTGGCACTGGGAGCATTCCTGTCTCAAAAGTCCATATCACGAAGAGTGAAACTCCAGGTCTATAATAGCCTAATTAAACCAGTAATCCTGTATGGTGCTGAGTCCTGGTGCATGACACTCAAGGACCAACAAAGACTGCTAACATTTGAAAACAGGATATTACGTAAAATATTAGGCCCAAGACCAGGAATTGTGACAGATTCCTGGAGACCACGAAGCAATGAGGAAATTTTATGAATGTGATGAGCCTTTTTACCAATTTGAAAATAAAAATTTCAAATATGTTTCCCGAGCTTGGGGTCACTTTGAAATATTTGATAGTTGAAAAAATTGAGAAGCACTATTCAGATATCCTTCAAAATCTAATGGGGTCTAAGTGAGTATTAGATATACATATTTGCAAAATTTGAAAATAATCAAATGAGTACTTTAGTTTTTATTGATGAAGTAAAATGAACACGCCATACATAGCACACAGCACATAGAACACATACAGATACATTGTGATGAAACTATCAGAATACAATCTCAGCATGATACTAGTTGATAATAAAAAAATAACCTTAAAAATTGCGAAATCATAACTCCCCACTATATCCCCTTGGGTCAGTGAGGAGTAAAAAGGTTTACCTTGGCTGCTAAAAGTAGCCAGACACTCCGTGCACGGCAACATCACTTTCTGTTTCTTGATATACTGCCTCTTCTCTGTCTTCATATCACACTTGACTTGGAGCCCCACGCTCTGTAGCTTGCTCAGCACCGCTGACGTGTTGGTCGTCGAGTTGACCGTCTTCCTCCCGAGCTTGGTGATCACCTTCTCCATCTCGCTCTCCTCCATCGGCACGATCGGAATCGGGTTCGACACGCTCGGCCCCCTGGGCAGCTTCTTGATCGTTAAGCTAGTGGAGGCCAGCTTCTTCTGGATGTCCTTGCCGGGAGAACGCTTCACCACGACGACCGGCTTGATGTCCTCCTCTAGACCTGGACTGATCTGAATCGGCTCCATGAGGACCTTGCCCGAAGAGGTTGCCTTTTTGTTCAGTTTGTTGAGCTTGGAAGACCTTGTCTCCTTCTCTAGGGACCATTCTTCGTCGTCGTTGACGTCCTCAAAGTCAGAAAGGTCCATATTTCTAAAAAGATAAGAAACATACGGATTAGACAGCGTTTATATTGAAAATTACACGGTTTTACTGGTAAAAATCAAACCAAATTATAAAGGATCGTGCTGTAAAAATGAATAAATTTTCATAAAAATACTACAGTCTTAAGAGGGGGACTGCTGCCAACGTACCTATTTTTTTAATTTGATATACCATCATTATTACTAAACGAATCATTTTGAAAAAAATTACCTAGTTAGTTTGGATATTAATAAAGAGAAATATACCTTAACTTTTTGATTATGTTCTGTATATATTCTTGTAGGAAAATAATAAGCATACCCCGATTTTAGACACTTATCTTAAATTTCTAAAAAAATATATGGTATAGAACAATATTTTTTTTATAAATTAAAGAACAAAATACCTGGAAAAATATGATATGACGTTGCATTAACGCATCAGGTTAAGTAAATAAACCAAAAAAACTTTTATTACGCAATGGCGCTGAATGGAAAATAAACGTTTTTTAGGTTTATTTACTAAACCTGAAGCATTAATGCAACGTCACATCATATTTTTCTAGATATTTTTGTCTTCTTTCATTAAAAAAAAATATATTACTCTACGCCTTATAGTTTATTAAAAATATATGATAAACGTTGAAAATCGGAGTATGCCATTATTTTTCTTCAAGAATTTATACAGAACATTATCAAAAGGTTAAGGTATATTTTTGTTTATTAATATCCAAACTTTCTAAATTATTTCTTTTCAAAACGATTTGAAAAGAAATAATGATGGTATATCAAATTGAAAAATAGGTACGTTGGCAGCAGTACCCCCCTTAATAAATTATGTTAGGTTTGAAACAGTGCACAATATTACTAAAAATTACTATTCATACATAAGGCAATAATGCTACATAACGGCTACAATACTCGTATATAAAAATAAACACATTCCCAGGTTGTTTTAAGAGCAATATAAGAAGGGTATAGAAGAGTTTTTGATTTTAGTGATTCTGCTTAACAAAAATGCACAATATTTTAAATATTATTTCCACATTCTATTCCACTTCACAAATTACTATTACAATTCGGTACATGTACCTACTATAAACAAATATAATTATATACTAAAAAATAGGAATACATATGTGCATGCCATACAAACCCATTTATACATTCACACATACATAATATATGCACCGACTCACCTGCACATATGGATATGCATAATAATGAGGCTTAAACAAATCTTATATGTAACCTCATACAATACTATGATCAAAAAGGGTAAAGGAAATAAAGGAGAGTAAATTTGATGAGTTAAAGGAATAGGGAAACTAAGACCCGAATGCACAGTCCTAGGTAACTAAATATCAACTCCTAACCTCACTTAAGTACTTAGTATTCTTAAGTAAGCAATTGCGATGCAGAGACACCACTAACTAAATGCTACGCCAAACTCAAGGTCGATGGCGTAGCATTTCACATTATTGCGTACGAAGAAAAGAGATAGATATTTTTCTATGGGTTTAGACTGACGTTTAAAACGTTTTTTTTTGTCATAACAACACAAACACATGTAAACAACTCTCTCACTGACAGCTTGATGTTGCGATTTTTCTGAAATTCCAGTGAATTTTCAGCATCTAGTATAGATCAGTGAATAATCTGTTTGGTATTTGATTTGACAAAATTACCAATTACATAATATTTGACGAAGTTTCTAAAATCATCATCCATCGAAAACATCTCGTATTTTATTATTAAATCACTCGCAAGGTTCCTCGTGATCAACATTAATTTTTGACAGTTCGCAAATATTAGTTTACGCCAACGCGCATGCACTAAGTATTTATTCTCATACAAAAACTCCGTAGCATCCTCCAGTTAGGAAGCCACGTGATCTCCTAACTTAAGTGAGCGACTGTGTAATGAAAACATGGTTAGTATTTAGGTCGGACTCTGCATTCGGATCTAAGAGAAAGTAAGTTGGTTAGGGAATAGAAAGTAGGAGTGCGCGCTTTAGTCTAGTTTTTAAAGGTTGATAATGTTAGTGCAGTTCTGATGTCAAGGGCAGAGTTGTTCCATAAACGGGCAGGATGGACAATAGAGGACGATGAATAGAAAGCAGCATCATGTGAATTTCTTTTTACGTGAATAAAACTGAACTGGATGTCGTAATTTTTTTTTTTTTTTTCTTAACCTTTTTAAGACGAGCGTCGTGTATAGATGCCCACCGGTAGTGTACCTAAACGCCGAGCGTCATCTATACATGCCCTCAAGGCTATACACAATTGTGAACCTTCATATCTCAGTAAATTCATACTTGATTGAAACAAAAATTGGATGAATATTACTCCCATATATTTGACTTCAAGACATCTGTCGGGGAATCAACAAAACAATTGTTAAATTATTTAAAAAATTAAGAACTCTAAACACTGAAATTCATCGGTCATCACCGGCGAAATTCACACTCTCCCGCGCTTTGTAAGGATCTAATACGCATGCACGTAGGAAAGAGGGATACTGCGCCAGTTCATTTTGTTGTTTCGCGCACAACATTCTGCTTTAAATTCGATCCTTGCCAATACACAATCGGCGCATATTCCTATCTACATCAAATGCTAGAAGGACTGGAAGACTGACATATCGATGACGCCATGTACTTTTTTGTATGGAGATAACTAAAATAATATTATTCTTCATTTATCTTATGTTTATATTATGAAGTGTTCAATTTCATTGATTTTATGTGATCTTTTGTTTATCTTTTATCTTTTTATGATATGTCGACATCCTTAGATTTTTTTTACCGTTATTATATTCAATTAAAATGAGATTGAAAAAAAAACGAAAAAATCTGTGTGCGACGCAAAATACTGTCCTGTGGGTAATGTAAATACTTGTACCTATCCATCTTGATTGGGTTAAAGACGATGAACAAGTGTTGTATCATCCACACTTTAAAATTAAATAACTGACAAAATTATGGAGGGGAAAAATACCTAAAGACTTCTATAGTAAATTTTCACAATGGACGTCTCCATTTTGTCAATTTCGTCAAGGTAAAAATGATGTTTGCAACTGAGACCACGGAGTTTTATTGTATCATAAAAAAGAGCAAAATAATAGCATACAATTTGAAATGAAATATTTACTCACGCAAAAGATTTTCTTTTGGCCTTCTTCTTGGCTTTCCGCTTCTTTGATTCCTTAGTTCCTGATGATGCTTTAACTTTGATGATGTCCGGATCCTTTGCAACGTCGATACGGTGGATTGAGTAAGCATGGACGGCTGCTTGGGCTTTTGTATCAAATTCCAGTTTACACGAGCGACAAGAAAATACATCGTTTTTACTGAAAGTATTTAACAATTGTTTAGTAAAATCGTTTTAATAGAGGTGAAACAGGTACCTATACAAAAAATATATAAACGAGTTGTTTGTGGCCAACGCTATTTTCCTTACTACCAAGTAACTCCATAAAGTATTCAAATTTTGTATGAAAAAAAAAAATTCATTTTATGAATGTGATGTGCTTTGAAAATAAATATATCAATTTCAAGTTTCCTGAGCTTGGAGTCTAAGCAAGTTTTAGATATACAAATTCAAGAAAATTGAAAATAATTGAATAACTGTCGTCTGTAATCAATAAAGAAGCTAGAATAAACACGACATACATAGTACATATCACATAGTAGGTACCTACACAGCACACACACACAGATACATTGTGATGAAACTTTCAGAATACAATCTCAGCATGATACTAGTTGATAATCTACAGTAAAAAAAGTAACCTTAAAAATACCAATTCACAATAACTCACTACATCCCCTTGGGTTAGTGAGGAATAAAAATGAATGAAATAGGTATAAATTTAGGTTATTATCAAATGACAAAATCCAATAGGACGCGGATAATGCTGCTTTTACCACCCTATCGAAAAGTTCTATTATTTTACCCCTAGGGAGACTTATTATTTAACTATGAACCCATTATCCTCCCATTTTGAAATTTCGAGAATCACTTACCAAAAGTATGAACTATTTATAGTAATTTTTAAAAAATATTCAAAAATGCACTTTCTGAAAAAATCAAAATCAAAATTTTGAATTGAGTTTCAAAAAAAAACTTTTTATCCCAAAGTATGTCGTGTTGCACAACAAAAGAAAGAGCATTTAAAACTGAGTAAAATGACACCACTCCCACCTCTCTATCTCAATTAGGAGAAAAGCTATAGTGATTTCAAAATATGTCGGTTACGTTTTTTCTGCTGATTTTGGGATATTTTACGTAGCCCTAATTTTGAAACCGTTTGAGGTATTTGAAAAAAAATTGGTATTTTTCTTAATCTCTTTTAGGACAACCTTTGTACCAAAGTTCATCAAATTCTGAGGTGGTCAAGTAAATTTTTTGATTTTAGTGTGTTGATTTCATATGGAATGAGCCGGTCTTTAAAGTAGGAATATAAAGAATTTGCGGGCAGGCCTCTCACCCCCACCTCTAGAGCATATATATTTGTGCTAAAGCCATTTTGAACTGTTCCTTGTACTTGTTTAGCTTGTATTGGTGGACTTTTGGAATATTTGTGTCCCATGGAACAGTCAGCTCCACAAAAATAATCTTTTCCAATGAAAGAGAGTAAATTGTCAAGTCAGGCCTAAGAGACGAGATACAGATCTCCTTTGGAAGGTTATATCTCTCTGTTCTCGTATCCATTAGGATATTACAGTCGTCTGACTACCCAATTATTGATATTAATTTATTTGTTGTAGGTCTGACTTTTTGTCCCGGTTTTACAAATGTTGTCATGTGGTTAATCCTTTGATTGCTCTTGCCACCGCAAAGCTGGAAAACTCAATTATTGTTGTTTAAATAACGTAAGAGTTCTTAGATCTAATTTGAAAATTTCATTGGTTTTACCAATATAAAATTGATTACAGTCATTACAACTTAATTTGTATACTCCCGATTTTTCTAATTTATTTACCTTGTCTTTATTCAACAACACTTTAGTATATTAATAAATAATTTATATCTAGCGTTTCCTAACCACCAGTTTGTCACTTCTGTTTATTGTTTACCCCACTACTTTCAAATTGACTCCTCCCACATCTTTAGGTTATTATATTTTAATTTTTAATTTAGTACATAAGTCATCCTGAAGATGAGAACATTGTTCTCCAAACCGGTCGACAGTTATTTGTGCTCATAAGTGGTGGATACTAAGTTATTATTTATACTTATTATAAAATAAAAAAACTTCTTTTTACTTCTGCCTATATTTCCAAAGTTTTTAAAAATATCGAAAAAAAGCCGAAACACCCCAACTAGATAATTTAATTTGCTGTAAAAAATATTAACATTGTAGCAGTAGATCTCAAACTTTTTTTAACAATTTTTATAAAAATTTAATTTAGTGACGACATTGTTTCATACACTTTGTAAGGCAGTAAACACTACACAATATCTCACTTAATAGTTTGATTTCTACTTTATCCACAAACATACGTCACGCTGTTTTCATATTCTGTTTAGGAAAAACGGACTGACCTCCATACTATCCTACTCTGGCATATATGACTAGTTAAAATATTTATTAATTTGTGTTTGAGTGTTAATAGTTTGGTACATATTCTTCAATGCATACTAGTCATTTTGATAGTTGGTTCTCATGTGTTACATGCACCTAGTTATTATTTATTCTTTACACTACACTACTATGTAATAGTGGAAAGCTATGATTTCACAATTTTTAAGAGTATTTATTGTTAGGTTAGGTTTGTTTACAAATATTGTGTAAACAAAAAAAACCTAATGCATATCTAGTAATAAAATCAGTCATTTGTACATTTCATCTATTTAACTAAACAAGTAACTGTTTATATTATCAACTATATTAGTAAGATAATTTAACGTAAAACTTACACAACAGGAGGCACTTCAATTTCACATTTGATTGGCTCCGATTTACTAACTGTATCAAACAAATCATCTTTTAGCTTTTCTTTCTTTTTACCAGCGAGTGGTTCATCATCAGAATCAGACAGGGGAAGAGGCGTTGGAGCTCTCGACAGTTCATCACACTCATCCTTGACACTGAAGGAACAAAACTCTATCTTCCCAGGATACGACTCGTCAGTCTGTGTCTGACAGGCTACAAAACTCTTGGCCAACTTCACCAGATTGTTATTTTTGTTCAAAACGACCAAAAATTCCTTCTTTAGATCCAAGAATTGCGTCTCGGCCTGATCCAGCTGTATCAAAAGATTGTAGCACTTCTGACACAGCTCGTTCGACCACACCTTGTCCCTTTCGAACATTATTTTGCTTGTTTTCGTTATGAAATCGGACAGTAAACATCGCGAACTCTTCGTCAATGTTGTATATATGTCAAAGTGCATTCCATCCGACATCGAATCGCATATAAGGCATATAGGCACCCTTTGCTCTTCGCAGTATTCCATTTTGAAGAGAGCATTTTTGAGAATGTTTGCTATTTCTCCGTTTTCTTTCTCCAATTTGACATGAACGGACGGGTCCTTTGACGTTGAATTCAGGGGCTCATTCAATTTTTTCTGCGGCGTCGCCTCCGTCATTTTGTCGAATTGTCAAACGCAAAAAAACAACAATGTAGATCAATCTACATCACTAAATTGGTGCGTCAGATATATATCTAGTAAAATTCAACGTCCTCACACTGTAATATATTTGATGTTTAACAAATAATAAAACATTTTGAAAATGTTAATATTAAATTTAAGAAAATTCAACGCAAACACTCACGTCCCTAATTTTACAATCAACACGAAGTTGGCGTTGCGGTAACGTAACTAAATAACTTCACGTCGGACATATTTGTGGCTATGAATAAACACAGAACATAGCCGGTTGCCTTATAATGACCTACCCAATGAGCCATTTGATATTTCCATATGTATTGTGATTTATATAATTCCATGCATTATGATATGAAAGAAACCCAATAAAAATTATTTTCCTTTGGCCTAATGTATTTCTGCTATGAATTCTAGCAACGGATTATAGCGGCCTCCCAGGCCTTGTTCATATATTTAAACAATATCTTTTATATTGAAAATAAATTTAAAATGTAATTAACAGATTCTTGGAACCTTGGTTTTCAGCCGGCGATGCAGTTAGACCCTCCCCCCTCCTACTTCATGTTCCAAGGGCGCCGGGTCGCCCTGCTGTGTCCAGTCAGTTGTCATTCGGTAGTTTGTTGTCATATAGTGTTCTGACAGTGGTTGGTCGGTAGTTGTAGAGACCCGCGTGCGATAGTGCGAGTTGACTGGGCTGTCGGGCGGCCTCAGCATTTTAATTGTATATAGTAGTGATTAAGTTATTTTCAGGTTCTCTACCTATCATCGAGGGGTGATTATAAGTATTAATAAAAAAAATTCTTTCAGATACCATTACCAACGAGGGGTGAATAAGATAGTTTTTAAGTTATAAAAAGTAATAAAGTGTCAAAATGTAAGTGTTTCATCGCAGTCCTGGTTGGAGAGCAGTTTGGTAAGATCTTTCCAATTTATATATTATTTTTGCCATGCCTGTATTTTTGTGTATTTGTCCTTTCAGAGTTCTTCAGAGACAGCGTTTAATGTTTATTTTTGTATTTTACTTTTCATCAAGAGCTAATATGTTTAATATGTCCTTCTCAGCGTTTTTTATATATCAATTTCGCGTCCCAACGTGGGATAAGTATTTTTTCAGTCTCTTCATTTATCATTTTGGTAATACTGGAGTGATACCTATAGTACTGTCGATGGCTATAGTATGTATAGTTGAAGAATACGTACCAAACTATAAACACAAAACAAATTTATAAACATTTTAAGATATTTTTTTTCTATATAAAACATGATGGTACGTATGTCAGGATAGGTTAGTATGGAGCTCAATCTTTTTTTCCTACCCAGAATACGAAAACAGATGATGGTACGTATGTATTTATGTTTGGAGATAAAGTATCAAACTATTGAGTCCCCGTGGATATTGTGCAGTGTACCTACACAGCCTAACAAATTGTATGAAACGATGTCGTCACTAAATTCAATTTTTATAAAAATTGTTGAAAAAAATTGCGATATACTACTACAATGCTGATAATATTTTTTATAGAAAATTAAATTATCTAGTTGGCTTTTTTCGATATTTTAAAAAAACTTTGGAAATATAGGCAGTTTAACACATAAATTTATCATCCTACTTAATTTTTTTTTCTTAAAAAATGTTTGAGAATCTCTGGAATTTTTGGACACACGAAATGTTCTATTCCGAATTCTGAGTAAATCAGTATACAGAACATATATGCTGCGAAGCCTCTTTCTTGAAACACTGTCTTGGCTTGAAACATTGTCGATATGTTAAGCGAACAAAGTTCTTTTGAACAAATCGACAGTTGGAAAAGAGAATATAGTTTGATAAATAATACCTTCTTCTTCTTCCTCCTCAGTCGTTTTCAATCCATCGTTGGACATAGGCCTCCCCCTTGCTGCTCCACATGTCTCTATTCCGGGCAAACTGCATCCAATTTACTCCCACAGTCTTTCTGATGTCATCCGACCATCTAGCCTGTGGTCTTCGCACACTCCTTCTTCCCGTTCTAGGTTGCCATTCTAGGAGTTTTTTTGTCCATCGTTGGTCAGTACATCTGGCAATATGACCTGCCCAGCTCCACTTCAGGGTAGCCGTCTTTTCAGCTACGTCCACAACTTTAGTTTTCTCTTTTATCCATTTGTTTGTTTTCTGATCTCTCAATGAAATACTCAGCATCTTTCTCTGTATGCCTCCCTGCGTAACTAATAACTTTTGCACAATTCGCTCCGTTAAGACTAGCGTTTCTGTGCTTTACGTGAGAATTACAGCCCCCCTAGACAACATGTCATTTAGCTCAACAAAAAAAACAAGAAAAGATAACTCAATGTATGGTAGTGACAGTTGTCACATGACAACTGTCACTTCCATACATTGAGTTATATTTCCTTGAGCTAAATGACACGTTGTCTAGGGAGGCTGGCAGGATGCTTGAGTCAAATATTATTTTCTTGAGATAATTGGGATACTTTGGGGACTTCAAAATATAAGAGTTTATTGAAAGCTGCCCAGGCAAGGCCACGTCTTTACTTTACTTCGGCCTCTTTATCAAAATAATACCACGAGTCATAAAATACAAAAAAAATAACATTAAAATTATTATAAATAGGTTTGGTTAGGCTTAAACGATAATAGCGACTCGCGTGAGCGAGTTGCTTTATGAAATGAATGGAAATTGGTTGCAGGGATAATTTTCAACACCTTCGCCTTTTGAGGTTACGAAAAAGTTTAATATGTATTCGCATTTGATCATATTTTTCAAATAAATTAGATTTCTCGAGATATTATTTAAGTAATTGTATGATACTTACTATTTTTAATGCAATTTATTATTATTTGTGTTGAAAATTTTCGACAAAAACAAAATAAGGCAGACTTATTTTAATATTTTTTAAATTATAATAGTTAATATATTATTTCACCATAAATTTCACTTATTATTATACGTAAGTGTATCAAAAGCTTCTTCAAGGAAAATTCCATCTAAAAAAAAACACAGCCGAAAAGATTATATGTATAATTTTATTAATTTATTGCATCAGGAGAGTAGGTAGTTACACTATATATATATCAACTCTCCTTTTACTGTCGCCGAAGGGCAGAAACTATAGAGGTCGCCCTAGAGTCAGTATGTATGTTATTTGGACCAGGTGATCAGTGGTGTGCACTGAAGCAGCTATAGGTGTCGCCAAATAACTTTATTTTTTAACAGAGAAGGGTGGCGATTTACACGTAAACCAACGAAGCAAAAAGACACAAATTTGCGATCTGCGCAACCGGAAGCTCGTTCAAGATATTTGGCGATAATTATAACAAGAGATGAAGAGGCAGACGGACATTAGAGATATGACTAGTGCAAATTACAAATAATCCTAGGATTGTAAACACGAAGAAAAATATTTTTAATGATACAAGGACATTGTATATTTGTCATTGAAAAATGAACTGATTATAGAAAAAAATATAATTAGGTATATTATTTTTGATTCATTACTTTTCTAAGTTGAATCTGATTAGCCTGTTTCGATGGAGTTCGCGTACTACTTCTACGCCGGAGGACGCTATATTAGTCTCTTTAGTCTTGTTCATCCCCGATGCAGCCGCAACGTCAGACAACACATTATCCTCCTATCCGCGAGTTCAACCACTACCCCCGAGAGTCCAACCTCAAACGTGGGGCCACCGCTCGATATCGGTAGCAGGGGCAAGCCCCTGGGGCAACCGGTCGAGTCGGAGGGCCTAGTTAAAAATACAAATTAGATTAAAAACCCACTGACCTCACTTTTTTCAAAATAATAATAATATATTTCATCGCCATGCTGGCCGCCAGGAAGATAAAGGGTGCTGTAGCTCCAAAAAAGGGCCTGCTGTACCCGTGGTGAAAGGGATACCAACCTCTACCTGTGACGATTCTCCTTTGACCGCGATATCGCCTCAGCAACAACTCGGATAACTGCTTTGCTTTTGTTTTCCACGTGCCCGTCTAACACTGAACCAACCTTTCTATATAGTGAGAGGACGTCACCACAACGTAGCAATCTGTGGGTGTACGCCTGATGATTTATTGGGACGTCCTCGACCAACAGAAGGTCGAAGAGATTGAGACCGCGTCCTTGGGGTGAGTGATCTCGATTACTTCCTTGATCCATGACCGACGGTGGTCTAACAAGTAAGACGCATAACGTCCACTTAACTAAATGCCCTCCTACGCTGTCAGAGCAAGGTGCCATCAGATTGGCGCTCCACGTTCGGCGTCAAATTGATACCCTCCTCCTAGGAAGTTTGGAGGAAAACAATAAAAATTAGTCTGACAAGATAAAATTTGGATAACATAAATTGAAGTTAGTGGAATGTAAATTTTGGACGTCACAAAATTAATGTCCAACATTGTAAAATCAGTAAAATTACGTGAAAAACACAGCCGAATATTGTCACCAGTAAAATTGTCACAAATAGCATAGTTTTCTGGGGCACGCATATTGTCTTTCCTTCACAGCCATGTACCTTCAATGCCGGAACGGACCCTCGTCGATGGGCAGATGCCGGAGGAGTGGCTGCGTCAGAAGCGAACGACGGCGAGGCTAATCTCATGGAAATGCAGGCCGTTGCTCCAGGGTTCAGCGCGACTCGACAGCGTTTGGAGGACTTTCCAAACTCAGCATTCGCTATGGTCTAGGAATGCTCTTTCACCGAATGGTGCTGCAAAGATCCATTTCGGCACTCCCGGTGTTACGTCCACGCCTGTCGTTATGATGTGGACCCGACCGATATATCTCTGGGCACGAGGAATGCGATTACGCATCCCTCGGCCGTTCGGTAAACTTTATCTGTCCTAAACGCGACGCGCGTCTCTTTTGTCGACTCTATGAGAAGTATTTTCTATACAATTTAGGTACATAATTGATTTCACTTTCTGATATGCCCGTGGAACGCTTAAACGGATAACTTAATGCGATAGTAAAAATTACATTGTTTGAAATTATAGTTTTAAAAATAATTACCTCCGCCATTCAATCTTATATACATTTTATGTAATCTAAAGTAATAAAGCAATCAAAATGTTAGTGTCTGTGTGTGTGTGTGTGTGTGTGTGTGTGTGTGTGTGTGTGTGTGTGTGTGTGTGTGTGTGTGTGTGTATGTGTGTGTGTGTGTGTGTGTGTGTGTGTTTGTCTCACGCCTTCTGAAAAACCAAGAGCATCTAAAAATCTAATTTAAGTGCGAACATGTACCAGTATACCTGATGCAGTGTCACGCTAAAAAGAATGCGATAAAAATGCTGAATTTTAAAAATATTTAAATAATTATTTTTTTCATACAAAATTTTCCAAGTCATATCTGTCAAAAAAGTGTACATTTTGCACGCAAATATCTGTTAGTTTAAAAGTTAGAAGTAGGTATTTACACAAAAAAAATATATTTTGAAGTATAACTTAGCGTTTAAGTGAAAAACATGGTGAATATTTGGTATAATTATAATGTTTAACTTATTTTTAAAGTAAGCCTTTTGTACATAAACGCCGCCATTTTAATATCTTTTCATACAATATTTCATTTTCCCACCGAATGAATATGTTCTTGAAAATAATAAACCTTTGAAATAAATGTAATTATGAAATAATAAAATGAAACACAAGACATTAAGGCAAGTTTTAAGACATATATTGTAAAAATGTGTTATTTATTAGTAAAGATATAGGCATAATAAAATTGCATAATTTGTAAATAATATTTGATTTTTCTGACAATTTTCATTTTTATGGCATCGAACAAACCAATGTAGGTACCTACATATTCAAAAAATGTATCCGAACCATTCGATATTACTTACGTGTTCGAATCGTTTCCATGGCTACAGAAAGAATGTGATATTCAAATAAAATTTGTTAGGAATCGAATTTATTTAGAAGGTTGTTGTAGGTAGGTACCTACCTAATACTATTTACTTACAAATCAACAATAATATACCTATACTGATTTCCTATAGGAAAATTATTTTATTTATTTATTTATCAACCGTTTGTCCGATTATAATGAAACTTTGGTGAATTGTCGAGCGTATGCCCAGGATGGTTTTTGGATTTAAACTTTTTTCTTATTCTTCTTCTTCTTCGTGTATTTGGTCGTTTTACCTATGAAGGGGGAGTATCCTGGGAAAAGAAGGTCCGACTGTCCCTCCATCTCTTCACAGGTCTTCCAGGACGGGTTCTGCATATAAACTTTTTTCTTCTTTTTCTTCAACGTGTACTTGGTCATCTAACCTATGAAGATGAACTATCCTGGGAGATGAAGGTCCAATTTTCCTTCCATCTCTTCGCAGGTTTCTGGATTTAAACTTTTTTCTTCTTCTTCTTAATCGTCTATTTGGTCATTTTACCTTTGAAGGTGGACTAACCTGGGAGAAGAATGTCCAATTTTCCTTCCATCTCTTCGCAGGTATCTGGATTTAAACTTATTTCTTCTTCTTCTTCTTCAACGTGTATTTTTGGTCATTTTACCTATGAAGTTGGAGAATCCTGGGAGAAGAAGGTCCAACTGTCCTTCCATCTCTTCGCAGGTATCTGGGTTTAAACTTTTTTCTTCTTCTTCGTGTATTTAGTCATTTTACCTATTAAGTAGAGCATCCTGGGAAAAGAAGGTTCTTTCATCTCTTCGCGGTTCTTCCAGGATGGTTTCTGGATTTAAACTTTTCTTAACCGACTGATGGGACGGGATGTAATGAAGGGAAGGGAGGCACTAAAGGGCCTGAAGGGACGGGAGGTATAAAACTGCCTGAAGGGACGGAAGGTACTGAAGGGCCTGATGGGAAGGGACGTAATGAGGGATTAAAGGGACGGGAGGTACTGAAGGGCCTGAAGCGGCGGGTCCTGGAGTCTAATTCTTTTTCTTCTTAATTTTATGTAGACCTTTAGGGCAGTTTTTATACAAACTATTTCCTATTGTCTAATTCATCTTCTTCTTCTTTTATGTATACATTTGGGTCATATTTGTATAAAAATTATTTCCTTTAGTCTAATTATTATTCTTCTTCATTTAAGTACGTAGACTTTTGGGAGAGTTTTAATACAAACTATTTCCAATAGTCTTATTCATTTTCTTTTATGTAGACCTTTTGGTCAGTATTTATACAAACTATTTCCAATAGTCTAAATATTCTTCTTCTTCTTTTTTGTAGACCTTTGGGTGAGCTTTTATACAATCTATTTCCAATAGTCTAATTCTTCTATTAGGTATATGTATTTTTACTTATTTTATGTAGACCATTGGAATAGTTTTTTATACAAACTATTTCTTATAGTCTTATACTTATTTTTCTTTTTTATTTAGTCTTTTGGGTTAGTTTTAAGTCTAATAGTCTATTTTGCAGAAATATTATTAACGATATGCACACTTGATGAAAATACATATGAAATAAATGGGATATGGGATGTGACGATATAACCTGCACTAGAATCTTTTCAATACTTTTGTTTAATTAAATTTAAACCATTTATATCATCCTATTTTGAATAATTTTCAACACCTAATATTTAAAGAATGGGGGTTGTGGCCATTACTGAACTCTTCACAACATTTATATTCAAATTGAAAACTATTTACTATAGTTCAAGTCTTCTTCTTCTTCGTTAATGAAGACTTTCAGTCAAATTGAGCAAAAATATAATGCACACTTGATGAAAAAATATAAAAACGAATGGGATGTGACCAATACTAGATCTTTTCAGTACCTACGTTTGTTTAATCAAATTTTAACCACATCCCAACATCCAAAATTACTAAATTTTCAATAGGTACACATTACAATTTGTTTTCGATGATAATATTTAAAAATGGGGGTTGTGGCCAAACCAATCTCTTTACAACGTTGATAAACAGTCATATTTAAAACCATTACGCATAGTCCATGCGAGCAGAAATTGTATAAATATTATACTTCATTCACACTTTATAGCAATATATAAAAAAGAATGGGTTGTGGCCATCACTTGAACATTTTACAATACTTAAACTCAATCAAATTTCAAACCACTTTTCATAGTCTGATATTGCAAAATAATTGGGTGACAATATTATAAAAACGATTGCTTTTTCCTTCACAATTTTACATTCTTGGCCAACGGCGGGACATAAAAGCTAGTAATACATAATTCGATAAGTATAGGTATTATGTAATGTTTCTTTTCTCAATATCCTTTTTATTTATAGGATTCGTGAATCATGCCGTTGAACCATACATCACATTCATATTATTTCATGATGACGTATCCACTAATCCCACCAATAAACAAGATACCTAGTTAATTCAATATCCCAAATCTCTGGGGTGTATGCAGTTATATTACCTACACATAAATCAGAAGTTACCGACTACCGAGGAACTCCGCTGTACATACACACAGCGTAGTTAGAAGGAAGTAATGCAAAGTCCCGGATCTAGTCGTTTGCCCACAGCCGCATATCTGTCACCCGCTTAGAGAGCATAATACCTACTATCCAAACATAATATTACAAGAACTGTGTGTTTACTAACCATGCGAGTTTTAGTGGTACCAACCCACATTCACTAAACTGCAGGGTAAGTACATATTGTGCCAGTGTTTCAGCGTACGTACCACAATCCAATATGTCGCTTACAAATAATAGCCAACGGCCGCATCGAGGATGCCACTATGAGGACCAAACGGATAATTGGCGGGAAATTGCTGGTCATAGACAAAATGGAGCTAATTCGCGTGTGCAGACAATGAACGTTGTGTTATCTAAAGTAATAAAGCAATCAAAATGTTAGTGTCTGTGTGTGTGTGTGTATGTGTGTGTGTGTGTGTGTGTGTGTGTGTGTGTGTTTGTCTCACGCCTTCTGAAAAACCAAGAGCATCTAAAAATCTAATTTATGTGCGAACGTGTACCTGTATACCTGATGCAGTGTCACGCTAAAAATAATGCGATAAAAATGCTGAATTTTAAAAATATTTCAATAATTATTTTTTTCATTCAAAATTTTCCAAGTCGTATCTGTCAAAAAAGTGTACATTTTGCACGCAAATATCTGTAATTTACTTTCAAGTATAACTTAGCGTTTAAGTGAAAAACATGGTGAATATTTTGTATAATTATAATGTTTAACTTATTTTTAAAGTAAGCGTTTTGTACATAAATGCCGCCATTTTAATATCTTTTCATACAATATTTCATTTTCCTACCGAATGAATATATTCTTGAAAATAATAAACCTTTGAAATAAATGTAATTATGAAATAATAAAATGAAACACAAGACATTACAGCGAGTTTTAAGACATATATTGTAAAAATGTGTTTATTATTAGTAAAGATATAGGCATAATAAAATTGCATAATTTGTTGTTTGTATATAATATTTGATTTATCTGACAATTTTCATTTTTATGGCATCGAACAAACCAATGTAGGTACCTACATATTCAAAAAAGTCTCAAACCATTTGATATTTTTAACGTATTGGAATGGTTACTATGGTAACGGAAAGATTCTGATATTCAAATAAAATTAGTTATGAATCGAATTTATTTAGAACATTGTTGTAGGTAGGTACCTACCTATTACTATTTACTTACAAATCAACAATATACTGATTTTCTATCGGAAAATTATTTTATTTGTTTATTTATGCATGTATGCGATGTACTCCTAAACCGTTTGTCCGATTAAAATGAAACTTTGGTGAATTGTCGAGCGTATGCCCGGGATGGTTTCTGGATTTAAACTTTTTTCTTATTCTTCTTCTTCTTCGTGTATTTTGTCATTTTACCTATGAAGGGGGAATATCCTGGGAAAAGAAGGTCCGACTGTCCTTCCATCTCTTCGCAGATTTCTGGATTTAAACTTTTTTCTTCTTCTTAATCGTGCATTTGGTCATTTTACCTATGAAGGAGGACTATTCTGGGAGAAGAAGGTCCAATTTTCCTTCCATATCTTCGCAGGTATCTGGATTTAAACTTTTTTCTTCTTCTTCTTCGTGTATTTAGTAATTTTACCTTTGACGGTGGAGTATCCTGGGAAAAGAAGGTCCTTTCATCTCTTCGCGGTTCTTCCAGGATGGTTTCTGGATTTAAACATTTCTTAAGCGACTGAAGGGACGGGATGCAATGAAGGTATGGGATGCACTAAAGGGCCTGAAGGGATGGGAAGTATAAAAGGGCCTGAAGGGACGGGAGGTACTGAAGGGCCTGATTGAAAGGGACGTAATGATGGATTGAAGGGACGGGAGGTACTGAAGGGTCTGAAGCGACGGTTCATGGAGTCTAATTCTTTTTCTTCTTAATTTTATTTTTATTTTATTTTATTTTATTTTATTTTACCAAGGACAGCACACAGTACATGCATACAATTATTGAAATTAAATAAATAAAAATACAAAAATAACATGTACCTCTTACGTACTATACCTAATATCAAAATAATACAACAAAAAAAGTGTGAATTAGTGGGGTGCGCGCATAAGAGAAGAGTAATACATGTGTGAGTGAAAGAGATATCTAGAAAGAGTGTGAGTGTGTGGGTGTGTATGTGTGTGTGTGAGAGAGGGTGTGCATGTGTGTGTAGACGAACATATATTGACAGATTCATGATTTGGGAAGAAAAAGAAAATATATTGCTGAGGGTGGTTGGGAAAAATAAAATTAATCAGTACCTAATTGTTATAATGTCACGATGTTAGATATAAGTTTATTTTTGAATGTTATATGTGAATCGAAAAATATGTCTAAGTCGGCATTTTATGTAGACTTAACAGTTTTTACACAAACTATTTCCTTTAGTCTTTTTCTTCGTTTTCTTTGTTGAATTTTATACAAAACTATTTCCTATAGATTAATCTTCTTTTTTTTATGAAGACCTTTTAGTCAGTTTTTATACAATCTATTTCCAATAGTCTAATTCTTCTATTTTGTGTATGTTTTCTTATTTTATGTAGACCATTGGGATAGTTTTTTATACAAACTATTTCTTATAGTCTTATACTTATTCTTCTCTTTTTTATTTAGACTTTTGGGTTAGTTTTAAGTCTAATAGTCTATTGTGCAGAAATATTATTAACGATATGCACACTTGATGAAAATACATATGTAAAAACGAATGGGATGTGGGATGTGACGATGTAACCTGCACTAGAATCTTTTCAATACTTTTGTTTACTCAAATTTAAACCATTTATATCATCCTATTTTGAATAATTTTCAACACCTTCATATTTGATTTCGTTGACGATATTTAAAGAATGGGGGTTGTGGCCATTACTGAACTCTTCACAACGTTTATATTCAAATTAAAAACTATTTACTATAGTTTAAGTCTTCTTTTTCTTCGTTAATGTAGACTTTTGTGTCAATTTTAAGTCTATCACTCTAATTGTGCAAAAATATAATGCACACTTGATGAAAAAATATAAAAACGAATGGGATGTGACCAACGCTAGATCTTTTCGGTACATGATTTAATCAAATATTAACCACATTCCAACATCCAAAATTACTAAATTTTCAATAGGTACATATTACAATTTGTTTTCGATGATAATATTTAAAAATGGGGGTTGTGGCCAAACCAATCTCTTTACAACGTTGATAAATAGTCATATATTTAAAACCATTTCGCATAGTCCATGCGTGCAGAAATTGTATATTATACTTCATTCACACTTTATAGCAATATATAAAAAAGAATGGGTTGTGGCCATCACTTGAACATTTTACAATGCTTAAACTCAATCAAATTTCAAACCACTTTTCATAGTCCGATATTGAAAAATAATTGGATGACAATATTATAAAAAACGATTGCTTATTTCTTCACAATTTTACATTCTTGGCCAACGGCGGGACATAAAAGCTAGTATAAATATATATATATATATATAGACGGAGGACCTACATATTTAACGAAATGATATGTTCAAAAGCATTATTTGATCATCAGTTGTCAATTCACAAGTCAACGTGCCATTTTTACTCCGTATGTAATAGTGGACAGTTATTACAAAGACAAATTTAATATTACGGCTTCTAGTTATATGTACCTACATATAATAATTTTAGATCAAAATAAAATTCATACATAAAAATATGAATATTATATTTATACACAAAACGAGTTCAAAACAAAAAGGCAAAAAAAAAACAAAAAAAGGAATGGATTGTAGCGAACACTTAGCTTCCCACTTCTTCTTCGTTGGCACTACAGTCCAAATCGATCCTTGGCCTCCCTCAGCAAGCGCCTCCAACGTCCCCTGTCACCAGTTGCCTTCCTCCAGTTGGACACCTGGAGAAGCTGTTCTGCATCTCTCCTCACACCATCCTCAGCCTTGGTCTTCCAACCCTCCCTTTTCCACCCGGATGTCCATATAGAATCCTTCTGGGGACCCATCTTTCCGGCATTCTTTGTACATGGCCCGCCCATCTCAGTCTAAGTAACCTTATATGGATCGAGATACACGGGGCCTGATAAATGGAGTACAAATGGAGCTATGATAATGGAGTACAAATGATAAATGGAGCCTCCCACTACCCAAGTATAATATACCAACATTTTTTCTTCTTAATGATTGGCAATCCCTAGCTGCATATTTGTGAAGTATATTTTCACTGTAAAACGTAAAATAAAAAAAAATGCAGAATGTGATTTTGGTGATCATTTTCAAACAGTCGAGACGAGCGACGATCTAATGCTATTACTTACTTACTTAACGTGTCCTGGTAAAAATTATGTCTTGCAACAGCAATTGCTTCCTCATTTGCCACAGCCAAGTCTTCTTCGCTACATCCATGTTCCATGTTTCGGCAGACAAGAAGATGCTTATCATCTTGGACCACCCCGCAATCGCAAGATACATCTTCTCATCCTATTCCCCACCTGTACAGGTTCTTTTTGCACCTTGTGACACCTACACTAAGTCTATTAATAATCTGTTTTTCTTCTTGGCCCTGACCAAACTGATCGCCTAGATTGGCTGTAAGGGTTAGTTCCTTTCGTTATCAGGCTGTTTCACCCTTTGTCCTGAGTGTCGCTATCCTGAAGGCTTTATTTTGCCGTTCCAATTTGTTGTGGATATTTATGTAGGTACTTTGACTGTGTTCTTTTCACATCGTTCCAATATGCCCAGTTTTCTTTGCTCAATTTTGTTCTCTCGTTTAATTTTCAATACATTGAGTGTGAACTTTCTAACTTATATCCTGTTCTTAATCCGTATTGTATAACTTGTATTATGTAACTGAAAATAAATAATTGAGAGTTTCAAAAGATGCGTTTGCCCAACCGGAGGCTTTGGGGGAAAAATTAAACATATTATTACATTGATTTTTTTTTTCAATATAATGTGTCGCATGCCACATGCCATGGAAATAAAATGCATCAAATGTTTGTGTAACTTCAGATTTTTCGTATAAACAAAGCATTAATACACCGAAAAAAATAATCAAGTACCTATGTACTTAATAATGGCACAATAAATGAAATAAGTAAAAAAAAAGACTTAATCAAAAAAATGTAGACCCTTCAAAACTTCATTATTAGTGAGATTTTGTTGTTGGATGCTAGATGCCAATTTTTTTTATATCGAGTTCATAGCTGATAACTATTCCAACTGTCGATTATCTACATTATTAAGCCAAGATGCGTGTACGAAGGAACATTTTGTATGGCGTAGTGGACTTTTTGCATACTAATAACACCAACTAGAGGCCTCGCAACATATATGTTCCTGTACATGGATTTACTCAGAATTCGGAGTAGAACATTTTATGTAAGTTTTGTGTGTCTGTGTCTGTGTGTGTCTGTCCCCCCCCCCCTTATAACTTTTGATCCGCTCAATTGACAGAGCCCAAAATTTCAAAATAAAAAAACCTACAAAACAAAACTTACAAAACTTTTATACTCAGAATGGTGAATTTTTGTTTCAGTCAGGGGTCATCAACTTTTGAATTTTTACTTTATTTTTCTATATATCTCAGAAACCATAAAAGCTAGAACACTGAGAATTGGTACGAACATAGACAAATACAAAATCTCAAATTAATTTTTTCAAAAAAATTCCAGGGTTTCTCAGGGTTTTTTATGATAAATTTATAAGTTTTACTGCCTATATTTCCGATTTTTTTAAAATATCGAAAAAAGCCGAAACACCCCAACTAGATAATTTAATTTTCTATAAAAAATATTCGCATTGTATTAGCACATCTCAAATTTTCTTTAACAATTTTTATAAAAATTGAATTTAGTGACGACATTGCTTCATACAATTTGTATGGAAGTAGCCTACTCACAATATATATATATATATTTTTATTTTTTTATTATTAATACCAAAAATAAAAAAAATTACAAAACAAGTAGGTACAAGTAAAAATACATCAATAAAATTACACTTAAAATTATTACAGATGAAATATATGGGTTGGTTTGTACCACCTCACTAGGCCAGGCCTGTTCCGAGGTGGTATACTAGTTACATAATAATTAGTTACATAATATATGTTGTTATATTGTGCAGTCTATGTTTCACAATGTTAGTCCTATGTGAGGATTCCCGGACAATTGGCCGTACGCCCTTTTTACCGTATGGACAATTTATCGTGAGGACAATTGACCGTGAGGACAGTTGGCCGTGAGGACAATTGGCCGTGGGGACAGTTGGCCGTGAGGACAGTTGGCCGTGGGGACAGTTGGCCGTGGGGACAGTTGGCCGTGGGGACAGTTGATCGTACGGACAATTGACCGTGAGGACAATTTATCGTAAGGACAATTGACCGTATGGACAATTCACCGTGCGGAAACTATTTTAAGCATCAGAAATTTTTTTCTTTCTTTTTTCGTTTGAGTTAAATAAATTGCGTGAATAAAAAAATGTTCGTTTATGGCGACGAACCGATTGCCTTATTTTTTTATTTCAAGACACTAGGAGAAATCCAATATGTCGACAGTGATTAAAACGAAATTTTACAAAATAAACTACCTTTAAATCGTGGTCGCCATATTGTTTTCTCATAATTTCAAAAGAAAACAAAGAAGTTTAAATTATTTCGAAATCTCCACCCTTTAATTAGTATGAATCTATATCCATCTTGAAAAATAAAAAAAAAAACAAGAAGAAGTTTAAGAACAGACGTCTTCTTAAATCTCAAAATGTAGCAAATTAAAACTCGATAAACCCAACATAATCATTCACTTTGAAAACTCATCCTTAAATCACGGCCGCCATATTGGTTTCTCATCATTTCAAAAGAAAACAAAGAAGTTTATATTGTTTCGAAATCTACACCTTCTTATTAGTATAAATCGATATCCATCTCGAAACATGAAAAAAAGAACAAGAAGAAGTCTAAAAACAGACGTCTTCTTATATCTCAAAATATAGCAAATTAGAACTACATAATTACCGCTTATTTTGTAAAATTTCGTTTTAATCACTGTCGACATATTGGATTTCTCCTAGTATCTTGAAATAAAAAAATACTTAAGGCAATCGGTTCGTCGCCATAAACGAACATTTTTTTATTCACGCAATTTATTTAACTCAAACGAAAAAAGAAAGAAAAAAATTTCTGATGCTAAAAATACTTTCCGCACGGGAATTGTTCATACGGTCAATTGTCCATACGATAAATTGTCCTCACGGTCAATTGTCCGTACGATCAAACACAAAACATTACAGCAAGTTTTAAGACATATGTATATCGAATATTTTTATTATTGCATATGCGCAAACATTGGATTTTTTTCCCTGTCGGGAGTCAAAGATATTTTTTAACAGATTTTTAATTATCTCAATAGAGACGAAGTTGGAATATTTATTGTAGGAGAACCGGGAAATCAAGGCACCTACAGGGCTTACGACCTGTCATCGGCTGGTTTACGTGATCACTTTATGCGCTTGCGCAACGTTCACCAATTATGCCTTTTTAATGAGATCCCTATCAATTCAATTTTGAAAGTTCTATTATATTGTAATACTGAAATTCTTTTCGCTTGAAAATAAGGAATTTTTACTACAGCCATCTATGGGTGAAATTATGAACAACAATCTTATTATTTTTATTTATTTTGTTGGAACGCCATCTATTGAGAGAATTGATTTTTGTAAATAATGAAAGCTACAATTCTTATATCTGAGGTGACAATGCATTTTTCGCATAGAAGTCACCCCTGAATTGCGCCAGACTTATAAGGTCATTTTTGTCTTATTTACCTACTTGTACCAATGTGTAAGTAATCGAATATTTTTATTATTGCATATGCGCAAACATTGGATTTTTTTTCCCTGTCGGGAGTCAAAGATATTTTTTAACAGATTTTTAATTATCTCAATAGAGACGAAGTTGGAATATTTATTGTAGGAGAACCGGGAAAATGCATTGTCACCTCAGATATAAGAATTGGCGTTATGAATGGCAACTTTGGCATCCTTAGATATGTTGCGATCATTCATAATTGGTCTTAGTGCTCCATTCACTCTGTTTCCTGCCATAACTCTTCTTTCGATCTCTTTATCGAGTCGTCCGTTTCGTTGAAATATGCTTCCCAAGTATACATATTCATCGACTTGCTGATTTATATATTATAATGATTGATATATATTAAAACTGATTTATATATTATAATGATGACAGTACAGACGCAAAATGATAGGACCATATTGAAAATTATACCCCGATACATTGCTGCATGATATAAAAGAAAGTCAGTTAATTCAGAGGACGCTGATCAAGCGATGTCGGTAGGTATAGTTATAGTGCATTCAACATAATAAATCCCTTCGTGTTTTTGTGTTGGTAAGCTTGCGTAGTTCTCGTACTAGCGAATTGAGTTTTACGGAGATGCTAACATTTTAAATATTTCACTACTGTCGCGTCCCTATGAGGGTCGCGCGGGTATGACGAAAGGAATATGGACTGATCTGTCTTCCGTCGCCGGCTTCCTCTTCCTCTGCTGTCTTGAAGTACGATAAGTTTTCTAAGCTTCCAGGAACAGCCCGGAAGGTACCAATACCGATTGCCGTCGGGGACAACACACGGTGTTTCGCAATCGGCAATATGCTCCAAAACTACGCTTCGCTACTATCGACGAAATGTCATATGCACGATGCGTCAATCGGAGTAAATCATATATAATACACTTACTATTAGAGTGCATTTGGACGCAGACTGATTTCGATTTAGCCTTGACACGAGGATAGCCTAGTCTTCACACCATTTTTGTAAACCTAACCTACAAAAGTTAGGTAAAAATAGGTTGGTTAGGTTTGTTTGTAATTATAATTGCGACTGGCGTGAGCCAGTTGCATTATATATTAAAAAAAGTAACTAAAATATTAAAATAAATTACTAAATTGGTATTTTTACCAAACTTTTGAAGGTTATGTTTAAAAAAATGGTGTGAAGACTAGACTATCCTTGACATGATCAGACACGGATGGATCGGGAGAGATATGAAGTGAGGAAACAGTTCAATACGAAGACTTTGCTTTTATAAATAAATTTAAAATTCATTTTATAGTTTTTGGGGTATGTCAAAAACAACCTTTTCTTACATGTGACGAATAGGTACAACAGTATCAATTTATTCAACATATGTAGAGTGATTTGCTGTCACATCTGGCGAAGTTTAATTTCTAACATTTGACAAAAATAAAAAAAAATATTAACTGATCCGCACTTTATTATCACACTTGTTTATATTTTTGGCGCTATCTTTGATAAAATAAGACTTAAATACAATCCATTTGTATGTAAGGAATGATTCCATATATACGGTAAATGTTTGCATATTAAGGGACGTTTAGATAAAGGTACGTGAAGATGGGGCCACGCCACGCCACGATGTAAGTGGTGGGGAAGTATGTAACATGTTATATGACTACTTGGTATGGTATGCTGCAGGGTAAATGTTACATTTCCGCTGGCATTCCTGCTTCTTTCACATGCAACAGGGGCGGCTACAAGGGAACAGCTGATTAGGATTAACATTGACCTCAATTTTTTTTAAATTTTATCTCGTTCGTGATACTTCTTCTTGGCCTCTTTCAACTTCTACTTTCAATTACTTCTTTCCTCAGCTGCCACTCTCCAGCTAGTAAGGATACATGGGCTGTACCACATCTATCCTTATGTCGTCCTATCATGTCAATCTTGGTTTCCCAATCTTGTTCTACCTCCTCGCGTATTTTGCATCCTTTGTATGTAGTCCGTCCATCTCAACCTATGTATGTAGACTTATATGGGTTGAAATGTTAGGGGTTTTATAAATTTTGTTTAATTCGACGTTTCTTCTCATGTGTCATTCTTCATTTTCCTTCACAGGACTACAGATTCGACGAAGAACTCGAGGATTCGACCGCCGTGGCACAGTTGGTAAGCCGTTCGGTTTCTGTGCGGGCGTTCTGGGTTAGATTTCCAGCAGAGGATATATTTATTTAATTTCATTTCTCACGCAAATATTGCTTCTCTGGGCTGGAAACACTGGTTAGTTGGAAGAAATTGCCATACGCCAATAAACTCGCCACTTGCGCAGGGTGCAAGGAAGTGTTCATTATTATTATTATTATTAAGAACTCACCTTTCAAAAATATCCAATGCTTCGGGGGATTTCACTGTCAGAGTCAGGGCCTTACATCCGTAAGCCAGCAGTTCGAATGATTGTTTTATATAAGATCAATTTGTCTTCATGTGGACGATACAAGACTTGATCACTGACAGTAAGGATGTTTTATTGCCTGCTGATGTTTGTTTCTTTATTTCTATTGTATCCTCATAATTTTCCCTAAAGAGAGAACCCACATAAGTAAATTGGTCGTCTGTTTCAAAAGAGTGGTTATAGAGTGGTGCTAACTGATACTCTAAACACACACCAATAAAACATTTATGAATAAATGTAATTTAAGCATCAGATTCAACAGTTTGCCATATATTGGTTGATTATTTTTCTCATGCCGTGACTGATGGTGAAGATTTCTTTGTTCTGTGCAGTGCTGCGCGGAATTTTATCCAGATCAATTTCCTGATATACAGTCAGGACTTCTTCACTTTTGGAAAACTATATCAGCAAACCCCTGAGTACAATAAAATTGAATTTTCACTCTGTGCAGCCTACGAATTGTAAACGGTGATAAAGTCTCGTGATTTGATATATAATATTTATAAAATTAATTACAAAATGTATTTTGAACGATTCGTCTGAGATATTTGATAAATGGGTTATATCCTTTTCTTGCGTGTTTTCTAAATAACATAGAAATATGATATAACTCAATATTAATTTGTTTTCTGGAATCGAAGTCTGCGGTTGATAATTGATTTGGATGCTTTCTTCGCTGCCGATCGTCGATCTCAATTTTCGTTGCTGCTAATATTATATTATTATTTTGTGTACGTTATTAATATCCCACAATCGGATATTGTAATCGAACGGCGTAAGTAATTTACGATTGGTGACATCTTATGATATTGCAATGGATACAGGGGTTAGATATTGGATTACAAGACACAACTTGTTAAGGCAACATCTCACTACACGAACATCAAGCGTTTCATAAACATTAGGGACAGATAGATATAATTTCACAGTCTTTTAACCCACTCCGTTGGGAACATTTCAGCCCCGGAGCGGCTGCTCGTCGGACGAAACAAGAAACTAACATCAAGCACATTTCATACCACTACCCATAAGAGTCCAACAACAAACGTGGGGGCCCGCCAGTTATGGCGAGGGTCGCCCGTCATAATAGTGCTCGGTAACAGGCGATTCAACAGCGAGCCTTTACCACACATTGACATTACTATCAGTTCTTCGATAAGGTACCCAAGAAAGGTCGTTAAATGATGATAAAACTGCTTAAGCATTAAGCCAGGCAAGAATCCACGAATCAAGAAAGATCAGATAGATAGCCGATATGATTCTTTCAATCAATCGTTGTTGACTTTCAATTCAATGGATTGACATTTCGGCGTAACAACAAAATAACTCTTCACTTTAAAATCTTGGAGAAATGAATAGGATGGAGATGTAAATATTCATTGACGAAGTGTATTTATCTAAAAGAAACAATTTCATGGCATTTTTTTATGAACATTATAATAATACTGATTTTTATAGCGCTGTTTCCGCAGTTTTGTGCTGCTCTACGAAACAATTCTGTTTTCAGTACTTTGGAAAGTGCTCTTGCTTTGAGTACTACAAACATCTGGAAGCAATTTGTTTGACTCTGTCCAACTCCTTTGGGGAGTTGTTAATCTGTGATCCAGACGACCTGGGATCAAACCAACCAATGAAATGAATAAAAAATACGATAAAATGGTGAAATCATCTTCCTCCTACCTGGGCTTATGACTGAAGATGGAGGATAGGAACACTCAATCAATAATGACGTGCTTATATGATAATAATGATAGGATAGATCAAAGGGTTACGGCTGTATGCCCAATGTATACAAAGACCATAAGATAATTTCAATAATATTTGAATAGCAGTACGCCTGCAGTTCGCGTTTAGTGAGTGTACGTCATTATGTGGAAGTCTAATACCGGTCCTGACCTGTGCAATCCCCAGTCATAACTTTTCTTGTCAACCCCTCTCCGTCCCTGGTCCCTGCCTCTTGCCTCGGAGACCGTATCTCTCCTCCATGCGGGAAATTAAGATTTGGCGGTAAAGTTATGGCGAAATTAGTAGCTATCCGGATTCGAAGCGACGCCCTGCTAATAGTTTTACACACAACACACCCCTTAGTAATGTTATTGCAATTTTACTTACGGCAAAACGGTTCTGTAACTATCTGCAACGGTAACACTTACATAACTATCTTGTCTTATCTATGGTTGGAATTGGAACTTTACGTCATTTTTAATTAGCTTCTTATTCATTTTATTACCTTCCAACCCTCAAAACTAACATGATGGGAAAAAAAACTTGACGGTTTCCAGAAATACGACAGTATTATTTTACGCCGGAATTCAACACTCTATTCCCAAAAAAACTTGGTTTCAGGGAAAGAGACACTCTAGGGGGGACATATCTTGTATTACATGTATGAGAATTGGCCATTGCCTTGTTGCTTCCCACCTTTACAAAATCAATGTAATTAACAGTCCAGTTTGCGAGTGTGGTCAGGAGGAGGAGACTCACGTAAAAAACACGTAATATTATGTCAGAGTAAATTCACAGCAACAAAGGAAGGAAGGAAATAGAAGTTGAGGGAGGGGAGGGAGGATGGATATAGGGTGTCAGTTAAGAATTATTTGACAGGTAAAACAGCTTTAGTTTCTTTTTAAAAAGTTGAATCGATTGAGACGTCGTAGTATCATTACTTAAGGTGTTCCATAGTCTTGCTGATTGTACTTCAAAAGAGGAACTGAGAAATTCAGTAGAATGAATGGGAATAGCTAGTGTGGTACGTTCAGCAGATCGAAGAGGCAGACCGTGATTTGACAAGAAAATAACCTCTTTCCTGAGATATTGTGGTGAATTTGTGTTGTTAATTAAATTATACAGTAGGGAAAGTAAATGAATATTACGACGTTGACGTATCTGCGAGTCACCCAAAGAGCTATGGAAAGATCCATGCTGGGTCTGTCACTAAGAGACAAGGTAAGAAATGAAACGGTGAGAGAAAGAACAAAAGTAACAGATATAATCCACCGTGTGGCGACTCTGAAATGGAAATGGGCGGGACACGTAGCCAGAAGCTCGGACGAGAAGTGGACAAAGAGAGTGCTGACTTGGAGACCTCGTATGACAAAGAGAGGTGTGGGGCGGCCGCAGCTGCGGTGGAGGGACGATATAACAAGATATGCTGGCACTGGCACATCCTGGATGTAAACTGTACAGGACAGGACGACGTGGAGTCAAATGGAGGAGGCCTTCGTTCAGGAGTGGACGGAAATAGGCTGAAGAAGAAGAAGAAGACGTATCTTAGGCCAGCGAAGAAGATTTCGGTAAGTGGAAAGATGATCAAATTTTCTAAGATTAACTATAAATAAAGCGTATAAAAACATTTTGCAATCGTTCAAGTTTATTAAGGAGTTCTTCGTTAGCATCCAGATAACAGACGTCAGCATAATCAATCAAATAATATTGTTGTCGATAAAAGCATATTGTTGTTGATAAGAAAATATTCGACGAGACTTCCATAAATATTTTTTTACTGACGAGGTTTTAAGATATTTTAAATCAGCTTCAAGAAAGGAGATTATCAATTCATACATACATAGGTACATATATACCATCACGTCATGTCCCTCACAGGGTAGACAGAGAGAACCGTACGCAACTTACTTCTATCTTGACATACATTCATCGCCTCGTCAACATTCATTAATCGTCCTATACATGTTCGTCTGTTATTCAATTGTTGTTATCAATTCGACTTATTTTTAAAATTATTTTTAATGTCGATGGTTTAATGCACAGAAAACACATACCTATGTCCACATTTTATATTTTAGAGAAAGCAAAGTTTGAAATTCTGAAATTAATTTAATAATAGTAAATTAATTCAGAAGATCTTAAAAATTGCATTCTTTGTTTATTTTTAATGTCATAATTATTATTATTATTGTATACTTGTAATGGAATGTACTTAGGTATATTAACTCTTTGTACAAAAAAAAATGAACATGTGTCTTCTGTGACATCGATGTATGTTCAGGGATAATTCTTTACCAATTTTTTATCATTATAAAGGAGTTACCTACCTCAGGGGTAGAACTTTATAAATATGGTTAAAATCAGGGGGGCAAGTCTGGTCCAACCGCAGAAATAAAAACCCTCATGATTACCCATAATATCATGGATATACATTGAGATCTATGACATATACCTAAAGATATTACAGAACTCCATATAATAAGTATATCCATGATATGGGTAATCGTGAGGGTTATGATTTCGTCGGTTGGACCAGACTTGTCCCCCTGATGGTGAAATTCATGTGAAAAACATAACATTCTTCAATTTGCAAAGGTATTTAATGCAAAGGTATATAAATAAAATAAATAAAAATAAATATTTGAAATCAGTAAAATGTCGTACAGTTTGCAGATGAACAGGCGAAAAATGTTATATCCACAAACGAAATTGGTTTATGATAATATATTTTTTACAATGAATTAGTTTAAATATTTTACAATGAATTTGTTTTAATATTTCTTTGTATGACTGAATGATTATTTATAAAAATAAAAAATAAAGCGCATATTTTTTTTTTAATGGAAATTATGAAAAGACTGAGACTGACTGAGTTCATTTATCGAAAGGACATGTCATTTCTAAAATGTCAATCTCTCAGGCAGTATTCCACATTCTGATGTATTCACTGCTAGTCATGATTGCTACAACAATTCTTTATATAGATGCCTAGCAGCGTAAACCTGTGTAATCTTAAAAAAAAATATTGTGTAGGTACCTACTTATTTTGGAGTAGAGCTAGGAGAAGATTCTGGAGGGACCATGTCAACAGGATGGACGCATCTCGAATCCCATCCATACCGGCAAACGAAATCCCACCAGGGTATCGCCTTCCCGGAAAACCACCGAAGAGTTGGAGGGATAGCTGGACCTCAGCTCCACTGGAATAGCTTTCTCGAAAAAACAGATCTATGATCTAATATAAGAAGAAGACTTATTTTAGTTTGTTATTTAGCAGATTCTGTTATTTTTCACAACAGTCACAAATTAGGTCCTTCTCCCTTCCTTTTTCCTTCCCTGCCTTTCCCGTCACGGGCAAATGTGTGAAATATATGAATATGTAATAATTTTAAGTATCTATAGTTAAGTTTATTTTTTGTTGTATTGTAGGTACATACTTATATGATTATTTAATGTAGGTACATCAATTGTGTACAATAGTAATTGGTCTGTCTTTTTTTCATTTCATAGTGTATTTTCTCTGTTTATCTTATAAGACTGTATAATAAATAAATAAATAAATAAATAAATAAATAAATAAATAAATAAATAAATAAGTAAATAAATAAATAAATAAAAAATAAATAAATAAATAAATAAATAAATAAATAAATAAATAAATAAATAAATAAATAAATAAATAAATAAATAAATAAATAAATGTATAAATAAATAAATAAATAAATAAATAAATAAATAAATAAATAAATAAATAAATAAATAAATTAATAAATAAATACATAAATAAATAAATAAATAAACAAGTAGTTAATTTTTTGTTGTAATAATATGTAAAATAATGTATAATTTAATGAAATGTAATGTGGGATGCTACTTACTTCTGTGGCCCGAAGTTCATTTTGAATTTCTGAATTTGGCCCGTTGTCCCAAAAGTTTGCCCACCCCTGGCCTATACAATTGAAATATTAACCCCGACTTGAATGTCTTTCATTCAGCACGCACGTGGAGTCATTAAATTGAAAGACGTAAAAAAATGTACAATATCCACCGCGTGGAGTGTCGTTACTGCCACGTCTCGTCCGTTTGACAAATCCAGTGGCGGCGCTGTCGGACGGGATTATACGCCCGACTTGCTACTTATGTGACGGCGATTTTTCATCGGGCCGTGTGCAAAAAGGAGTCCGGCTGACCCCGCGGCGTAGTGGCGGAGCCCAAGGGGGGCGTTGCCGGGCGAACCCCGCTGACAAACGACCCCGTGGCGCGCGCGCGGTGACAGCGCTCATTACTCACAAAGCCGCGCCGTCCCCACACTTCCTCAACCCGAACCAATTAGTGCTCCGCAGTCCGAACGGGATACGGGCCCACTATCGAGATATAGTTCCGACCACAAAGATGAGACAGTAACGAATACTACGAACGAACGATTTTTTTTTCTAGAATAATATTTTAATTTATGCGAACTCAGTCGGTTTTTTATACTGGGCGATGCAGTACGCATCAAACATATGGTTTCCAAGTGCTAGTTTTTGTTTTTATCAGTACGCATATTTACCCATCTTTGGTGCTTCTAAAACTTATTTTTCTAAATCATTTTTTACTGTGTGAAAATGGACAAAAAGCTATCATTAATTATAGCGTATTTTCAGTATAGCGAATTTTCAGTGTAGCGAATTTTCAGTATAGCGAAATTTCAGTATAGCGAATTTTCAGTATAGTGATGCATTTTCTGTGTCCCGTGAATTTCGTTATATTGAGATTTCACCTGTAGTTACAAAATTTAATGATAAAATTAACCGAATTGTGAATAGTGACTACAAAACATTTTATTATTCTAAACTAAATGTTTTGTGCACACAGCTAAAGTGTACAATTATAAATAGACAAACCAAATCTTCACTGGCTAAAAGTGCCAGAGAGAATCAAGTACAAATTATGTTTGTTGACTTTCAAAGCGATCCATGGCATGGCTCCCACGTATCTTTCAGACTTTTGCATCCCTCTCACCGTAAACGAGCGACAACGAACACTTCGGTCAGCCACCACATCCGTGATTGGCAAGTTGACTGAAATAAATAGAGTCAACACTTCATCCTTCGGTGATCGTACTTTTGCTGTGGCTGGACCAGCCTCGTGGAATAAACTACCACCTGAACTGAGGCAAATCGACAACTTAGCACTATTCAGGAAACACCTAAAAACTCACTTTTTCCGCGAGTCTTACAAAAACCCCTAATATATTCAAAGCGCCCTTGAGGTGAGGTTATCACAAAAACGGCGCTATAAAAATAATCCAAATTTATTATTTATTACTGATAACACCCTCACACATACACTCACACACAAGGTAGCATAATATTGTAGTTTCAACTTTTGTCTTACTTAATATTCATTGTTTTTTTTTCTTACACTACTAAATTAATTAATAAGATAATAATGTTTAAATTTAATTGATGCTTGGCTTGACTATTTTTTTATATTGTATATCACCAGTTTACTTGTCCAGTCATTGTTTGTGTACTTTAAATAAAATAAAATAAAATAATGGTTTGACTAAAACGCAGGTAGCCAGTTCAGTTGTCATAATTTTTTCAGTGATATCGTTTCACAGATCCAAACTGGAAATCTTAATAAAAAACCGTGACTCCACCGGGAATCGAACCCGTACCATTAGCGTAGCAGTCATAAATCTAACTATTTGAGCCACTAAGGCCAACAATTATATAGTTGATTAAGGATCATTGCTATTTTAATCGGTATTTTTAAGATAATTTTTTTTTCACGTAAATTTCATGTGGCTCTAGTCTAGTGATGAGCAAATTAATGCAAATCCCCGGTCTCGATCGAGTCTTGGTATTGATCTTAAATAAACAGTCTTCGTAATGGTTTAGCAGGACTGTAAACTTTTCCGAAAAGTATTTTTTTATTTTTCTGCTAAAATTCAGTGATTACAATGAAATATTTTATTTTTCTGCTAAAATTCAGTGATTACAATGATTTTTTTTATATTTCTGGTAAATTCAGTAATAACAATTGAATATTTATTTATTTTTATTTTTTCAAATAGAAGCTAACAATGTACAAAGAATAGCATATATGTATAAACAGTGGCGTGCGAGGGGTCATGGATCAAGTCATGCCAGGAGTTCAGAAATAGAGGCTAGAAGGCGAATATTCGATGCCTCTAGTACTAGCATTTCACCCAAAAAAATAAATGCATAGTCACAAAATTACAGATGGCATTTATCACCAATTTTTGTACCATGTAAGTATTATTGGTAGACAATAAATTTTATGTCCGCCTTAAACATGATTGAACTGAATGAAACAAACTCACACCCATGTTCACGAATATTCAAGGCGGCCTTAAAAAAGGCCTAGAGGTAAAACATAGCAAATTAAGGCTTTTAAAACAACTGATATTCGAATTCCACGAATTTAAATATTAAATACAGAAAAACGTAAAACAAATATAAATTATAAAAAATACGTTAATTATTTATTTATATATTAAATCTACGAGACGATCTTTCTTTAAATATTCCGTTAAGACATCGTTATAAAAATTACCGCCGCGAACTAACTCCAATAAAAGTTCTTTTTCAATTGCGATCATAGAAAGATCAGTTAGGCGATGTTGTCCCTGAGAATTTCGCAAGTACGTATGAATTCTTTTTAATGCAGAAAAAGAACGCTCGGCTGATGCACTACTCGCGGGAATAGTGATAATTAAATCCCCTAACTTAACTAATTCAGGAAAAGAATCATTTAGACCCTTTTCAAAACAATACTGCACTATTTGAAAAGCGTTTAAACTTTGAAATTGAGGAGAAATATATACACATTTTAACTCATTTTCTAGTCGATCAAAATCAAAAACTGGTCCATAATGTGTTTTTAATGATCTAAATGATTCATCTGGAAATGCTATTTGATATGACGGAAATTTTCGTGGCTCTAATAATTGAAGAAATGACAGTTTTTTTATTTCCTGATACCTATCACGAATTTCCAATGATATTGTATTAACAATTTCTATGAATAATTTCTGGTAAAATAGTTTCATACATTCTATATTTCGCTTTCTTTTGGGTTTAGATGTAAGTAATTCAATTTTTACGTATATTTGATCAAATTCTAAAGAAAATTTATCTATCCAACTTTCAAACTCTCCTATTTTATGTATACAGAATCCTAAATCTGAATTACAACTTTGAATTATGTTGAAAAGAATATCAGTCTTTTCAAAAATGTTGTTGAAAATCTCTAAGAAAAAAACAAACTCAAAATTATTAAGAATCAATGCAAATGTCTTTGCAGAACTAATGGTTTTTCCATCCCATCTTTCAACGTCATCCTATATACTTTCAAATATACTGATTAAATTGTTCCGTTCCCTATATATTACATTAACTGTTCTGGAATTATAACCCCAACGCGTAGGAGCAACTCGCGGTAATCTTCTAGTGCAAAATCGGTTGTAAAATTCTGAAAGTTTTGTGCTCCCATTAAAAAAATTACCCATACTTTTGATATTATGAAAAAAATGTTTTGTCTCACCTATTTTTTCGCATGATTTTGAAAGAACTAAATTTAAAACGTGAGCACTACACCAAACATAAAGCGCGTGTGGACAAAACTCTTTTACTTTACTTTGAACACCATTTTTATACGAAGACATAACTGGAGCACCATCATAAGTTTGTGCGATTAATTTTCCTTTACATTTAAAATTATTAATTTGTTCCATTACAATTGAAGTCAATGCGTCAGCAGTACGATTTGCACTTACGTCGATAAAACCAATAAACCTGTCATGAATATTTGAACTGATGAAGTAACGCAATATTATACATAATTGTTCTTTACCACTAACATCTGGAGTTTCGTCTATTATTATCGATATAAAATTACATTTTTCAACTTCTTTTTTAATTTTATTCAACATCACGACACTTATAGATGAAATAATATCATTCTGAACCCGATTTGATAAATTACTTCTCGCAGAATGAGATAAATGATCTTCTAATAAACCATCATATTTTGCTAACATATTTATAAACTCGATAAAATTGCCACGATTATGAGAAGTTTCCGATTCGTCGTGTCCACGGAAAGATAATTCTTGACGCCCCAAAAAACACGTTGTATCGATAATACGTTGAAAAATACTTCGATTTCGATCAACTTTTGCGTTATGTCTTGAAATACATTCATTTGTCTGCTTTGTAATGCTAACTTCTATACGATCAGAACCAAAACTGTGTAATGAAATAGTTGCTTGCAAGTGTGATCGAGACTTTTCATGCTTTGCTGTTGAGTTCCAAAAATTATTTAAATCTTTATACCCCGATGAATTCCAAATACTATTTTCTTTAGAAAATAAAACACAATGCCAACAAAAAAAACTATTCAGATGACTGCACCCACATAACCACTTATATTTATACATTGAGAACTGAAAGGTTCTCGTTTTATTACTTAATTTTTGAATTATATCTAATTTAGGTGTACGCGGCCCTATTTTTATAACCTCAATTTTTTCCGTAAAAGACAATCTAGAGAAACTATTTTCTTTCAAATATTTTACACAATTAAATCCGACACAATCACTACATGCTGTATCAATATTTTTATTTCCCGACATTGTAAAGATTATTTAAACGTTAAATTTATATTTCGATACAGTTACAATAAAAAATCGTCTTATATGATGCAACAGTTTTACCTCTATGAATTTTTAAAACAATGAACTCTATTGAATTATTTCCGAGTTAATTCAAACAAATTTTATATTTTCAAAATTTATTTAAAAGCTTACCTTTCTTTTTGAAGCACATTTATCACTTTAAAATAAAATGTAATTCCTGTAAACTGACATGAGTACACTCACATAAACACTGATAATTTCAACATTAAAACTATACGAATAGCTAAATTGTTTTGGTTTACGCGGAACAATTTATGTAACCTCAATGTTTGCATAAAACTTCAAACCTAATAATAATCTTTAATAATACTAAAAGTACTTTACACGATTTATAAAATTGATATAAATACACTGATATCACGGTCTTTATTGTCAGTAAGATTCGTATTAAAAAAGTATAAAACCATTTTGTATCAAAACGGTACTAACTTTTCACTTCTAATGTAATGTTTTGTTTTATTCCCGCGCGTATTACCCGCACTCATACTTACAAAGTGAAAAAAAATATCATAGGCCCAGTATTTCAGTCGGCCCTTAGGAGTTTAACTCAAGTTTAACCAAAATATTGCGTATTTCAGTACCTAATCTTCCCTTAAATACGTCACTAAACGACAAATATTTAACTCAACGTTTCTGGCGGATCGCGTGTCTTAATCTCGAGTTAAGTATTGTTTCTAGTCTTTTTCGCCAGGTGGCGTACTAATCGCCGCACGCTTTAATGTTTCATTTCATTTTATACTACAAATAACTATGCATAATAATTATAATCATGATTTAATTTTGTTGTTAAAATAAAAGACTTGATATAGAAGTGGTTCATGTATTTAATATTTATTTTCTTTTTTACATAATTATAATGTATTGCCCTTGGTATTGCCTGACAACAAACGAAATAAACTGTCAGCCATAATGAAACGTCAGGCACGCAACTTTATTTTTGCGATGTTTTTTCATCCCACTTTTTAAATTGATCCATCCTGTTTCTATATACAATGTGTATTCTTAAATTTTCTACATAAGACACTATTTTACCATTATCACTTAGTTCCATATCCATCTGTAAAATGTACATACATTTTGCATTGTAGTACTACGTACGTAGTACATATTCAATGACATTTTTTCACTACAATGTTTGATTTTAATTTAAAAAAACATCGATCGGTATAAAAAATTGAAAAAGTAACATGCTGTGGAATGAAACAAATAAAATAATGTGTTGTTATAATAATAAAATAATATTTAGTCACAGCTTCGCGTCACGTATCATTTAAGGTTATTACTAGTTAGTGTGTTCTATAGCATAGAAAAGAGAACTTGTTCTATAGTTATTACAATTTTGACAGATGCGTTATAGACAATAACCATAGAAAAACGTAAAATATATCTATACTTGAAGATTACGTAACTGACGTTTCACTTTGCACTGAAATACGCGAATGAAATTTAATCTTCCCTAAACTTTTAACTTGGATTACCAAATCCAACGATTTAAGGGCCAACTGAAATCTCGGGCCATAGATGCCTAGCATATTCTTTGCTTAAAAAAATATACAGATACTCCAACACATTCAAACAAGCATTGGTATATCACTCATAGATATCGTATGCTCAAGAATGTCAGGCATATTGCTGTGAATAAAGACAACAAAAGTAAAAAGGAGTACCCAATTTCTAGGGAAAGGAAACGTTAGTGATTGACCTATATTTATTTTTTTGCTACTGTTTTAAAAGCTACCAATGTTTCTTACTTCGAATATTTTTAGCATCAATGTTACAAGGATACGAAATTAATTGTGGACAAATTTTAACTACACATTCCGTGATTTGAAAATGGTCAATTAGCGAAATTTTAAGAAATTCATATCTCCGTTAATATTTATGTAAGAGAAAAAATAAAAACTATTTCATAATAAGAAATATACGTTTTACAAATATATATATAATTTTTTTTTTCTTTTTTTATTATTTTTTTATTATTTGCGTAGTCCTGCCAGGCATACAGGCATGTATGGCTCGCACGCCACTGTGTATAAAATATCAAATATAACAATTATCATCTCCATACATCAATTATTAGCTTACAATACTATCATAATTTATTTCAAAATACAGTCATATATTCAAGATACAAAATCAAATGTGTGTGTGTGTGTGAGGGTGTGTATGTGTGAAGGTGTGTGTGTGTGTGTAAGTGTATACCTAAGTGTATGTGCATGCGCGTTGTGCGTAAGTGATAATCTTATGAAGTTCCTGTTTTTAATTTTTGAGCGAGTTTATTTTTTGTGTCACTGAATAGGTACTTCTTCTGTCAAGGGACTTCTCATATTTTATGTATGTGTTTATTATTCTGTTTATAGTTGAGTGGTTTTTGCGGCATTAGTTTTGTATAATTTAGGTCGGAAGAGAGTTGTATGTCTGGATCGTCTCAATGGTACGTTAAAGTCAATACTCGATAAAAGTTCCGGGCAGTCAATAATATGATAAAAAAACAGCAATTCATAGTATTATGTCGATATTGCGTAGTTAATTTCTTTCTTTTTGGTTAAATATATGAGTTTATAAAATTTTGCGAGACCACATGATTCTTGTTCTTGCAAAGCCTGGTCATGGTCTTGTTCTTGCAGAGAAACATCTATCAGTTGCAGCGACATATCATTTCCAAGACTTGCAAGACATTTTTGTTCATTACATTTTTGTTGCAATTAAAATAAGGACATATTTTACATCATGATTTTCAAAGGTGAGTCGAGTTAGGTACTCTTTATTTAAAAAAAAATGTTTCATTGTTTAATTATTATGTTGTAAGCGTACCTACTCCTCTTTTGAAAAAAAATACTATCTAATCTAAGAGTCGGTTGGAAGAGATTTCTTTATAATAATAAACCCGGCTATGTGCGATTGCTGTCCAAACAAAAAATATATGAATACATGAAGGAGGACCTAGTCAGCCAATCGAATTGTAAAAAGATAATAAATAATTGTTAATTTCCTTTTTGATTTAAAAAAACTGTATCGTTTAATATGAACAGCGAGATTTTATAGCATGTAAACTACGCGCCGCCAATGCGAAGTCCTTATAGGATAGTAGTGGCAATTACGTCCATGTGATTTACTCTCAGAGGGCGGGACGACACGCCACTGGAATATTCCGTAGAAATTATATTTCAAACAGTACCTACCTACATAGAGAGACAAAAATTAATGAGAAATTTGAATTAACCAAGTGGGATATGATGGGAATAAATAGGAAAAATTTTCCCAATCCAATTAAACCCGACCTTGATTTGATTAGGATTATTGGGAAAATGTTTAGTGGTTAAAAAACTTATCTGGAATTAAATACCAATATCTTAAGGCGAAAAAGATTAAGGCTAATAAGATAGGAACAAAGATTAATAAGTACCTACTTAATTTTTTTAGACTCTTTTCTTAAACTTGAATTGTGTATCTGTAATGGAATCACAATTAAACATTTTGTCTCCACCGAGAATCGAACCCGGGATCTTTGTCTTAGGAGATGGATATCTAATCTATTGAACTACGTAGGTCGATTGTAACAACCGAGTAAAAAAAAAATAATAAGTCTATGTGGTTTTCAAAGATGTTTTTCGATAATTCGAAATTTTTATCAATTAGTGTTAGTGAAAATAAACAAGTGGACACTACTTTAAATGATACCTGCCAAATCATAACAGGATGCCTTAAGCCTACTGCAGTCAAGAAACTGTATCCTCTTGCGAGTATCGTTCCACCACACATAAGGCGCAATGTTATATGCCGGATGGAAATGCACAAAGCAGAAACCCTTTCTACTTAATCTCTATACGACCACGCCCTCGCCCCTGACACAAGACTAAGATTGTGAGAACGGGCGTTGGGAGAACGCTGGATCGACACGATAGAAGAAGAAGAAGTGTAGGAGTGAAACAAAAATTAATGATAATTTAAATAAATTTAATTTCATACGAGTAGTGATCTCATTAAAAAAAAAAAAATTGTATACGAGGTGACCTCATTAAAAAATTTTTTTTTGATAAGCAGTGACTTCATAATAAATAAAAAAAAAATCATAACTAATGACCTCAAATAAAAAATTAAATTTTACGTAAGTAGTGACTTCGTTTATAAACTAAATTTTTCATAAGTATTGAGCTCATTTAAAGAATAAATTTTACATAAGTAGTGAAAAATGTTACTGTGGAAAATAACCCAATGTAACCCTATGGACATGGCAGAAGTCGCACGAAAGCAGAATAAATGCTGTTGAAAGGAGAGAGTAAGAAATGAGAACATAAGGAAAGAATGTAAGATGAAGAAAGATATCATTAATAGAATGAAAGTGAACACACTGAGATGGTTTGGTCACATGGGTAGAATGAATGAGGAACGACTGACGAAGAAAATATACAATGCGGATAGGATTGGATTGAGAGGCCGGGCCGCCCAAGAAAGGGATGGCACGACCATGTGAACGATATTCTGAAAGACGGAAATGTTAGAAGCATGTACAATAGACGAACATGTATGAGACGATGCATGAATGTTGACGAGGCGATGAATGTGTGCCAGGATAGAAAGATATGGCGTTCGGTTCTCTCTGCCTACCCCGTAAGGGACATGGCGTGATGGTATGTATGTATGTAACCCTATGAACATTGCTACAATTTTCTGAAATTGCACAAGTTTTTCTGTCACAAGTACCTATGCTCATAGAACCTACATTTTTTCCGGTGAGCATCTCTTGAAAATCAAGTTGTTTTCTGTGAAATGAGAAATGTTTACATACATAATTATTGTTAATTACAATTTATACAGAATAGTTTTTTTTATCGAATATTTTTTTTAAATGTATATACGATTTTTTTCCCTGTCAGGAGAAAAAAGATATTTTTTGACAAACTTTTTAACATCTCAATAGAGACCCAGTTGAAATATTATAGAAGAACTAGGAACTCAAGGCACCTACAGGGTTTACGACCTGTTGTCGGCTAGTTAACGTGATCACTTTATGCGCTTGCGCAACGTTCACCAATAATGCATTCTTATTGAGTTCCCTTATCAATGTAATTTTTGAAAGTTCTATATATTTGAATAATGTGTAACAGATTACCTGAAAATAGGAAATTATTACTATTGCCATCTATGAAGTAACGTAGAAACATTTTTTAACGCCATCTATTGATTAGTTGGTTTATTTGTAAACAATGAAAGCATCAGTCCTTATAAATGAGGTGGTGACAGTGTTCTCGCACAGATGTCACCCCTGAACTGCGCCAGAAATATGATTTAATATTTGGCTTTTATACCTACTTGTACCGATGTGTATGTAAATTGAATATATTTTTTAAATGCATATACGTAAACATTAGATTTCCCTGTTGGGAGTCAAATGAATTTTTTTGACAAACTTTCACATATGTAAACAGCCAATGACAGGTCGTTAGCCCTGTATGTACCTTGAGTTCCTGGTTCTTCTATAATATTCCAACATCGTCTCTATTGAGATGTTTAAAAGTTTGTCAAAAAAAAGTGCTTTTTTAAATGCGGTTAAATATTATAATTAAGTTTTGAGATTACAAATGATAACTCGTGATAGTTGTGTACAAAACAACACTTAAAAATAAACTAAAGTATACGCGTTTAAATTAGCAGGGACTGCGCAACATACATACACGTATTTAGATTATTCCAATTAAAAGTGTAAAGAAGACTATTTTATTGCTGCTATTGGGTATTTCTGTAATATTTATGTAGGTATGTCTGTATGTATGTATGTATGTATGTATTTCGTTATAACAATGATAACTGGTTTTAATTTGAACAAACCTTTGTAGGGGGTGTAAACATAATTTGACTATTTCAAAGTATTACCCACCATTACATGACATTGCGTTGTAATTCTGTTTCTTTATTCGATATAATTATTGCGATGTCGCTATAAAACTCTTCTTCTCTCTATGTTTATTTATTTATTTAAAAATTCAATATAGACAGCGTTTGCTGGTATGAGTGTTGACATACATTTTGGTTTATATTGACATTTTGTTAGATTAATACATGTTATACAATGTGGTGAATAATAACATTACAATGAAGTTTACAAAAAAAATGAAAATTCAACCACAGTGGAGCCCAAAACAGTTAGCCGGGTGTACAGGAAAGCTATTTGAAAGCACTATCATGCAGTACGTGTTGGTTTAAATTTTTTTTGGCAGTGCTTTTGGTAGCTGATTATACAAATTAATGCTGGTGGATAATAGTCCTTTCTTTAGTCTGTCTGTTCTATTGCTAATGTTTCTTTATCTAGTGTCGTAGTTATGTATGTCACTAACAGTTTCCAGGAGTGTGTTGTGTTTAAGTAAGTTTTATTTATTTATTTATTTATTAACTGGCCTACTACTACATTTTATACATAAATATGAAAAAGAAAAATAAACAAGTCATGTTTGTTTTTATAAGTGTATATTATTTTTTCATAATTTATAATCTGTTGTATTTTTATGTAGATCATGAATCTGTTTTTTTTGCAAAAAAATACGCTGGAGAAGCTGAGGTTAATCTCGACAGTTGTTCACGACAGTCAGCTTGACTGTCGTGAACAACTGTCTGTCAGTATTAGCTCTCCGAAAGGCTTCAACGTTGCTCACCATGTCGGTACAGGATTTCCTTAGCATTCTACGGTGAATCCATATTTCGAACGCTTCCAGGCGATTTATGGTACCAACCTTGAGGGTCCACGCCTCAACAGCGTAGAGCAGGATCGACCATACAAAGCATTTGATCATCCTTTGGCGTAGTTTCAGATTGATGTCGTCGTTACAGAGGAGATTTCTCATTTTATTAAAAGAATCACGGGCCGCTCTTATCCTGCATTATATTTCAATATCAGGGTCTAGTTTTAATAATAATACCGCACTCATAAATGTTACATACGTTTGGTTTGATCCGACGAGTTTGGCCGAAGTCGTCCGAGCGTACTTTGGCCGGTAAGAACAATAAGAAAAATATCGTTATAAAAAGCGTATCGCCCTAGAAATAGAAACAGAATTTCAGCGGATGTTTCCAGAAACTCCCCGATACGCGTTGATGACCTCTCCCTTCCTGTTCCCCTGATCCTCTTTCCTCGCACGATATAAACAGTCAATTACGTCACATTCTCCGATATTTAGGGAAATCGAGTCGAGTGAGTGTTGTCACCTAAAAAACCAAATGAGCTCGACGTTTCGTAATCATCTGCTATATCGTTCATGGCAGAACGATTTTGGGAAACTGTAAAGAACGCGTTAACGTCCGGTGTCAGGTGGAATTAATATTCTATCATATATCTGTCCTTTGTTACTTTCGAGGACTTGTCTTTTTTTAATTTATATAACAGAAAAAAAAATTACAGACACCCGAGATTACCCGACAGACGTTGTCCTGCCCGAACGTTGGCCCGCCTGCTATTTCATCAAAATTGGCCCGGCCGTTGAGGAGTTCAGTGACATACACACGTGCAGAAGAATTATATAATTATATTAAGGGGCCATATAAACCTAAACACCTCAATTTTAAACCAAATCCATCAAATATGTTAAACAGTGTGTTTCTAGAAAAAATAGTATAAGTCTTTTCAACATTTCTCTAGTGAATGTTCGTCACACAATTTTAAAATTCAGCCTGAATTCCCATACCTAAATAAATTATTAAAAATATCCTTTTTACAGCATATTTTTAAAATTACTCCATTACCATGTGTCGTAGAGAAATAAATCTTTTATGTGCTTAAAGAGTGCATAAAATCAAAGTGAATGACCGATAAGGGTTTCCGATAATTTAAATCACGTTTAAACCTTTTTTAACGCATGCGATATTTACCCTTACTAACACGTAACTTCATAGTGCATTGGGCGGTTTTAATATAGCATGTTTTCAGTCTCTAAGTTTAGCGTTATATGTCCTCTTAATGGAATCTTTTTCGCATTTTATTGCATAACTATTTCAACAGTAAGTTATTGCTGTTTGCATAATTGCATTTGTACAAAGGTCACTCTTCCAATCATTCAACGTAACATTCAGTTGGTAAAAAAGTATTATTACATTAAAAGTGCAAAATGGCGGGCTTATTGTCATATGGAAATATCTTCCAACCAACAATATTCATTTGATGAAAATGGTTGGTTGGAATCGAGCTATAATTTCGTCGTATTAAAATATAATTATTAATAATCTAATTTTTTTTTATCTATTATATTGAAAATACTGTTCCGTGTACGTCGATATAATTAATATTTAAAATGTAGGTATTGTTAAAGTATGTAAATATTTGTATTTCATTGAAAAACAAATATTACAAATTTATATTAATATACTTACCTATACCTACCTCTAACAGCTCCAGAATGATAAATGAATTATCTATTTATTTACTCAAAAACGCCTTAAATTGCTTGTTACATACATATATAAATGAGTGGGATGTGGCCAACGCTAAACTCTCCCTAACAAGTCATTATATAGAATATATATAAAGTATTCAAATTTGGATGGAAAATATTCAGTATTTTCATGAAATGAGTAGGTACCTATGTTACATCAAAACATGATAATTATTCAATGCCATATAAAAATAAAAATAAATAAAATAAAATACTTCCTTGCACCCTGCGCAAGTGGCGAGTTTATTGCCGTATGGCAATTTCTTCCAACTAACCAGTGTTTCCAGCCCAGAGAAGCAATGTTTGCGTGAGAAACGAATTTAAATAAATTTCTCCTATGCTGGGAATCGAACCCAGGACGCCCGCACAGAAACCGAACGGCTTACCAACTGTGCCACGGCGGTCCATATAGTGGTAGTGATGTGCATTTTTACACTAGAGTCTACAATCTGAATCTACCCGTTTGCATTTTGTTTCCGGTTGGCTCTCTGATTGGTTGAGATCTCGTAGTATTAAGTCAAATGAGCTGTGAAATTTTATATTAAATGCGAAAAATTAAAAGAATATTATATATTTAATTTATAATAATTTATAATTCAATTTATAAAGCAACTCGCTCACGCGAGTCGCTATTATTATTATACACAAACTTAAACCTAACCTAAGAATGCAGAAAAGAAACTCAGGGGCTAGACGCTACTATTTTTACCAATTTGTATATAAATAATTAAAATTTTAAGTTTCCTGAGCTTGGGGTCACTTTCAAATATTTGATCGCTAAATGAATTGAGAAGCACAATTCAGATATCTTTCAAAATCTAATGAGGTCAAATCGAGTATTAGATATACAAATTTGTATATCTAATGAGGTCAAATCGAGTATTAGATATACAAATTTGTATATCTAATGAGGTCAAATCGAGTATTAGATATACAAATTTGTATATCTAATGAGGTCAAATCGAGTATTAGATATACAAATTTGTATATCTAATGAGGTCAAATCGAGTATTAGATATACAAATTTGTATATCTAATGAGGTCAAATCGAGTATTAGATATACAAATTTGTATATCTAATGAGGTCAAATCGAGTATTAGATATACAAATTTGTATATCTAATGAGGTCAAATCGAGTATTAGATATACAAATTTGTATATCTAATGAGGTCAAATCGAGTATTAGATATACAAATTTGTATATCTAATGAGGTCAAATCGAGTATTAGATATACAAATTTGTATATCTAATGAGGTCAAATCGAGTATTAGATATACAAATTTGTATATCTAATGAGGTCAAATCGAGTATTAGATATACAAATTTGTATATCTAATGAGGTCAAATCGAGTATTAGATATACAAATTTGTATATCTAATGAGGTCAAATCGAGTATTAGATATACAAATTTGTATATCTAATGAGGTCAAATCGAGTATTAGATATACAAATTTGTATATCTAATGAGGTCAAATCGAGTATTAGATATACAAATTTGTATATCTAATGAGGTCAAATCGAGTATTAGATATACAAATTTGTATATCTAATGAGGTCAAATCGAGTATTAGATATACAAATTTGTATATCTAATGAGGTCAAATCGAGTATTAGATATACAAATTTGTATATCTAATGAGGTCAAATCGAGTATTAGATATACAAATTTGTATATCTAATGAGGTCAAATCGAGTATTAGATATACAAATTTGTATATCTAATGAGGTCAAATCGAGTATTAGATATACAAATTTGTATATCTAATGAGGTCAAATCGAGTATTAGATATACAAATTTGTATATCTAATGAGGTCAAATCGAGTATTAGATATACAAATTTGTATATCTAATGAGGTCAAATCGAGTATTAGATATACAAATTTGTATATCTAATGAGGTCAAATCGAGTATTAGATATACAAATTTGTATATCTAATGAGGTCAAATCGAGTATTAGATATACAAATTTGTATATCTAATGAGGTCAAATCGAGTATTAGATATACAAATTTGTATATCTAATGAGGTCAAATCGAGTATTAGATATACAAATTTGTATATCTAATGAGGTCAAATCGAGTATTAGATATACAAATTTGTATATCTAATGAGGTCAAATCGAGTATTAGATATACAAATTTGTATATCTAATGAGGTCAAATCGAGTATTAGATATACAAATTTGTATATCTAATGAGGTCAAATCGAGTATTAGATATACAAATTTGTATATCTAATGAGGTCAAATCGAGTATTAGATATACAAATTTGTATATCTAATGAGGTCAAATCGAGTATTAGATATACAAATTTGTATATCTAATGAGGTCAAATCGAGTATTAGATATACAAATTTGTATATCTAATGAGGTCAAATCGAGTATTAGATATACAAATTTGTATATCTAATGAGGTCAAATCGAGTATTAGATATACAAATTTGCAAAATTTGAAAGGAATCGAATGAGTAGTTAATCAATATTTTTAATCGAATGAGTCTATAATAGATAAAGTAAAATAAACACGCCGTAGGTACATAATACACAGTACATAGCACAGAACACATAGTACACAGATACCTACATTGTAATGAAACTTATGATCTCAGCATGATACTAGTTGATAATCTTAATCGTCCTCTTACACATGCAAACACAACCAAATACACTTTTTTTCTGAGTTTAGTCCATTATACTTTTTGTATTTTACTTTTTTTTTTTACTTTTACGCCTAAATAAATTAATAAATTTATTGCATAATTATTTTTAGTATTACCTCAGAACAGGCTTCGCCTAGTTAGTTAATGGATTCCATAATAATATTTAAGTTTAGTTATATTATTGTTGGCGCCAATATGTCATTGGGATAATTGTCACATTTTTTTATTACCTATATAAAGTGACACAAAATTGTTGCAATCAGTAATTCAGTATCCTTTCAAACCGCGTCTTATAAAGACTGTCCCGCATCTCTTCCACCTTTTTTACCGTTCCTCCAAACTCGCTTTAAAATTGCCATCACCGCGCGCGTGTGAATAAAGTGCTATCATCCAACCAGGGAGAGGACTAAGGATCTGGTGAGTTTCCATATATATCCTTCCTTTGCCTTGCGGTGGTTGCAACTAATCACCCGCACCAAAAAATACAGTCCACTTTATCTTTAATTTCATATCCGCGTCAACAATTATATTGTATTGGATTATGAAAATAAAAAATATACTTACTTATTATTTCAAAAATCGGTTAAAAAACTCAGTACATCTCTCTATTAATCTTACTAACTCAAATCGAGTTGACAAATTGTCGCTCTCCCGGGAATCGTCTACACGTCTGCGGCTCTAGAGTCAAACGTCCGACAGCACGCGAGTCACGACAATTAAAAGTAACGCGCCTTTTCGAATTGTCCATTAATTTGTGTCTTTGTGCATTAGTGCGAGCATTCTGCCCCGCATTTATTGTCTGACCAAAAGGCCCCCAAACGTGCCTGAGGCCCACGGACCCCTAACTTCTTGTTGCCGGCGCGATTTGTTAATGGAACCTTCGACCCCAAAAACAACTAAACGGTAACAAAGTTACTTTGCATTTACACAGTTCCACGTACAAGGGGGGGTGGAGGGGGGTTTTGGGGCTTGGAGGCCAATCGCAGCCAGGATGGGAAAACGGAGAAGAGTGTTAAGAGGTAATTAGCTTTTTCAGGACTCTTTATTGGGACGAAAAGGTTTAATCTCGGATGTTTCTAGGAAATAAAATTTGACATGTTAAAATATTCAGCGCTAATATGTAATATTTACAAACATCGGTATCTTTGTTTCAGATTTATTAATTAATTTTACTTAAATATTTACAAATTCAGTATTATAAAGTAGAGGTCGGCCAAGAAAGAGTTGGCACGATCACATAAATGGGATTTTGATGGAGACGTTAGAAGTAAGAATAATAGAAGAGCGTGTATGAGACGATGTATGGACGTGAATGAAGCGAGGAATTTATTTCAAGAGAGAGGAGTCTGGCGTTCGGTTCTCTCTGCCTACCCCAAATAGGGAAATAGCGTGATGGTATGGTATGGCAGTATTATAAAATATTTTTATTGACAAACATTTTTTCAACATCTCAAAAGAGACGAAGTTGGGATATTGTAGAAGAACCAGGAACTCGAGGCACCTACAGGGCTTACGACCTTTCATCGGCTGGTTTACGTGATCACTTTATGCGCTTGCGCAACGTTCACCAATTATGCCTTCTTATTGAGTTCCCTTGTCAATGTAATTTTTAAAAGTTCTATATATTTGAATAATGTGTAACAATTCACCTGAATATGAGGGACTATACTATTGCCATCTATACGGGGTAACGGAAAAACGCAATCTATTGAGAAATTGAGAAATTAATTTATTTGTAAACAATGAAAGCAACAGTCCTTATAAATGAGATGACGGTGTCACGCGCAGATGTCACCCCTGAACTACGCCAGAAATATTATTTCATTTTTGGTTTGTTTGCCTACTTGAACCAATGTGTATGTAAATCGAATATTCTATTTTTAATTGCGTAGGTATATGCAATTAAGGGGGGGACTGCTGCCAACGTACCTATTTTTCAATTTGATATACCATCATTATTTCTTATCAAATCGTTTTGAAAAAAATAATTTAGATAGTTTGGATATTATTAAACAAAAATATATCTTAACTTTTTAATAATGTTCTGTATAAATTCTTGCAGAAAAATAATGGCATACCCCGATTTTCAACGTTTATCATATATTTTTAATAAACTATAAGGCGTAGAGTAATATATTTTTTTTAATTAAAGAAGATAAAAATATCTAGAAAAATATGATGTGACGTTGCATTAATGGTTCAGGTTTAGTAAATAATCCTAAAAAACATTTATTTTCGATTCAGCGCCATTGCGTAGTAAAAGTTTTTTGGTTTATTTACTTAACCTGATGCGTTAATGCAACGTCATATCATATTTTTCCAGGTATTTTGTTCTTCTTTAATTTTTAAAAAAAAAATATTGCTCTATACCTTATATTTTTTTAGAAATTTAAGATAAATGTCTAAAATCGGGGTATGCTTATTATTTTCCTACAAGAATATATACAGAACATAATCAAAAAGTTAAGCTATATTTCTCTTTATTAATATCCAAAATAACTAGGTTATTTTTTTCAAAATGATTCGTTTGGTAATAATGATGGTATATCAAATTGAAAAAATAGGTACGTTGGCAGCAGTCACCCTCTTAAACAAAAAAATGTAATGTGGATGTATGATCTTTATTCAATTGTTTATACAAATAAAATGAAATGAATTGGAATTGAATGAAACGAAACGAAATGGAACGAAATGAAATGAAATATCGGCCTTCGTGGCTCAGTTGGTTGGGAATCTGACTGCTGATCCAAAGGTCCCGGGTTCGATTCCCGGTGGAGACACAGTTTTTAATTGTGTTTTCAGTCTGGATCTGTGAGACGATTAATATCGTAAGTCTCCAGAATGTGGCAACTTGTTATTGGGTGCATGTTAAATAAGATAATATTTGACATAGTACCTGTTAATTGCCCGAGAAATAATAAATAAATAAATAAATAAAATGCTAATCGCTTCGATTTGCTGAACGTACTACATTAACTATCCCCATTTAGAACACTGAATTTTTCAGCTCTTCCTTTGAAGTGCGTTCAGCAAGACTCTGGAATAATTTGAGTCCTGATATAACTTCGTCAAACTCGCTTTTCATTTTCAAGAAAAGACTAAAGCAGGGATATCTCTCCGAAAATACCTGATCCCTCTGCTTTCCCTTCCTTCCCATTGCTACGTACCTAATATTTATCCCTAAACACCTGATCTCGATTTACTCTTGTTTATTTATCTTGGTGTTAAGTATCTTTTCTTTTTTCTTTTGTAGCTTTATTTTTTTGTTGATGTACCTACAATTATAATTCTGTCTCTCTGTAATCTTGTTGGTTGGAAGAAATTGCCTAATGGCAATAAGCCCGCCAGTGTGCATTATATTTGTTTATATTATGTACAAAAAGCTAAAATAAATAGTAAGTAGGTATACATTTTTTCTTCATGAAAGGTTGAGAATCCTTTAATGCATCTTTATGAAGTACATTTGTATTAGGTTCCTGGGTGGCAAGTCTGGTCCGACCGGCGAAATGAAAACCCTAGTTATTACCCATATCATGGATATAATTATCATATGGAGTTCTACAATATCTTTAGATATCATAGAACACCATTATGATAATTGTATCCATGATATGGGTTGGGTAATCACTAGGGTTTTAATTTCGCCGGTCGGACCAGACTTGCCCCCCTGATCAAATATTAGTTTCCCAGAGGATAAAAGTTTTCATAATACACCATACATACGAAAAAATTGTCACGAAACTCACAGTAAGTATGAATTCTCTACGTGATACCTGTTGAAAAATTTATGTAAAAATTTGCTTTAATAATAGACTAGCATAACGAGACGATGAATGAATTTTGATGAGGCGATGAATATGTATCAAGATAGAAGAATGTGGTGTTTGGTTTTCTCTATCTACCGTTGAGGAAGATGGCGCATCAGTATGTAGATGAATACTTTTACATTAATAGTAGTGGAGAGTAAAAAATATACAGTTTTCTATAGAAACACATACAATATTAATATGAAGTCGATATCTCAATTTTTCCAAACATCGGCTATTTTACCACTATTATAGGTATACATTTTTCATATAAATATGCAATATCACACTTCTTCTTCTTTGTCAGCCATCTCTCCACTTCTGGATGAAGGCCTCCTCCAATGAACTCCATCTCTCTCGGTCCTGTGCATAAAAACAGTATAATTTATTTTATGTAGGCGGAGGGTAGTGAATTATTTATTTATTTATTTATTTATATAATTTATGTACATGTGTACAAAGGCAGGTTTATTGCCATAAGGCAATTTCTTCCAACCAACCCGAGCAACGTGAAGTCTCTTAGTTAAATTGGTACAGTACTAATTAAGTGAGAAATAAATTGATAAAAAATAACATAAAAGAGTAAGAAATATAAAAACAAAATTACAAAGAGAAAAAAATGAAAAGAGAGTTTAAAAATAAAAGAACAATAAAAATAACACTGATCATAGCAAAGAGGAAAAGGAGGTTACGGAAGGATATAGAAGGAAATTAGGAACTATTTGACAAATAAAGTTTTTTTAATTTACCTTTAAATATTAATTATGTATGTAAGGATAATATGAAAGCAAATGCAACAGACAGAAGTATGCACTCATATGTATTTTTTTGAAGAGATCTCAAGCAGAGATAGAGGGATGGAGAGAGATTTGTATATGAAGACAAGGAAGAGCACAAGACATACCTACAGGGCTTGCGACCTGTCATCGGCTGGCTTAAGTGATAACTTTACGCCATGGCAACATTCACCAATTAAATGTCTTATAGTGGATGCTTTTTCTTGTGATAATCGTAAAGTTGAAAGTTGTATATATTTAGTCAATTGAATTATGTTTACAAGTGTGTTTTAAGTGTCCATCTGTTGGATGAGACACAAACTAACTTCTGTTGTCATTCTTTTGTTGAAACATTGAGAAATGTCGAAAATTCTGTTGTCGAAAAAAAAATTGCATACTTCTGTCTGTTGCATTTGCTTTCATATATACCTAGCATGTGTTTAATGCAGAAAAAACTATCCCATCACATTTAGAAACGCCTGACAGCGTGCAATGTCCGAATGAAACATTACTTAAATTGAAAAATATAAGAAACGCCTGTTCCCTGCAATCTGTATAGATCTGTAGTACAATATTCTAGCGATTTTTCAATTAAATAAAGGAATCGTCATAATTTGTCTGATCTACAGTGACATAAAACCTCGAAGCTTTCGAAAGATCGCCGGGGAAATGACATTTCTCAATGTTTCAACAAAAGAATGAGAACAGAAATTAGTTTGTGTCTCATCCGACAGATGGACGCTTAAAAACACACTTGTAAACATAATTCAATTGACTAAATATATACAACTTTCAACTTTACGATTATCACAAGGAAAAGCATCCACTATAAGACATTTAATTGGTGAATGTTGCCATGGCGTAAAGTGATCACTTAAGCCAGCCGATGACAGGTTGTAAGCCCTGTAGGAATGTCTTGTGGTCTTCCAAATCTTCAAATACAAATCTCTCTCCATCCCTCTATATCTGCTTGAGATCTCTTCAAAAAAATACCTATGAGTGCATACCTCTGTCTGTTGCATTTGCTTTCATATATACCTAGCATGTGTTTAATGCAGAAAAACTATCCCATCACATATGTAAGGATATTTTACAGTATAATTTATTTTATGAAGGCAGAGGGTTGTGAGTTTTGTCAGGATATTTTACAGTATAATTTGTTTGATAAAAATAACTCATGAATGTTTTGCAAGAATAGAGGTTTGAGGGCTCGATTCTCTCTGCCTATCCCAACAGGGACATGTTGTGATGGTATTTATATATCATCATCAGTCATGATGTGCGAACGGAGACAATAATTATTAAATAGCCATAAAAAAATTTCCCTTGTTTGTAAAAAAAAACAAAATGGCGATAATATAGGTCGACAAAAAGTGAGAATGATAATTAATTTTAAGTAGTGTGTCGCCATATCACAGCACGAAACTGGGACATAATGCTAATTTTTATATTCATGTCGGGCATTTTAAATTATTGGACATTGTATGAAACATGTTTTGATGATTTTTTTATTATCGATGGAATATTTCTGCAAAACAACAAGTAGTGGATACGGAAAAACAGAGTATGTCAGAGGCCCTTTCTATTCTTTCGGCATACGGATGTACACAAATATGCACACTAAATTACCTGCTAATGTATGAAACATGAAAAAATATTGCAAAGCACCAAATCTGTGATTTACAATATTTTATCGTGAAAAAAGGTAAAATTTAGAGTTTTTTTAAATAGCAAGAATAGTAATTAAAATATTAAAATAATTAATAACTCAGCCGATACATTTTCATATTCCATTTCGATTGAAGTAAAAATATACTTCATAGACCTTGTAGTTTTTTAGTTCACTTGCAATAAAAAAATAAAACAGGTTTTTGCTAAAACTAATTTTACAAGAAAAATATTAAACAAATTCAAATGAATAGTAAAATTTAAGTTAATAGAAAAATTAAGATGAATAGTAAAATTAAAGTGAATAGTATAATTAAAGTGAATAGTAAAATTAAAGCGAAAGTAAAATGAAAATGAATAGTAAAAATAAAGTGAATAGTAGAAATAAAGGGAAAAGTAAAAAAAAGTGAATCGTTAAATAAAGTGAAAGTAAAATAAAAAATGATAGGTAGTAAAATTATTTTGAACAGTCAAAATAAAGTGAATAGTAAAATTAAAGCTAAAGTAAAATGAAAATGAATAGTAAAAATAAAGTGAATAGTAGAAATAAAGGGAAAAGTAAAAATAAAGCGAATAGTTAAATAAAGTGAAAGCAAAATAAAAAATAATAGGTAGTAAAATTAATTTGAACAGTCAAAATAAAGTGGATACTAAAATTAAAGTGAATAGTTAAATTAAAGTGAAAGTAAAATTACAGTGAATAGTAAAAATAAAGGGAATAGTTAAATTTAAGTCAATAATAGTAAAATTGAAGTGAATAGTACCTATAATTATAGTGAAAGTAAAATTAAATAGTAAAATAAAAGTGAAGAGTAAAATTTAAGTCAAAAATAGTATAATTAAAGTGATTAGTAAAGTTGAAAATGCTTACGGGAAATGTCTCGATCCTTTTCAATGGTTGTTCTTTTAGTTTTTGTGGTTTATACATATCCAGGCATGTTTACGTGTGGGTGACGTTCGTTCAGCTGATAGCGACGTTTGTATCTGGGGTGTGTGTATGTATGTATGTTGTATGGTATGTTGAATAGTATGGAGTTCAGAGGTGGTGGCTTTTGTATGACACTGCCGCCGCCATATATGTATAGCACTTGGTTCAGGATTTGCACTTTCGTGAAATGAATTTCAATGTTGCGATTTTCGCTCCGTTCTGTGATTGGTTTGTTGAAAGAGAGAGAAACCAAAAATGGCGGTGATATTTTGTCAAGCGGTTTATTGTACGTCATGTTTGGCGGTCGGATGGAGTGATGACATTTTTTTCCATCATGGTTTTTTGCATTCGGATAAATCTGTTTTCCATTACAATGTCATACAAGAGAGTTGTTTTTTATGCTTACAGTTTGAGCTACTTAATTCAATAGACCATGTATTTTTAAACTTTTTTTTTTCACCATCTTGAAACGCCGCGCCGTGACAGGTCTCTCTGATGGCGTCTTAGTTTATATATGATACAGATACCCAGTCAGCGCAATGAATGTATGCCAACTAAAACGACGATGAAACAGACGAATTTCACGCCTAGGTTGCGGCTCTAATGGGCCTAGGTTGCGGCTCTAAGGGCCTAGGCAGTAAAGGCGGGGGTGGGCGGCCGACGCTATTGTGCCCTCGTCAATTCTGTACTTAGAGAAGAGCAAGACGAACGCCTTTGTCTCGCTCGGAAGTGACTCGTCAACTGTGGCGAATGTTGTTTGGTTAGGGCACACCGCCGGCGCAGACGTCGGGTCAGACATCCTGTGTTGACAATTGTGACGTCAAATCTGACTGTTTGAGGTTGGATTCTCGGGGGCAGTGGTTGAACCCGATGGATAGTGGATATTTGTGTTGTCCGACGTTGCGGCCGCGTCCGGGAGTGAACAGGACCAATGGGTTCTATAACATCACCGGCGTGGAAGTGGTATCGCGATCTCTTTTTATTGAGTATTCATATTACATATGTATACTCAATAAAAAAAAAAAATCTCCCCTCCCTCGCCCGGCCGTATACGTACACCTACCGATACGTACACCTACATAATACGTCCTCCTACCGATCTACCGCCTCACACACACACACGTAAAAAATCTCGTCATATATTTGAATTCGAAATTTGTATTACACGCTGCTTCTGTACCTTATAATTCTATGGATGGCATATATAATTTTCCGTGTTCAAAAGGAGGCAGTATCAACTGCCTCAAACTACGCATGGTTTTGTTGCGCTTATTCATTTTACAAACTCGTGTTCAATTCAAGGAATGCACCCTCCAACCGTGCACGAGCTAGCAGCGTAAATTGTACTTCCAATCATGTGTTAAAGAGGACATATAACGCTAAATCTAGTGAATGAAAACATGATATATTAACATACACATACATTCTATCACGCAATGTCCCTCACATCTTAAAGGTAGGTACAAAGTCAAGGTGAAGCAAATTATTAAGAAGGCATATAACGCTGAATCTAGTGACTGAAAGCATGATATATTAAAACCGTCTAATACACTATGAAGTTACGTGTTAGTAAGGGTAACTATCGCGTGCGTCAAAAAGGGTTTATACGTGATTTAAATTATCAGATACTCAAAATTTGTCGATTTTTTTGTATTTTAGGAACAAAAGTTACTTGAAATGGAAAAACTTTATCGGTCATTCACTTTGATTTTATGCACTATTTAAGCATATAAAAGATTTATTTCTTTTCGACACATAGTTATGGAGTAATTTTAAAAAATACATACATACATACATACCATCACGCCATGTCCCTTGCGGGGTAGGCAGAGAGAACCGAACGCCACATTTTTCTATCCTGGCATGCATCCCTCGCTTCGTCCACATTCATGCATCGTCTCATACATGCTCGTCTATTGCTCACACTTCTAACATTTCCGTCTTTCAAAATTTCGTTCACATGGTCGTGCCATCCCTTTCTTGGGCGTCCCCGACCTCTCATTCCATTCCTTTCCGCTCTGTATATTTTCTTCGTCAGGCGCTCCTCATTCATTCTCCCCATGTGACCAAACCATCTCAATGTGTTTACTTTCATTCTAGTAATGACATCTTTCTTCATCTTACATTCTTTCCTTATGTCCTCATTTCTTACCCGGTCATACATCGTTCTATTACAAATCCTTCTTAACGATCTCATTTCAACTGCATTTATTCTACTTTCATGCGTCTTCTGCCATATCCAGGTTTCACTTGCATACGTCAAGGTTGGCACTACGACGGCGTTATGAATGGCAACTTTGGCATCCTTTGATATGTTGCGATCATTCATAATTGGTCTTAATGCTCCATTCACTCTGTTTCCTGCCATAACTCTTCTTTCGATCTCTTTATCGAGTCGTCCATTCCGTTGAAATATGCTTCCCAAGTACACATATTCGTCGACTTGCTCGAGCCATTCGTTCTCTACTCTTATTTTACACGCTGTTATGCTTTCACTCTTTTCAAAGACCATTGTCTTTGATTTGCTGGCATTCATCCTAAGTCCATTCTCTATACATCCTTCATATACCTGACTTACAAGATACTGTAACTCTTCCATACTTTCTGCTAATAGAACTTTATCGTCTGCATACATCAAATCTCGCACCATTACAGTACTCAATTTCAGACCCTTGCTTTCATCCTTAAGGGCTCTTATGCAGAAATCAATGTACAAGTTAAAGAGCCATGGAGATAGCACGCACCCTTGTCTAACGCCATTATTTATAGAGAACCACGTTGTCACTGTGTCGTTGACACGAACACATGCTTCGCTGTTCTCATATAATGACGCGATTGCGCGTATCAGTTTGCTCTTCACTCCATACATTGCTAGTATATCCCATAATTTTTCTCTAACAACTTTATCATACGCCTTTTCTAGGTCTATGAAGGCACAGAAAATTTTCTGATTTTTATCCAGAACCTTTTCTGTGACCGTGCGCAGAGAAAAAATTTGGTCTATACATCCTCTGCCGCCCACAAACGCACCTTGGACATCCCATATCTTGCTTTCTGTAATCTTTCGCACTCTTTGATCCAGGATCCTTGCATACACCTTACCAACTGAGCTTAATAAACTTATGGCTCTATAGTTTTTGCAGTCGAGCTTCGATCCTTTACCTTTATACAAAGGTACCACGACTGCATTTCTCCAGTAGGAGGGAGTGTGTCCTTCTTCCCAACATTTGTTGAAAAGAGAGAGACACCACTCCAACGTCTGTTCGCCGCCATATTTTATAAGTTCAGCTGATACACTGTCATATCCGGCAGCTTTCCCCGCTTTCGCGTGTTTTACTGCTTCAAATACTTCTTCTCGCGTTATTTCATCCTTATCACTTTCGCTTACTTGCCATGTTCTCTGACTCACGTCCCCACTTACTCCGCTATCATACAGTTCCTTGAAATATTCTTTCCATAGTTCTTTCACGCCGTCTTCGTCCATAATTATTTTTCCATCTTTATCATTTATTCCTTTCGAAGCTTTCACAGTTCCATTTTTTCTTTTCGCTACGCCTTTCCAGAAAATTTTCATGTTTCCAGGAAAGTCGTTGGCTATTTTCAGGCTTTCTTTCTCTTTTATACCATCTTTTTCCCTTTTTACTGTGTCTTTGACTACCTTTTTACATACTTTATAATTCTCTTTTGCTCTTTCTTCATTATTCGATCCTTTCGCGGCTATTAATGCCATCCATGCTTTCTTCTTTTCACCCACAACAATCTTTACTCTCTCATTCCACCATGCATCGCCTTTCATTCCAACCTCTTTTAGCAATACCACATACCTTTTTCGCTGTCTTACATACGGTCTCTTTCAGTGTCGTCCATGCTTCCTCTGTCATTTTAAAAAATGCTGTAAATAAAGGATATTTTCAATATAATTTTTAGGGGAATTTAGGCTGAATTTTAAAATTGTGTGACGAACATTCACTAGAGAAATTTTGAAAATACTCATAGTATTTTTTCTAGAAACTCACTGTTTAACATATTTGAGGAATTTGATTTGAAATTGTGGTGTTTAGGTTAATATGAAAAGGTTTAGGTTATAGAAAACCGCCAAACTGACTTTTTTTTTACTTTTTTTTGAAGACTAGACGCATTATTGAAACAGCTAATAAATCGAGAAGAGAGCAGCAGACCTATCAATATTATTTAATAAAGTGCATAAATATGTTGATCATTATTAGCAAAAGTTATTTAGGAATAGGTTGGTTTCGCTCGTATGAAGTAAGACTCGCGTGAGCGAGCCGCACTATAGTTTTAAAGTGAATAAGGCCAACAAACCCATGCGTTATTATAGGCATCACCACCCATATAATTTTTTGAATATTTCTATTCTTAAATATACAAATAGTCTGTACGATGACGATGTGGTTTTTAAATGACAAAACATATAAAATGTAAATAAGAAGAGAAAAAAAAATTAAATAAAATGCGGGTTGTGGCCAACGTTATTATTATTGTTATAATATTATCTTTGTATTATTGTTTATCATTAGGTTATTGTTTTGTAAGTTTTTTTTTTGTAAATTGCCCACTCATCACGGGATGAAATCCTAGTGAGACAGGCGCTGGTAAAACAAATGTAGCTATAGCCTTTTTTGTAATATTTTATTTAAAAAAAAAATGTTAGGTGGCACGTGCAGCTAGCGGTTGGTCACACCGCGGGTTTTCTCTTTTTGTCGCCATTTTTCGCTGCCATGATTGGTGTGGTGAGTTTATTACCAAACCCTAAATTATTCTTTTCCCGTTCACTGTTTAAATTATGATTCCGTTTTAGTAATTAAAAATTCTTTTGCGGGTCTACAATTACGGGGCGCCTACCAATTGAAAACTTTTTACTTTACCCCATCCCCACTTTGAGAACCGTGGGTTTTACGTCACATTTATTAATTTCCTTTGCACAAAATTGTGAATTATCTCACTATGTTCAATGGCATATTTACTATGCATATCTATACCAGTAATATCTATATCAGAGGTATATATTAAAATTGTAAATTAAACTCGCCACCGCAATAAATTCGCCACTTGCGCAGGGTGCAAGGAAGAGTTTATATTATTATTATTATTATTATATTATCCGACAGTTAAATTATTTTTTAAGAAAAAATATTTCTATGCATATTCGTAAAGATACAATTGATCATATTACACCGCAACACAATTACGAGACAACACACAGCTGCATCATTAATATCAATCATTAAAGACATTACTAATATTTAGCTACATTTTTTTTTAATATGATAGAAAAAGAAATAAAGTACATACAGTTGATGAAACATTTGAAACTTAAGAAAACAATAGAAACATGGATTAAAAACAAGGCCATAATATACTGCCGAAACATGATCAAGTAACAATAGCTTCAATTTTTATTTTATAATAGGCAAAATATTCAAGAAAAAATAAACAACAAGTTCAAAATGTTTTTTCTGTGTGTAAAATATTGTAATATTATTAATAATCTGCATATAAATAAAGTAGACCTGGTAAGATTGTCGTTCTGGATTTGCGAATGTTTGTGCACGACTATATTCATGTCAGTCTGCCCAAGGCTGCCTGTTCTTACATTCGTTTGAAATCTTTCTATGTGGATATCGGCAATTTTACAGTAGAGTAAAAAACTTACAATATTACATTTTTATAATATTACATTTGAAACAGTATAAAAACACAAAGCCTTACAAGCTGATATGTTTTTATTATTATTTTCAAAAGAAAGTCAGTTTAAATGTTATATGATAAGAATTAAATAATGCTTTTATGCTTTACTCGCCGAGTCGCCAAAATTGATATATGTGAATTTACCCTGAAGATGACAAAAATACCAACATTCTGATATATGCGTCCCTATCGTAATTAGACCTCAAATGGCACGAAGTAATAAAATCCGACACAGGGAGAGTGAGCAATTCACGTTGAACAAATGGTCCCTTTTGCATTGTGGGTCAGATTTGCTTTCCTCGCGTTGTTCCACCATTCTTTCAGCTGTCAAATATTCGAAAGTTACCTACTTTATATTTTTATCGTAATTAATATGTATTGATTTAGTTTATTTTCCAATATTTAATAACTCTTTATATTTTATTTTCTTTCAGAATCAAATTTTAGCCTATATAGTTAAAAAAAATGTAAGTTGAAATTTCAATTCTCGATGAATTTAGGTAAATTTTAAATCAACATTCACATATGGAAAGAACGTAGGTATTTGTTTAAAGATAAATGAGTTGGTGATTATTGTATTTCGGTGTACAGGTTATGTCATTCTTCTAGGAGTAGGTGAAAGGGTGCAGAAGGAATGGCACATGAAAATAACATGTTGCGAATGGTTGCACTTAGGGCAAACGAATCTAAAGAACAGCAAGAAAGGAGATGTGAAGCCAGTAGATTACGAATGACGGCGTATAGGGTATTACAATTTCTGCAGCAAGAAAGAGGAAGTACAGATTTTCAGTCTTCAAGTAATTGGATAGAGGTAGGGAGTCGTGATAATTTAATGACAATATATCAGATGAATATGCAAGACGTTGAAGAAATAGAAATTACTGCACTTGAATGCGCCATCTTAGCAGCATTAAAAGTATAAAACAGCCTCTAAGTCTTCAAGTCATAAGGCCCCTGAGTCAAATTGAAAACGCTTAACAATATCGCCAAACACTATTTTTTTTGTATGTAAAATAACAGAAGTGGCATTGAAACATGAATCATGGAGACAAAAGGAAAATTCTGCTTTTTCCTATAGTTGCAATATAGATATTAACCTATAGTTGCAATTTATTTCTGAGCCAGTATCAACTTTTGGTAGAATGTCTATAATTTGTACATATTGTGGTGATTTGAAATGGAAGGGAGAAAACCCAGGAATGTGTTGTAACAATGGAATAGTACACATACCTGCTATAGATATCCTCCAGAGCCTCTTTATACATTATTGACAAGTAATTCTATAAATGCATGTCATTATAGAATTACGATGTATGAGAGGGTCAGAAATGAGGACATAAGGAAAGAATGTAAGATAAAGAAAGATGTCATTAATAGAATTAAAGTGAACACATTGAGATGGTTTAGCCACATGGGCAGAATGAATGAGGAACGCCTGACAAAGAAAATATACATTGCGGACAGGAATCGAATGAGAGGTCGGGGTCGCCCAAGTAAGGGATGGCATATCCATGGGAACGCTATTTTGAAAGGCGGAGATGTCAGAAGCATGAACAACAAATGAATATGTATAGGACAATGTATGAATGTCGACGAGGCGATGTGTGTCAAGATAGAAATAAGTAGCGTTTGGTTCTCTCTGCCTACCCCGCGAGGGACATGGCGTGATGGTATGTATGTAATGCTTGCTTTCAAATGAAATTTTTAGGAACCGCTAAAGAATTATGAGTTATTATTATGAGTGATAGAGTTAGATGTGTTACAAAGGAGGATCGAATTAGAAATGAATACGTCCGAGGTAGTTTTGGAGTCGCCTCTATTCCGGAGAAACTAAAGGCCAGACACCGATGGTACCAGACGAAATGAGGATCATATAGTTAAACTCACACAGGATATCGCACTCAGTCCAGAAATAGAGGCCGTACATAGGCCACCTGGTGGACAAATATTAAGGAGTTGAGGGAGGAGCAACTAACCAGAGAAATGACGCAAGATGGAAAGGTCTCCGAAGGGCAAGAAAGGAAAGGTCATACCAGAAGGGCCGCTCCAGATGAACTGGGATGAGGCAAGGAAGAAGAAATCTATATTTTCAAAACATTTCTGTATGTTTCATTTAATTAACAAATTATTTTACTTTCAAATTTATGAAGACAAATTTCAGAAAATAAAATTAAATAATTGCCAACAATCAATTACTTTATTCACATAAAAATATCATCATCATTAATCTTAGCGTCACAACTCTTGATGGGTCCTATCTGTGTCCAAGAATCTACTCCATACTGTTCTATCGTTGGCTGCCACCTTCGAGTTCTGCTGCCCCATGGCTCATGACTATGCTGATGTCCTGGTAAAGATCATAAAGCTCGGTGATATATATCTTTTACGCCATGTTTGACAGTCGTTAATAGGTACATAGGTATATTCTGCATAAGATTTTTCTTTCAAAGGCATCCACTCTGTTTTCATCGCGTTTTGTTAATATCCAGGTAGGTATGCGATAAAAATATATTACTATCAAATTCAACAAAACTTATTAACGTGGTAAGTTTTCTCCATATCTCTAACAATGTATATCTTTGTCAAAAACTTAATTGAAAAAACTTGAATCAAACTATAAAAACTATATAACCATATTGAATTGAACTCATTTTCCTATTCTGACATATACGCATTGTCGTCTCGATGCTCGACATACATACATCACCTAATAATAATAATAATTAAAGACTTTTATAGTATTAAAAATATAAAATATATAAAGGGAAAGAACATTGGAATCTCTTCGGTGACGGATCTTTAACCAGTTCAGTCGTTGCCTGCTCTCGGACATGTGGTCGAACTTCCTGAGTCCAAACACGTATCGAATGCAGACATTTTGTAACCGTTCGAGTTTGTTAAGTTGATCTTCAGTTGAATCTCAGCGTAGGCAACGTCAGCGTAGTCAAGTAATGGTAGCATGTGTTGTTGAGTTACGCGACATCCTACGTAGGCGATTCAAAGCGAACGCGAATGCGAAGCGATCCGAACGGATACATGCGAATTCAAAGCGATGCGGTGCGACGCTGCGGCTCTGTCCTACGGGCACGCGAATCGTGCTTCTGACATTATACTTTACAAAAAAAAACTATGGCACCGCTTCCAATTCGCGCCAAAATATCAAACCAATTGATCGCGTTCGCTTTGCATCGTGCCATGTCACACCGTACCCTACTCTTGGTCGGTAACGCAGGACACTTCAATAGTTACCGACTGTTTGTTATTTTCGCGCCGCTTCGCGTTCGCCTTGAATCGCCTACGTAGGACGTCGCGTTAGAATGATTTTAGTCTTAACTGGTAAATAATTTTTAAGTCGGCCTCATACGTTCTCATTTGTTATTCAACAAACATACGACAAAGTTTAAGTATTAAATTTAGACTAAAATTATTATATTTATTTGTTTATAAATTTTTGGAAGACTAACAGCATATATATTACATCTAATATAATAATTTAACAGCCAATTAGAAGTCTCCGCTGATTGGCTATACTGTCAGTTGCAAGTTGAAAAATTTAACATAATAATATAATATGTTTCTGTAACAGATAAAGTTTCATCGTGAAACGGAGGTAAACATAAACAAGAAAAATAAATTATCACCGAAGAGAACATACATGATTTTATATTTTAGTGGTTACAGTTGGCAAAATAAATTATAGTATTAAAAAAATTGCACTTAGAATACATCTCGCTACTGTAATGCTAATCTGAAATTCATCAAATTCTGGTGAATTAAATATAAAATGTCCATAACCAAACTATAGTACCGCTTTAATGTCTGCAGTTAAAATAAGAGTCTGCGAATGCTTGCTAAATTAACTGAAAAGGCGAATATCCTTATTTAAGCATAAAAAATTATACAATCTAAATACACATAACACACAATAGATGATCGAGTAAACATTTAAGTAATATCGTTTAGATTTAGACTACATGTTGAGTTTGCAAACATAATTTATCGGTCATTTGTCAAATGTCAAGTCAAATGTCAACCACGGTGTTGCCAGGATTTAAAGTACTAATTATTATTGGAGAGTTGCACGAAAAAATATTAATATTTATTACATGCTTATTTACAAGGAGTTTAAAATATCAATCTTTCTTAAATTAAACAATTTATTATTTTGTAAATTAATATTTTATAAGAATAACGTTTTTGTGCGGAGGCGACAAACACAGCAGCGAAAAATAAAGCTTGCTCCGTGTCATGGTTTGTGAAACGCAAATTAAGAAACTAAAAGAGAAGCTTCGTTTGACTTCTACAATAGGGTTTGCAACCTTTTTAACCACTTTGCGGATTATAGGCGTTTGATTTAGATGAAACTCAGCAATCTTCGTATTGCCTGTATAATTAAAAATGGTCCCTCAGTGTCTCCCGTCCCTTCGGAGCCTCCCGTCTTTCAATGCCTCCTGTCCCTAAGTGCCACCCGTCTCTTCAGTGTCTCCCGTCTCTTCAGGTCCTTTTGTACCTCCCGTTCCATCAATGCCTCATACCCCTCTTCATTTCCTCCCGAATCTTTCATCCCTTCAGACATTTTAGTAACTTCAGACCCCTCAGTACCTTCAGATCGTTCAGTACCTTCAGACCGTTCAGTACCTTCAGACCCCTCAGTACCATCGACCGCCGGAGGCGGTCATTTACCGCGCAGCGGTAAAAGCCGGCTGCAAGCCCTAGCTTAGAAGCTGAGCGAAGCGAAGCTTCTCAGCTAGTTTAAAATAAAAACAACTTGGATGAAAAGAAGTGAAAAGTGATATCTACGTAAGTTTATTATTATTAATTTAGTTTGGTTCAGAACCTTCATGGTGATCATTCTCTTGGCAACCCTAGTAAATATTATTTTAAAGAGAATTCTCGAGCGATGCTTCTAGCCTCGCAATCATAGTGTGAAGTATGTAAGAATTTATGTGTGTGGGTGTGTATAAATAAATGTGTGTATATATATGTATGTGCGTGTATGTATATTTATGTATGTGTGTATATTTATAAATGTGTATTTTAGGAGCATTTTTTTGTATTTTTTGTATTTATTTTGCATATAAATAAAGTAGACCTTGTATAGATAATAAAATATTATACATAAGCAATAGGATCATGCTGAAAATCAGCTGCTGGGGGACTTGTCTTCCTGCAACATAGCTGAGCATGGTCCTTTTGAGTCAGAAAGATTGTTTTTCTGTATATTTCTGTGTTTTTGTATGTAAACTCCTTTGTCGTCTCAATAAATGTTTATTTATTTAAATAGGTACCTAGGTAATATTTTGAAAGGTCAATAAGTATTAAGAATGAATGCGCAATGCGCATGTTGAATTGATGCGAGTGAGGTGAAGAATGTATTCGAAGATAGAAACGTGCGGTGCCATGTTCTATATGTCTGTTTCAATATGGACGTGGCTACAAGTTATATAAAAAGTTAATAAGTATCTTGTTCAAAAGAGCTGATTTTTTTATGCGATCATCTTCAAAATGAGAAAAACTAGTAGTGAAGCGTCAGCAAAAAGTTACTCCAAAGTTAAAAAAATACTTTATTAAGGTAAATTGGAGAGGGGAGAGACCGCTCTTTGATCTTTGAAGTTCAGTTTTTTCCGGAGTATGCAAATAACTCGAACTCTCTCGACATATTATTATTAGAATGGGGATAACTTTTCCTAATATCATTATGTAACGAGATACTTTAAAAAAATAAAAAAAAGTATGTCCTGGGTAGAAAAATGTCGGTGGAGGCCCGTACGTACTTACTGTGAAATAATCGTGAAATATTTTCGTCGTAAAAATGACAAATTGTCCAATAAATGTTGAGATAAGAAGATGAAATGTGTAACTGTCGAGTGTACGACAATTTGGTAGAGGACAAATAAAGATTGAGAACTACAGAATTACCAAAAATATAGATGTTGCAATACTTTGTATGTGTAGCAAATAACACCTTTATTCGCTTAAGGCCCTTGAATACCCTGGGTATACAAATGTACACAAAAATGCTAAATACCTTCTAATGTATGAAACACCAAAAAATATTGTATATCACCTAATATGTGATATAAAACATTTTTTCGTGATGAAAAGGTAAAATTTAGAAAGTTTTTTTTAATAACAAGAATGGTAATTAAAACATTATGATATTAAAAACTCTGATGCTATATTGATAATATCGAATATTCGCAACATATATCGAAACAAAAATTTGGTAAAAATTAACTGCAAACAGCAACCAACAGAAAGAAATGGAAGGTTATGGAAGAGACCTATTTCCAGGAGTGTAGGACAGAGGGCTGAAGAAGAAGAAGAAGAAGATGTGTTAAGATAAGGCGCCCGAATATATATTTTAAACAAACACACACTTACATAAGGAGGGTTCTTATCTTGTTTTAATCTTTAATGTGTATAAATCAGTACTTATAATGATCTGTATAGGTTCATACTTGATTATGTTAAGTAATATACAAAAATCTCCGAAAGCTACCACGACATATCAGGGTAGCGTATATACCTTTCCGTGTTGATTAGGAAGCAAGTACCTACTGCCACATTTTAGGTAGGTACTAGTTTGTTGCTCTAATGCACTTTAAACTCGTGTTCAATTCAAGGCACGCGTCTTTCAATCGTACACATGTTTATAAATTTTACCATGCGTATTGATTGAGCGTTACAAGGCTGTGATATAGGCATTTATTTGTGTATGATTGTTTTTGTTTAAATAGAATAATTTACACACATCACATAAAATACACATAAAAATTCGTTAAGACAATTTTTTTTTGTATGAGATTGGTACTCAATGAAATAATCACACTATGCGTCGTAATTACCTTCATAAGATATAGAGCATCGAATATTATACTGATAATATTATCCTTGTCTCCTTCGTAATCTTCAATTTTAAAATTGTTTAAAATAACAATTTTTATTTCCATATTATTTAAAGACAAACAAAATTATTGATTACTACCATATAATCTGTGAACAAAATACAAATGTGGCAGTGACAGACGAAATGCGAGCGAAATGTAATAGCGCGCGAACTTCATGGCTTTATATGTTCCATATTTATTTATTTATTTATTTATTTATTTATTATATATACGCCCTTAATAGGGCATTTACAAAAAAATACAGGATAAATAGAACAATGTAGGCACAACAAAATAACAATAAGTGTAAATACATCGATTATATAGGTACATAATAAAAAAACGTAAGTAGTTAAAGGAAGAACAATATAAAACAACATAATACAACATAATAAAAGAAAATAGAGGTAAATGATAAAAAAAAACTAGACATAAAAGAAGAAAAAAAATAAACAGTATTACATATTCAATTTAAACAACAAAAATAAACAAAGCAAAGTAAAAATCAAAAATTATAATATGCGTTAAGCATCCTTTTGAAACCATCTATAGTGTGTACATTAAATATATCAACAGCACTATATTGGTTTCCAAGCGGTGCAATCTATGTATTGGTGAGTTAATGATAAAGTTATTTCGAAGATTCTCTATATGAAAAGGTGCATTTTGACGTGAAGGAAACCTTGTAGGTACTCTGAATTTTATCATTTCAACTAGGTCAGGGGTGTCCAATATACCGTTGATTATTTTAAATAAACAAATTAAATCACAAATCGTTCTTCTGTTTGATAATTTCGATAAATTTAAAATACTCATTAGAAAATCTTAATTTAATTTTTCTAAAGGAATGGATAATTTATAATTTACAAATCTTAAAAATTTATGTTGGACCCTTTCGACCCTCAATGAGTGCACATTATAAAACGGCGACCATATAGTTGAATTATATTCAAGATTACTACGAACAAGTGATGTATATAGGGTTTTAAATGTATTAATAGATCTAAAATTTTTGACGGTTCTCAAAATATATCCAAGGCATTTTAAAGCTTTATTAGTTGTTTCAGTTATGTGAGAAATAAATGTAAGCCTCTCATCAAACAATATACCAAGATCCTTTATTGATGTTACTTTAGTTAAGTTATTGTTGTCTATTGTGTATTGAAAATTCATACTAGTTTCATTTCTACAGAATCTGATGAATTGACATTTAGTATAGTTTAGGTATAAAGAATTCGAAGCACACCACTCGAGTGAATGGTTAAGTTTTAATTGTAACGCCATACAGTCGTTTAAGTTCTTTATCGTTTTGTAAATTTTTAAGTCATCTGCAATAAGTAAGAACTGAGCATCATGGAATATATCGACAATATCATTAATAAATAAAAGAAATAAAACTGGACCCAAGTAAGAACCTTGTGGGACACCACTCTTTGCAATGAATTGATTAGATATATTGGTATACAACTTGACAGAGAGTTTACGTGATAATAAGTAACTGGACAGCCACTTTAAAATACTCATTCCAATTCCAAACGAGTCAAGTTTTTTGAGTAATATGAGGTGTGAAACCCTGTCGAATGCTTTACTGAAGTCTGTGTAGATTGCATCAACTTGACATTTTGAATCTAAACTTTTTGATATATAGTTTTCATATATGAGTAAATTGGTCAAAGTAGATCTACCGTTGATAAATCCATGTTGGTATGGAGAAATAACCTTTTTTGCTTCAATCATAAACTTAGAGAGAAAAACCGACTCGAATAGCTTAGGAATGGTTGATTGTATACAGATAGGTCTATAATTGGTTACATCGGTTCTCTCACCTTTTTTAAATATTGGCGTCAAATAGCTTTCTTTCCATACATCAGGAAAAACACCGGTTTGAAGTGACAAATTAAAAATTTTAGTTAAAGGCATAGTTACATTAGATATACAGTTAACGAGGAAGATCGGATATTCAATAATTAACTGCCTTGAATTGAACACATATTAGCAGGAACGCAAGCGTACCAACTAGTGCCTAATTCGAGGCAGTACTTGCCTCCTAATCAACACTGAAATGTAAATACGCATCAGGGTTCATGCTATTCAAGCGTTGTCAAAAATAATAATTAGCCTACGAAGTAAATTTGGCTGTCGCTAGATTTTGGTCTGTAAGCACAACATATGTATATGCACACAACGATTTAATATCATGTTGCAGAAGAAACATTACTTACATAAATATATAGATAGGTACATTACGAGTGACTTGCGGTGAAGTCAAGTCTATAGGTACCAAAAGGACTAGTTCATCCTCTTTCACTCTTAATGAAGATCATACCTCAGTTCTCGAGGGGTTACATCTCATCCTGCACAGGGATCCGATCCCTTAATTAGCTCTTTTGAAATTAATTTCATGCTCGAACCACTCGACACACTCTCCACTCACTCCCGGCAGCGGCAGTTATCTAAAACTCTCCGAGAGAGTCGAGTGTTTTTTTTTTCTGGGAGAGATGTGAGAATTATGAGAGATATGAAGGCACGATTGGAATCCGCCCAGGATACGTAACAGCATCCCGGAAAAAGATGCAGGGGAATTTTAAAGAAATTAGGATAGTACCTACCTAAAAAAAAGACAGGAAAAAATGATATTAAAGAATGAATATGTCACAGATCTAGACTGAAAACACAATTAAAAACTGTGTCTCCACCGGGAATCGAACCCAGGACCTTTGGATCAGACGTCAGATACCTAACCAGCAACTAAGTCACACAGGCCGACGATAGATAAATGAATAGGTAACAAACATGTATAGAAACTGAATTGATTATTACGAAGAATTAATTAAATTGGAAATCATCTTAAATAAAGGTAGGTATGTACCCAGTGGCGTAGCTAGGACATTTGGGCTCTCATTAAAATTTCGCGGGTTACTCTCTGAATCTTATTCTAAACAAAACACGAGATAATATTTTTACATTGCATACAAAATAACTACAGAGGGCAAAGTGTGCAGTGCACAGTGAATTGTACCTCCTGCACAGAGTTGAAGAGAGTCGCAATGTAGGAAGAGATGCACGCTTTGCTAACTAACAATCTCCAAGATTGAAACCAAAGAAGAAGAAGACAACATATCAACAACTGAAATAAATGAATAAATAATGAAAATTTACTATATAACAAAGGTTAAACTTGCAAAATTGATCATTTTGATGCTAGTTTATACTCAATGATCAGCATTTATAGATTTCTTAGTTTTAATTTCCTGATACAGCAACTATGGATTTTCTAGTTTTGATTTCCAGAGGAACACCGACCACCGGAAAGACCACCAAAGAGATGGAGGGAGAGCTGGACATCCTTGTCCCAGGACCTGCAGAAATAGATCATAGATCTACCAAAACAGACAGAAGAATAAGAGTAGGTACTTACTTTACTTTTTGTGTGGCTACGGCTTTTCCTGCACCTTTGGTTGCGTCAACGAGTATTTTCCTTCTACGTTCTTAGCTCCCGTTCGACCAGCCACTTTATAGCGTCTGGAGTCGCCCCATGGATGTCCACCTTCATACCTCCGTATCGGGCACTCCTCTATTAGATGCTGGATAGTTCGGCTTCTCGCAGTCACATTCCGGAGAATCCCTCTTTCCCCATTTACACATTTTATAATAGGTAATAATAATGAACACTTACTTGCACCCTGCGCAAATGGCGAGTTTATTGCTGTATGGAAATTTCTTCCAACTAACCAGTGTTTCCAGGCCAGAGAATTTAATATTTGCTAGTTACATCGTCCTTGACCTGTACGAATTCTGTTTTGCTGAATCCACACTTTTCAAACTTAGAATAAGAGTAATTTTTCATGTTGTAACATTGCCGTATATTATTAAAAAAAAAGAATTTTTTGATTTTTATGATTTTTGGATCCCCGTCAAGTCGGACCCTCAAGCAGTGCTTGAATCTGCTGTTAGCTAGCTACGCCACTGTGCTTACCTAGTTGAAAATTCTAAATAATTTCACCTACTTGATACAATTTATTGAGGTGAGGTATAATTTTGTGTTTTATTAGGGCAACGGGGCCCTCTCCAGACTTAAGTTGCCTAAATATAAATTAGTTGAAGTATTTTATGTGCACCCTATATTTATGTATGACTCTATTTTCACTTTTAGCACATAATTACAACATATATCTACTCGTAGCTACTTACTCTAAGTATAGGGTCATTAAACTATTTTTATTGAAACATTTATGTTTCAATAAAAATCGTTAAAGAAATTAACTATAGAAATTAAAATTAAGTTCTACAATTAATAATACACAATTAATTAAATTTAATTATAATTACCATTAAGTACGCACTTCCTCAAAAGACCAATGCTTAAATTTTTAGCAAAAACAGCGATCAATCTTTCCATTGGGAATAATTCACCCATCCAGATACTAAACTTATCAGTATATAAGGCTCTGAGGAGGTCTTTATACAACCTATCACCCCTGCTGATTCCTGATTAATAACGTTAAGTTTAACGATTTTTTATTTATTTTATTATAATGGGCTGAGTGTTGCTCAAAGAAGGATATTGTTAACAGAATGAAAGTAAACACACTCTTTTTGCAAAATTTATTTTAATTTATGCAGACAGAAAATGTTAATAATGGCAAACGGCTCTCCCTGCCTAGCCTAATAACAGAGATATTACGTGATGGTTTGTATATAAATTTATATTCACCTCTAGTAATAACGCATACAAAAATTCTCTCTATAAGTGCATAGCATGAACTCGTATGGTTAATTTTTTTTTTTTGTTCATTTATTTGTGTTTTTTTCTAATATTATCTTTTGTATACTTTTATTTACATTTTTGTTGTTGTTTGTAACAAAAATATAACAATTTAACTGTCACAATCCTTTTCCCATCCTATTTTTTTTTCTCTTCCCTTCCTTTCCCGTCACAGGCAAACATACAGTATACCTTAGTTATATCTAAATTTATGATGTTTAAAATGTTTCATATTTAATATCTGTGGACATATTATGTAATTGGTCTGTTTGTTATTATTTTATAGTGTATTATTCTATTTTAGTATTTTAAGACTGTATTTGTCCCTAAATAAATAAATAAATAAATAAATAAAAAAAAAAAAAAAAAAATAAATAAATAAATCAATTTATAAATAAATAAATCAATTAATAAATAAATAAATAAATAAATATTTAAATAAATAAATAAATTAATTAATTAATAAATAAATAAATAAATAAATAAATAATAAATAAATAAATAAATAAATAAATAAATAAATAAATAAATAAATAAATAAATAAATAAATAAATAAATAAATAAATAATCTATTGGCAAGATAATTACAACAATGTTATGAAAAAATGGAAAAAAAAGAGATTAAATTTTTTAAAGAAAATTAAATATTTATTGGAGTGAATCCATCTCAAGAGTCAAATGACTTACCACTACACCAAGGCGGAGTTCTTCTATTTCGATAGATATCCATTTACTATCACAAAGCAATATTTGATATGAATCAAATTAGTAACTCATTTGTTTGCTGACATCCCTTTGAGAGAAATTTCAGTTTTATTGATAATAATAATAAACAAATTTTTGAAGCGTCGTTTAGTGATACAAGGTCAATCCAAGGGCGCTGTAGATTATTTGTTGGCTCACAGAAACAAAGCAGTCTTAAGAAGTCTACCGAAGGTGTCAATGCTCTGAGCTCCACGTATAAAATACCTCCACGATAAAAATTATCTAAGTTTAATGGCTGACCCAATTGCTTTAATGCCAGCAAAGCTCACTATGCACAATGTAATGGTCGTTCCAACAATATGCAAGTGAAATATGGACATGGCAGAAGATGCGTGAAAGTAAAATTAACGCTGTGGGAATGACGAGAATGCAAGATTGAAAGAGACATTGTGAGTAGACTGAAGATAAATGTTCTGCGATGGTTCGGACACGTAGAGAGAATGAACAATGAACGCCTGACATAGAAAGTACACAAGGCAGAAAAGCGTGCAATGTGAAGTAGGGGACGGCCGATAAAGAATTGGCACGATCATTTAAATGAGATTTTGAATGATGGTAATATACGAAGTCAATACAATAAGCTTGCATGACGCGTATCATGGATATAAATGAGGGAAAACATGTATGTCAAGATAGAAGAGTTTGGTGATCGGTTCACTCTGCCTAACCCAAATAGGGAAACGGCGTAATGGTATTAATGTAAGTAAAAAAAAAACAAGTCTCACTTTCTTTGTTCGGGTTTTGGTGAAAGATATCTTCTATTTTTACTCCACACCAACCCAAGGGGATATAGTGGGGAGTTATGATTTAGCAATTTTTAAGGCTATTTTTTTTCATTGCAGATTATCAACTAGAATCATGCTGAGATTGTATTCTGAAAGTTTCATCACAATTTATGTGTGTGTGTGTGTGTGTGTGTGTGTGTGTGTGTGTGTGTGTGTGTGTGTGTGTGTGTGTGTGTGTGTGTGTGTGTGTGTGTGTGTGTGTGTGTGTGTGTGTGTGTGTGTGTAAATATATAAATCTTATAATTACTTAGACCCCATTAGATTTTAAAGGATATCTGATTTATTTAAATTATCAAATATTTCAAAGTGACCCTAAGCTCAGGAAACTCGAAATTTGCTATTTTTCTTTTCAAATTGGTAAAGAGTTACTTTTTTTCTTTTCAAATATGTATACTTGGGAAGCATATTTTAACGAAATGGACGGCTTGATAAAGAGATCGAAAGAAGAGTTATGGCAGGAAACAGAGTGAATGGAGTAGGTACATATACCAATTATGAATGATCGCAACATATCAAGCGATGCAAAGTTGCCATTCATAACGCCATCGTAGTGTCAACCTTGACGTATGCAAGTCAAACCTGGACATGGCAGAAGACGTATGAAAGCAGAATAAATGCACTTGAAATGAGATCATTAAGAATAATTTGTAAGAGAACGATGTAAGACAGGGTGATAAATGAGAACATAAGGAATGAATATAAGATGAAGAAAGATGTGATTACTAGAATGAAAGTGAACACATTGAGATGGTTTGGTCACATGTGGAGAATGAATGAGGAACGCCTGACGAAGAATGAAATGATAGGTCGGGGATGTCCAAGAAAGGGATGGCACGACCATGTGAACGATATTCTTAAAGACGAAAATGTTAGAAGTGTGAGCAACAGACATGTATGAGACAATGCATGAATGTGTAGCTGCACCTTGTCAGCTGCAATATGTATAGCCTCGTGATTCTTTTGAATACGCAAATATGTAATACTAGCTTTTATGTCCCGCCGTTGGCCAAGAATGTAAATTAGTGTAGGAATAAGCAATCTTTTATATAATATTTTCACAAAAAATATTTGTTAATTCGTAGTATGAAAAGTAGTTTGAAATTTAATTGAGTTTAAGCGATGTAAAATGTTCAAGTGATGGCCACAACCCATTTGTTTTTTATATATAAGTAGGTTCATACAATTTCTGCACGCATGGACTATGGTAAATGGTTTTAAATATGACTGATTATAAAGAGACAACGTTGTAAAGAGTTTGGATTTGGCCACAACCCCTATTTTTATATATTGTCATCGAACGCAAATGTGTTTTAAATATTTAGTAATTTTGGATGATGGGAAATGGCTTAAAAATTAAATAAACAAAAGTACTGAAAAGATTCTTGTGTTGGTCACATCCCATTCGTTTTTATATTTTTCGTCAAGTGTGCATACCTATAGATTATTATATTTTTGCACAATAAAACTGATCTACATTACAGAAGAAGACTTAAATAGTTTTTAATTTGAATATAAACGTTGTGAAGAGTCCAGCAATGGCCACAACCCCGATTTTTTATTATATTGTCATCAAAATCAAATATGTAGTTATTGAAAATTAAGCAATATATGATGATGGTGGTGCATGAATTAAGCAATATATGATGAATGGTGTAAATTTCGATTGAAAAAAAGCATTGAGAAGATTCTAGTGATGGTCACATCCCATTCGTTTTATGTATTTTCGTCAAGTGTGCATGTTGTTTATAATATTTCTATACAATAGACTATAAGACTTAAAACTAACCCAAAAGACTAAATGAAAAAAAAGAATAAGTATAAGACTATAACAAATAGTTTGTAATAAAAACTGACCCAATGGTCTACATAAAAGATGCAATAGAAGAATTACACAATAGTAAATGTATTATATAAAAAACTGACCAAATGGTCTTCATAAAAGAAGAAGAAGATGAATTTAACTATAGGAAATATTTTATATAAAATTCACCAAACGTCTACATTAAATAAGAAAACGAAGAATTAGACTAAAGGAAATAGATTGCATAAAAACTAACCAAAAGATCTACAAAAAATAAGAAAAAGAAGAATTAGACTATAGAAAGTAGTTAATATAAAAACTGACCCAAAGGTCTACATATTAGAAGAATAATTATACGTCAGGAAATAGATTGTATAAAAACTAACGCAAAGGTCAACATAAAAGAAGATAAAGAAGAATTAGACTAAAGGAAAAGTTTGTATGAAAACTCTCCCTTGGTCTACATAAAAGAGGAAAAATTAGACTATAGGAAGTTAGTTTATACAAAATTCAACAAAGGTCTACATAAAATTAGAAAAAGAAGAATTACGTTAAAAGAAATAGTTGGTATCAAAACTGGCCCAGAGGTCTACATAAAATAAGAAGAAAAAGAATTAGATAATAGGAATAAGTTTGTATAAAAACTCACCCAAAGGGCTACATAAAAGAAGATGAATTAGACTATAGGAAATAATTTATTTATGAACTGTCCCAAATGACTTCACAAAAGAAGAGGAAGAAGAATTAAACTCCAAGAAATAGCTTGTATAAAAAATCACCCAAAGGTCTACTTAAATAAAAGAAGAATTTCACTATAGGAAATAGTTTGTAGATTGAATGACATGTGTATTGTAGATAGTTTAATAATTTTCTTAAAATTATTAAATTACCTTAGATAGTTTAATAATTTTCCTATACGAAATTAGTATATTGTTGGTTTTTAAGTAGTATTAGGTATGTAGGTACCTACCTACAATGATGTTCTAAATTAATTCGAATTCGATTTAAAACAAATTTTATTTGAATATCAGAATGTGTCCGTTACTATAGTAACCATAGAACATGTAAAAAATATCAAATGGTTTGTAGACATTTTTTGAATAATATGTAGGTACCTACATTGGTTCGTTCGATGCCATAAAAATGAAAATTGTCCGAAATATCAAATATTATATACAAATTATGCAATTTTATTATGCCTATATCTTTACTAATAATTAACAGACTTTTACAATATACGTCTTAAAACTTGCTGTAATGTCTTGTGTTTCATTTTATTATTTCATAATTTCGTTTATTTCAAAGGTTTATTATTTTCAAGAAAATATTCATTCGGTAGGAAAATGAAATATTGTATGAAAAGATATTAAAATGGCGGCGTTTATGTACAAAACGCTTACTTTAAAAATAAGTTAAACATTGTAATTATACAAAATATTCACCATGTTTTTCACTTAAACGCTAAGTTATACTTGAAAATATATTTTTTTCGTATAAATACGTACTTCTAACTTTTAAACTAACAGATATTTGCGTGCAAAATGTACACTTTTTTGACAGATATGACTTGGAAAATTTTGTATGAAAAAAATAATTATTGAAATATCTTTAAAATTCAGCATTTTTATCGCATTATTTTTAGCGTGACACTGCATCAGTTATACTGGTACATGTTCGCACATAAATTAGATTTTTAGATGCTCTTGGTTTTTCAGAAGGCGTGAGACAAACACACGCACACACATACACACACACACACACACAGACACTAACATTTTGATTGCTTTATTACTTTAGATTAATGTAATCTCTTCTGATTAAATAAATAAACTAAAACACACACCCCCAAAAATGTGGACGATGCGAGGGATGCGTGCCAGGATAGAAAAATGTGGCGTTCGGTTCTCTCTGCCTACTCGCGAGGGACATGGCGTATTGGTATGTATGTATCATTATAAAATATTTAAATCAAAAATAATTTAACAAACTCATTTAATGAAAACGTTGAATATTTTCCTAGCAAAATTTGAATACTTAGTGGAGTGACTTGGCAGTGAGGAGTTTAGCGTTGGCCACATCCCACACTTTTTTATTTTGAAAGGGTGTGATATTTCCCTAGTCTAGACTAGTTTACATTTCATCACATATGGAAGGGTTGAATATAAAATATAAGGGATAGGGGTGTCACAGGATGCATTGTGAAGAGTGTCTTTGATAATGAAAGAATCGGGGATGTGCCATCTAAATGTGTCCTTAGGTAACACCAACCTTCAAAAGAAAAAAATGTATATATATTTCTCTCTTCACACTATGGAATAGTGGAGAGTCACGATTTCATAATTTTTAAGCGTATTTTTTTACATCAATTTCTCAACGAGTATCATGTAGAGAGTGCACACTGTGAGTTTCGTCGTGATGTGTTTGTATGTATATCCTTTTTGTGTCCTCTCTACAGCCCAAACTATAAGTCCGATCGACTTCATATTAACATCAAATGTGAAAAGTGCATAGACCTAGAGCTGATTAGTTTTCCATAGATATCCGTTTATTTCTTATCTATGATTTCATTTGTCCAAATTTTCAAAATGCTCTCCTTGTCTGGAAAATTGTGGTATTTTTATACTTTTTGAAATTTTGATACAACAAAAATACACCCATCTTAAATGTATTCGAGGATTGTCAAAATTTGAAGAAAAAAATCTATGGTCTGCCATAACAATGTGAAATAAATTTCATATTTGTATGAAAAATGTACATAACAGAAGTAAAATAGCTTCTGTATGGGAAAATTGAGTGATTAACTTCATATTGATATTGTATGTATCACTATAGACAAGTGTATTTTTACTCTCCATTTCTGTCTTCCTCAAGAGGTAGGCAGTGAGAACCGAACACCGCATTCTTCTATCTTGACACATACATCGCCTCATCAACATTGATTCACTGTCTCATACATGCTCATCTTGCTAGTAATGCAATTTTATTTAAAATTTCTCAACAGGTATCACGTCGAAAATACATACTATGAGTTTCGTGAAAATGCTTTTGTGTGTATGGTGTATTGTGAAAACTTTTGTCCCCAGGTAATCTTATATTTGTTTAAGAATTTAATAGAAATGTGTTTCAATGCAATGCATTTAGAGATTGTCGACAAAAAGAACAAGAAGAAGTCTAAAAACGTCTTCACCGCTTATTTTGTAAAATATCATTTTAATCACTGTCCACATATTGGATTTCTCCTAGTTTCTTGAAATAAAAAAATAAGGCAATCGGTTTGTCGCCATAAGCGAACATTTTTTTACTCACGCAATTTATTTAACTCAAACGAAAAAAGAAAGAAAAAAATTTCTGATGCTAAAAATGTTTCCGCACGGTGAATTGTCCATACGGTCAATTGTCCATACGATAAATTGTCCTCACGATCAATTGTCCGTACGATCAACTGTCCCCACGGCCAATTGTCCTCACGGCCAATTGTCCTCACGGCCAACTGTCCCCACGGCCAACTGCCCTCACGGCCAACTGTCCCCACGGCCAATTGTCCTTACGGCCAACTGTCCCCAAGGCCAATTGTCCTCACGGCCAACTGTCCCCACGGCCAATTGTCCTCACGATAAATTTTTCCATACGGTAAAAAGGGCGTACGGCCAATTGTCCACGGTCAATCGGCTACGGCCAATTGTCCGGGAATCAAAATTTGGATACTTCAAAATTATGTAATCCATTTGTTCGATAAATATGGCAACACTTTCAACATTTTCCTCTCCGAAAAATATTGCTACCTACATATGTAAGTAGTCAACTGTATATACAATAATTTTCTACAACTCGTCGTCGGGTACGTTTCTGACAGACAATCAAGTTCATGGGTGCAAGATCAAGAACAAGAGTTTTGCAAGACTCAAAGGAAAAATATTGCTATCTACATATGTAAGTAGTCAACTGTATATACAATAATTTTCTACAACTCGTCGTCGTGTACGTTACTGACAGACAATCAAGTTCATGGGTGCAAGATCAAGAACAAGAGTTTTGCAAGACTCAAAGGAAAAATATTGCTACCTACATATGTAAGTAGTCAACTGTATATACAATAATTTTCTACAACTCGTCGTCGTGTACGTTACTGACAGACAATCAAGTTCATGGGTGCAAGATCAAGAACAAGAGTTTTGCAAGACTCAAAGGAAAAATATTTCTACCTACATATGTAAGTAGTCAACTGTATATACAATAATTTTCTACAACTCGTCGTCGTGTACGTTACTGACAGACAATCAAGTTAATGGGTGCAAGATCAAGAACAAGAGTTTTGCAAGACTCAAAGGAAAAATATTGCTATCTACATATGTAAGTAGTCAACTGTATATACAATAATTTTCTACAACTCGTCGTCGTGTACGTTACTGACAGACAATCAAGTTCATGGGTGCAAGATCAAGAACAAGAGTTTTGCAAGACTCAAAGGAAAAATATTGCTACCTATATATGTAAGTAGTCAACTGTATATACACTAATTTTCTACAACTCGTCGTCGTGTACGTTACTGACAGACAATCAAGTTCATGGGTGCAAGATCAAGAACAAGAGTTTTGCAAGACTCAAAGGAAAAATATTGCTACCTACATATGTAAGTAGTCAACTGTATATACAATAATTTTCTACAACTCGTCGTCGTGTACGTTACTGACAGACAATCAAGTTAATGGGTGCAAGATCAAGAACAAGAGTTTTGCAAGACTCAAAGCAAAAAAAAATATAAACTTATTTGTATTTAATTAAAAAGTACGCAATTAATTATGACATTACTATTAATTGTTTTTTTAACTGTATTTTATCAAAAAAATATAAAATATTTTTGGTAAAATTTTCAAGACTTCCAAGATTCCATTATGTATGTCAGTCCAAGAACAAAACTATACCTTTCTTTCTTTCCCCCCTTAGCGCTTTTGTCCCGTTTCTATCGGGGTACGCTTTGACCATGATCCTGGAATTGGAGAATCTGGTTATTACATTGAAGCGACTGCCATCTGACATTTGTAACCCTTAGAAAGGGGAACCAGACAAATAACAACAAATAAACAAGACTATACCTGTAAATACAAAACCACTTCGTGTTGTATTTGCTCATCACTATTTGCAAAATCAAAACCAAAGCTGTAAGACTCTCTTCTAAGAAACATTTTTGCTCATCATTATTCATTCATTCATTCATACCATCACGGCATATCCCACAATGTGGGGTAACCAGCGAAAGGTGTGCGGGTGTGCATTGCCTTATAAAAGGGAGCACAACATATCTGTGTATACCCACACACCAGTCTCGTCTCACCTAAAAAGGCACTATATTCAGAATGGGTGGTGAACCTCATTGCTGAACTAAGTGAGATGTTATAGTTGCCTGTTGTATTTTCGATAACCCGGCTCTTACGGGACACTCGAAAACAATAATAGAAAAGAGTGAAAGCACTATTCTAAGCCGGTGCCTCACAGAAAGAATCATTACCAAAATTATAAAGGTGTGGCTCTTGGTTCTCTCTGCCTCCCTATAAACGACACAGCGTGCTGACGTGTTGGCATTCGTATAGACATCAATCAACTTATTTGTTATTTTGAAAGTTTAAAATTTTTATAATATGTAGGTACATTTTTGGTTGTATGACGACAAAAATTCCCGATATCGCTTCAATACATCAAAATCGACATTTCGCCAATCTTCCTATAATATCCCTCCCCTTTTTACAAAAGCCATCTTCCCACATATTGATATTTTTGCTTCCCTTTTTATAATACACACTCCGAATCCATTTTTGCAAATATGTTCTAGTGACTGACTATTTTGACTTGCACATACTCTGATTACATTCTCTGCTTTTAACTGATTCTCAAAAACGGATACTTTTTTTTTAACTCTTTTGTTCAGCGATAACTTTTTATGTATGTTCAGTGATCACTTTTTATGTATGTTCATTGATCATACCATTGCATTGTGCACAGTGAGCTTTGCTGGCATTAAAGCAATTGGGTCAGCCATTAAACTTTTAAAAGTTAGATGATTTTTATCGTAGAGGTATTTTATACGTGGAGCTCAGACCATTGACACCTTCGGTAGACTTCTTAAGACTGCTTTGTTTAGTAGAGCCAACAAATAAGCCACAGCGCCCTTGGAGTGATCTTGGATCACTAAACGGCGCTTTATAAATTATAATTATTATTATTATTATTATTATTAAGCCAAGATGCGTGTACGAAGGAAAATTTTGTATGGTGTAGTGGACTTTTTGCATGCTAATAACACCAACTAGAGGCCTCGCAGCATATATGTTCCCATACATGGATTTACTCAGAATTCGGAGTAGAACATTTTATGTGAGTTTTGTGTGTGTGTCTCTGTGTGTGTGTGTCTGTGTGTGTACACGTGTGTCCGTTCCCCCCTTATAACTTTTGATCCGCTCAATTTACTGAGCCCAAATTTTCAGAATATATAAATAGTTATAGGCCTACAAAACTTTTATACTCAGAATTGTGAATTTTTGTTTCAGTCAGGGGTTATCAACTTTTGAAATTTTGGTTTATTTTTCCATATATCTCAAAAACCATAAAAGCTAGAACGCTGAAAATTGGTATATATATAGACAAATACAAAATCTCAAATTAATTTTTTTTTTAAATTCCAGGGTTTCTCAAACATTTTTTATTAAGAAAAATATTTTTTTTATTATAAATTTATGAGTTGAACTGCCTATATTTCCAAACTTTTTAAAAATATCGAAAAAAGCCGAAACACCCCAACTAGATAATTTAATTTTCTATAAAAAATATTAACATTGTATTTGTACATCTCAAATTTTTTTTAACAATTTTTATAAAAATTGAATTTAGTGACGACATTGCTTCATACAATTTATATGGCAGTCGCCTATACACAATATGTAAGAAGACTTAATAATTTGATAGGATCTTAATATCCAAACATACATACAGAACCATCATGCTGTTTTCATATTCCGGGAAGGAAAAGAGGACTGACCTCCATACTGTCCTATCTTGACATACATACCAACATGTGTTAAAATTTTCAATAATTTGGATTTATGGGTTTATAGTTTGATTTTTATTCTTCAACTATACATACTATTGCTATCGACAGTTGGATCTCATGTGTTACATGCAACTAGTTTTAATTTTGAATTATTTAAGTAGTTATTGTTGAATACTAAGTATTTGCGTTAGTTCTGTCCTCCCATAATTTATGATGTATTTATTAATATTTATTTTGAATATTCTTTGTGATGTCATTTCTTTAAGAAAGGAAGGTAAACTGTTGTAGAGTCGGTATTTTTACATGAAAAAGGAAATTTTATCTGAAATGGGGTATATGATCTCAATAAAACTGGCATCTTTTGAAGAGGAAATCTCTAGCCTTCGAACCAATATAAAAGAATATTTAAATGGAATGGAATTTTATGCAAATAAAATAGAAGAATTTGAAAGCAAGTTCACATTAATGGAAATTAAATTTAAATCACTCGATACTTTGTCAATGGAAAATTCGGACCTTCAAATAAAAATATCCCACCATTATGATAAGGAAAACACTCGTGACAAAAGACAAAAAAATATCGAAATAAAGGGGATCCCCTTAAAGAGAGACGAAAATATTGTCAAAAAAATTAGATATGTCAAGCACAAATTTGTTTTTTTTTAGTTAAAATTTTATATTTTAACTCTATTTTATAATTGTGATAAGTCTGGCGCAATTCAGGGGTGACTTCTATGCGAAAAATGCATTGTCACCTCAGGTATAAGAATTGTTGCTCTCATTATTTACAAAAAAAACAATTATCTCAATAGATGGCGTTACAACAAAAATAAAAATAAAATAAAAAGAATCTTGTTCATAATTTCACACATAGATGGCTGTAGTAAAAATACTTATTTTCAAGCGAAAAGAATTTCAGTATTGCAATATATAGAACTTTCAAAAATTGAATTGATAGCGATCTCATTAAAAATGCATAATTGGTGAACGTTGCGCAAGCGCATAAATTGATCACGTAAACCAGCCGATGACACGTCGTACGCCCTGTAGGTGCCTTGATTTCCCGGTTCTCCTACAGTAAATATTCCAACTTCGTCTCTATTGAGATAATTTAAAATCTGCCAAATAAATAAATAAAATTTTGTCATTCCCAAATCCCGCATAAATAACGGGTATATTCGCATTTAATACTGATACAATATATTCAGAGTGGGAAAATTGTCCGCTGAGAGGCAGGTGTTTGGCATATGCTAAGCAATGACAGGGCTATCAATATTATGTCGATATTAAAGTCACACCCCATTTCTCAACAAGAGGGTTGATTCTATCAAACATACTCATATCATGACGCAACATACTATGTACAGTACTTCCTAATGAAGCGGCTTTAAGGGTTGTCACCTCAAATTAAATACATTTAAAATAGTTATGGCAGCATAAAAAGCAATGCACAAAAAAAAATAGAACCCCATAACACACACCAATTGCGGACGATACTAACCAAATGGCTAATCCATTTGGGTAGGAACGAATCGGAGGACCTTCTATGTAGTGTGTTAGAATAGAATGACATTATGAGTACTATGCTGCACGACAGAAGAATCAGCTGTATTGCAAAGAAACGAAAAGCTGGGTGATTCGACACAGTCAATGGACTAGTGAATCATCCAGGTGTCATCAATAAGAAAAGCAAACCAATTACTACTATTATTTTTAAGATTTTACCTTTACCTTTACAAACAATTGTATCCAGAGATAATATATTTTTTTTAAAATGCCTCCTAATCAACACGAAAAGGTAAATACGCCACCGGGAATCGTAACCGGGATCCTTTGGATCAGCAGTCAGATTCCTAACCAACTGAGCCACGAAGGTCTACACTTATAATTTTACTACTATTATATTCTAGTTATCAAATTACATATGTACATAGTGCGATAATCCAATTTCATCGTTCGTTCGCTCGCTGTTGGATCAAAAGCAAAACGCTTTCGAATCGATCTTAAATTTGTAGCATTTCTCCATTGTGATGGATATTGGTTGGAATGATTCCTCCAAGTGGCGGTTGATCATGTAAAATATTCCATTACCGGGACCAAACACATTGTACGTGAGTCATCGATGGCGGTTCAAAGACCATGAAATGACGAAATTCATTCCATGTTACCCAAGTATTATTAGCCGGTCTTCATCATTCGATATGCATGTCAAGTGACCAGGGCCGTACCCATCAACGGTTCAAGTGTTACAGTTGCATCTGGCGCTAAATATCTTAATTTGTTTGCTTCCCTTTTTCTATGGGTCGTGTTACAAGAGTTATTTGAGAAAAATGTATGAAAAAGGTAAGGTCCCGTACTGCGAGAATACTGCTTACGGGACCTCAAATTTTTCTTATATTATTCTTAAATAGCTTCCGTAATACGACTTTATGTAATATTTTTTTCTTTCTTCAAGTATTGCTAAATTTTTTACTCAATTAATTGTACCTACTAAAAAGAGCTTTAAAAAGGTTTATAACATAACTATTTTTTTACGTACGTATTCTTCAACTATACATACTATCGCCTTCGACAGTTGGATTTCATGTGTTTCATGAAACTAGTTATGCAATACATTTTTGCTACATATTTTTACTCCAACCCAAAGGGATATATTGGGGAGTTATGATATCGCAATATTTAAGGGTATTTTTTTATTGCAGATTATCAACTAAAGGGTGGTTAAATTTCAAGAGCCGATGTTGATTTTGAATAAAACAATAAACTATTTATGAAATTATTGAAATTTCTTTTTAGTATGATAATATTGGTATGGCTCAATTATGTATGGAACAAAATATCGGCCAAATGGCCGCCGCGGCCGCGGCGGCACACCTCCATCCGATGATCCAAATTTTCGATGATGCTGAGGCATAATTGAGGTTCTATGTCGATAATGTGCCGAATTATCTCATCCTTTAGCTCTTGTGCCTCTTCACTGAAGATGATTTTCTTCGAAAATTGATCATCCACTGTTGCCATTTTTTGCCACCATTCTGACCATTGACGATGCTTGAAATGGTCAAGAAGCTTTAGTTCTTGAGTCAATTGAACCTTATTGTAAGCGTGTAAATGCAAGTCTTTATGCATAATGTTCATCAACGACGAGCGTGAGAGGTGCAATTTTTGGGCACGACGACGAGTTGAGGTGGACGGCTCTTCAGCCACACTATCGCGAACAGCAGCAATATTTTCTGCAGTACAAGCTGTACGAGTATGCACTGGTGTTTTCACATCTCCTACAGACCCGGTTTGCTCAAATTTTTGCACGATTTTTCCGATTGTACGCACATTTGGACGATTAAATTGACCGAAAAAATCACAAAGTGCACGATATCCATTTTGATTTGAACGCCCATTTTCATAATAGGCCTGAATAACTTTAAAGCGTTGCTCGGTTGTGTATCTTTCCATGGTTCAAATTGAGTTAGTCTGAAATTGAGAAATGTCAAATGAAATGCAGAAAAAAACTTGACGTTTAGGAGTGGTTCACATTAAACATCGGCCTTTGAAATTTAACCACATTAGTATCATGAGGAGATTGTATTCTGAAAGTTACATCCAGTATATCTGTGTGTGTGTGTGCTATGTGCTTAGTGCTATGTATGGCGTGTTTATTTTACTTTACTCGTTTGATTCTTATCAAATTTTGTTAATATGTATATCTAATACTCGCATAGACCCCATTAAATTTTGAAGGATATCTTAATAGTGCTTCTGAATTTTTTTAACTGTCAAATATTTCAAAGTGACCCCAAGCTCAGGATACTTTTTATTTTCATATTGGTAAAAAGGCACACCACCACACCACCACACCACTAATTACACTGGCCAACAAAATTTAAAAAAAATGTTGGTGCCTGAGATCTAAGAACTGAGTTTAGATATACGTAATGTGCTGATTCTAAAACTGGCAGCAGATTTTTTCTATCAGCTCTAGTTTTTGAGATAGAGACTAATTGAATTAAGTTCTATAAAAAGGCAAAAATAAATAAATCAACATCTCTTTAAAATTCAAAATAGAAATTTGGTACTTAAAACTAGGATCTAATCAGCCAAATTTACCTGAAATTGTCCGTCAACAAATATTCAAATATTCCTAGAACTGAAATTTGATGTACCAATGGTTTGGAGGGAACCACGTAACCATTATGATGACTGCTATTTTTGTCTCGTTAATATTACATAAATAGGAACAATCGACATAAATGGACATATCCTGATCTAGATTCTGCAAGAAGACCTGTACTTCACTCTAATGAAATACCCGTTCCAACCCGAAATCCCGGAAGATGATACAGAAACATCAACGTCTGATGAAGTTCAAAGAATGCAATCAGAAAATGACAGTGAATTTGAAGCAGATTTAACAACTCCTCGGTATTTTAATCAACAAGAACTGAACGATCTCATGAGAGACCTATTCTTTATCCAGGCACTAATGTTACATTTTATCGTAAGAGAGAAAAGGATCTGCTGCCTTTTTTCACTCAGGAAAATAAGCTGGTATTCTGTAACGATACAAAAGGAGTCTTAGAAAAAATGGGTTTGCCATATTATACTTCAGACGAGTGGCACCTTTTCATTGACAGTTCAAAACGTAGTTTAAAATGTGTCCTCTTACATAACGGTAACTGGTGGAAAAGATAAAGGTATAGGGAGTTACCTTGCCTCGATATTTATTGTGCTGGTTCTGAATAATCTTTTCACCACATTCACAGCGTATGAAAACTTTGACACTTCACTAGTAATTCACAAGTTAATTAATTTCAGCGGATTTTGAAATGAGAAAATTTATATGCAACAATACTTTTTTGCATATAGCTGGCAGGTATGTAGGTAGGTTGTTTTTAGGCCGAGGTAAACTAGGATAGGATAGGAAAGGTGTGTGTGTGTGTGTGTGTGTGTGTGTGTGTGTGTGTGTGTGTGTGTGTGTGTGTGTGTGTGTGTGTGTGTGTGTGTGTGTGTGTGTGTGTGTGTGTGTGTGTGTGTGTGTGTGTGTGTGTGTGTGTGTGTGTGTGTGTGTGTGTGTGTGTGTGTGTGTGTGTGTGTGTGTGTGTGTGTGTGTGTGTGTGTGTGTGTGTGTGTGTGTGTGTGTGTGTGTGTGTGTGTGTGTGTGTGTGTGTGTGTGTGTGTGTGTGTGTGTGTGTGTGTGTGTGTGTGTGTGTGTGTGTGTGTGTGTGTGTGTGTGTGTGTGTGTGTGTGTGTGTGTGTGTGTGTGTGTGTGTGTGTGTGTGTGTGTGTGTGTGTGTGTGTGTGTGTGTGTGTGTGTGTATATGCGTGTGTACCCAACTTTGCGTAACCATAACTCCCGGCTGGTAAAAGAAGAATACAAATTTAAACAATAGAGTGAAAAATTCAAATAAACGTAAACTAACTTAAAAAATAAAAAGAAATATTAAATTAAAAACATTTTGATTATTGGGAAGGTAACGGACATAATCGAATAGCTGGTCTTAAATATGTACCATTCCGGGTTCGAACTTTTACAACTCGAATGACGTTGTCTTTTTCCGGATATATTTCCTTGACTATGCCAAGTGGCCAAGATAATTTAGGGAGATTTTCTTCTCTAATAATAACTATTTGGCCAGGTGTAATGGGTTTTGTGTACGTATTCCACTTTTCACGCATTTGAAAAGAGGTGAGATATTCTACATGCCATCGTTTCCAAAATGACTGTACTAATTTATCGATCAACTCATATCGTTAAATGCGGGTTATTGAAATATCATCAACGTTGTAAGCGGGTATGTAATTTAGCGGAGTTAAATTTAAAAAATGCGCAGGGGTTAATGCGGCAGGATCTAAAGGATCATTGCTTAATACACAAAGCGGTCTAGAGTTCAATAAAGCCTCTATTTGAATCAATACGGTATTCATTTCCTCGTAAGTTAATACTTGTGAGCCTATGACTTTAAATAAATGTGTTTTAATACACTTAATATTGCTTTCCCATATACCACCCATATGAGGAGAATACGGAGGATTTATTCGAAATTCTATTTTTCTAGGCGTCAATTCATGAAGTATTGCTTTATTATATTCATCGGAACAAACAAACTTATATAATTCATTTAAAATTTTACGAGCTCCAACAAAATTTCTTCCACCGTTACTTACAATGAGAGTGACAGGTCCTCTTCTGGCTATAAAACGTTTAAATGCAGCTAAGAACATTTCAGATGAGAGATCTGAAACTAATTCTATAATATGTAAAGCTTTTGTTGCTAGGCAAACAAATAAACAAACATATGCCTTTTGCTTTTTAACGCCTCTTCTCTTTGCCAGAGTTACAAACACTGGACCCATGTAATCTACTCCACATTTTGCGAAACATTTTATTTCATTTACTCGAAAATCGGGTAAATTGCCCATTAACGGGAAGGTTCCTTTTGGTTTGTTTTTAAAACAAATGTTGCAAGAATGAACAATCTTACGAACCAAACTACGACCAGATAAAATCCAGTACTTCTGTCGTAATAATGCTAACAATAATGCAGGGCCTGTATGATAATGTATATAATGATAATATTCAATAAGTAACTGAACAATACGATCCTTAGAAGGCAATAAAATTGGATGTTTCGTTTCATACATTGATGATGAATTTTGAATTCGACCACCAACTCTAAGGATATTATTATTTAAAAATGGTAAAAGTTTGCGTAATACAGGACTACTCAATTTATTCTGTTCAAGAGAATGTATATCTTGAGAAAAATGGTTATTCTGAATGCATTTAATTACATGATTTTCAGTAGTTTCTAAGTCTGAGACCGTAATCATTCCAGACGTATTAAGTTTTCTTGTAAAACGAAGAACGTAAACAAGTATGTTTAATAATTTACTCCATTTAGAGATCCTGTTAGCGATTAAATAAATAAAGTGAGGCTCAGATTGAGTCTTAATTTGTATGAGAGCAACAGTTTTAGATTCAGGTATACTCTGATAGGCATTTTCCTTTTTAAAATTAGTCACAGGCCATTGACTCTGTGGCAATGAGATCCAGGCTGGACCATTAAACCAATAAGAGGTTTTCAAAAATTCATTAGGAGTAACGGAGCGGGATACAATATCACTTGGATTTTCAGTTCCAGGAACATGAAACCAATTTTCTTCAGAAATAATTTCTTGAATAATTGCGGTGCGATTGGCAACGAAGGTTTGCCATCTATGCGGTGAGGAATGTATCCATGAAAGTACAATAGTTGAATCAGAAAATGCAAACATTTTGTCAATCTTACATCTAATCTCAATAGTTGAGAGAACAGATTTCATTAATAATGCAAGAAGGTGTGCGGCACATAACTCTAAACGTGCTAAAGATACCTTTTTAAGTGGGGATACTTTTGACTTGGCACATAGTAGTGATACATTTGAGGCGTTAGATTCAAGTGATCCAATGCGGATATATATAACCGCCCCATAGGCACGTTCACTAGCATCTGAGAAACCAAGCAAATTGATGAATGAATCATTTACTATACCTATATGTCTTGGTATATTTATATTTGATAAGTTTTCGAGTTCACTCTGAAATTTCAACCAAATCTTATTTATATCCTCAGGAACCCGTTCATCCCAAGACAATTCTCTTTTCCAACACTCTTGCACTAGAAGTTTCAAACCGATGATAACTGGAGCAAGGAGACCTAGAGGATCATATAATGATGCCATATTAGAAAGAATTAATCTTTTCGTACATACTAACGTATCTAAAGAGAGAGGTTTGATTTTAAAAGTGAAACAATCAGAGGTGGGACTCCAAGACAAACCTATAATTTTGGTTTTATCGTCAAAATCTGAATTAAAAGTAATGTGTTGGTTAACACGTAGATTATCTGGAATGTGCTTTAAAAATTGTACAGAGTTGGAAATCCACTTATTTAGACAGAAACCTCCAGAGGAAAATAAGTGAACTAAATGAGAATAAATTTGTAAAGCTTCCTCAGGTGAATTGACTGAATAAAGAAAATCATCCATATAAAAATATTTCATAGCAAGTTGTGTGGTTTCAGGCAGTTTATCGCCTTCATCTGTTAAGAGTTTGCGAATGACTTTCATTGCTAAATAAGGGGAACATTTAAGCCCAAAAGAAACGCGTTGAAATTCATAAATGTCAATAGGATCTGAGTTATTAAATCTAAAAAGTATCATTTGAAAACGTTTATGATCTGGATTCATTTTCAATTGAAAATACATTTTTTCTATGTCAGCAGAAATAACTACCGAGTACAGGCGTAGATTTATAAGTAAATCAAAAATATTTGTTTGCAAATTAGGTCCACAATGCAATATATCATTGAGACTTTTTCCAGAGGAAGTTTTGCAACTGGCGTCTAAAACTATTCTAATTTTAGTAGTATCTTTATCAGGCCGATATACAGCTCTATGTGGTATATAATAAACACAATCTGAAGTTTGTGTATCTGTAACTTTTTTCAAAAAACCTTTGTCAATGTATTCTTGAATAGTGGCATTATAACCATATTGTAAATCTAAATTTGATTGCAACTTCTTTTCCAATGAAAGCAACCTATGTTTAGCGTTTTTTATTGAATGACCCAAAACTGTGGGACTTTCACGAAAAGGTAATGATACAGTATATCTATCCTCGTTGTCTCGCAAGACTGTTTTCTCAAAAATTTGTTCACACAGTTGCTCGTCAGGACTTAAATACTGACGTGATGGTACAGATTCTAGTTTCCAAAAGTTTTGAATCATTTCATCTAACTTATTTTTTGAATTAGAATCATCAATTGCGTGTAACGTGCGTTGAAATTGACATGATGAGAAGTTATCTATTTGCATTTCGCCCATGATCAAATAACCAAGAGTAGTCTGTAAGGCGATCATACGAGTTTCTTTATGCGTTAATTTCCCAGGTAAAAGTAAATGCGGGAATAAACCAGCTCCGATTATGCAATCGATACTAGCAGGAAGATTAAAATTATTATCCGCTAGCGGCAAATTCTTAAAACAATCTGTCATTTCTAAGGCTGACGTAGGCAAATCATTAGTAATAGTTTCGACAACCGAAGCCTTAATATCGTAAAAGAATCTTGTATCATATCTTGAATAAATTGTAAATATAGCATATCCTAATATTGGTTTTACAGCAGACCCAATACCGTACACAAAAGCATTTTCGTACGTAATGTTTATATTAAAGTTTTTACATATCTTTTCCGTTATAAAATTTGCATTTGATCCTGTATCTATTAATGTGCGGATGGTATTTTTTTTAATTCCATTAATATATACTATAGCGGTTGGTATTACATGATAACAGTTTACATTATTGATCAACAAACAATTGTCGATTTGACATTTAGGTTCATATGGTTGATCCAAATGTCGTCGACCGATATTATTCACCGAAGTGCTCGTATTGCGGTCAGAATTGACGAATGAGGTAATATTATCATCGTTTTTAACAATATCAGCTGCGCTAGGAACCTGTTTTGAATGATAATTATCTTTATTTTGATTATCTTTATCATCACATGTTGGTGAAAAAGGAAAATGAATCAATGAATGATGCCTTTTATTACAATAAAAGCAATTTTTTTCCGATTTACAATTTTTTGTTAAATGAGTACCAAAACAATTTTTACATAGTGATCTTTTGTTGATTATTTTGAATCTTGTGAATACATCCAACTGTAAGAATTTTTTACATGAATACAATGGATGTTTATTACATTCACACAAAAAACATTTTGTGATATCCATTGGCGTATTATTTATAACAAATGAATGTGAATTATTATTATTTTTTCGTCGATCATTTGGTGCACTTTTGTGGAATATAACCTGCGTTCTAGAGAGAATTTTGCTTTGCTCTCTCAGAAAAGATTGTAATAATTTAAAGTTTGGAATTTTTTCATTTCTAATATGTTGCTCAAATAAATTTAACGTCTCTCTATCTAACTTAAGAAGAGCAATGTGCGTTATGATGAAATCAGTTAAATCAGAAATATCTAATAATTTTAAAGCTTCAAATGAAGAGCAAAAATTTTCTATGAAATAATCCAAATTCTTTGAACTTGATTGTGTTAAGGGTTTAAAATTGATTATTTTTTCTAAATAATGCGTAGCTAAAATTCGTGAATCCTGGAATCGATCAACAAGCCTATCCCATATAATATCATAATAAGATGCGACAGGAAGTATCCCAGAAATAACACTTAAAGCGGTACCTGTTAATTTTGACACTAAATATTGTATTTTTTCACCATTCGACAAATTAATATTGTCGTGTATTAGATCTTTGAAATTTTGATAAAATAATGGCCATTTCGTTGGATCACCATTAAAACTAACAAGTTCCAATATTGGCAATTTGTGTGTTCTTTGAGAGTCTTTTTCAAATGATTTAATAATTGGAGGAACATAGTCAACTTTAGTTTTTAAAGATTGTTCAATATGCTTGATGTTACAGTATAATTCGTCAAGGGCTTCAATAGATTGAAAAGGCGGAACATATTCTGGATTTACAGCTATTTTTCCCAAATTTAATTCTTCTACAACTTGACAAAATTCAGAACGAATTTTATCTATCGATTGTATGCGGATAAGAAAATTAGTTTTTTCTTCAGCGGTATTTAATGATTTCGACAAGTCATAAGCTTTCTGAATAATTGCAAATAAACTTAGCCGTTTAGCTTCCAATATTTTTAAAGAAGCCATTATTGATTAAACAACAATAAAATTAATGAAACAAGAATTTGATTAAGTACTTAGGTACTACAATCAATGCGGGTATGTATGAAATATGTAATGTAAATAGCGTATGTATAAATGTTAATTTTGTATAAAAATGTATAAATTTGATAAGTAATGCGTGAAAATTCAAGATATGCGGGACAGAGGAACAAGGAATGCGGGAAAATACAAGATATACGGGACGAAGGACCAAGGAATATGGTGGAAAAGATAAAGGTATAGGGAGTTACCTTGTCTCGATATTTATTGTGCTGGTTCTGAATAATCTTTTCACCACATTCACAGCGTATGAAAACTTTGACACTTCACTAGTAATTCACAAGTTAATTAATTTCAGCGGATTTTGAAGATATAATTTTAAGAGCGGTGCGGTGCGGTGTGATAGTCAAGATGACAGTTGATAGAATAAAATTTATATGCAACAATACTTTTTTGCATATAGCTGGCAGGTATGTAGGTAGGTTGTTTTTAGGCCGAGGTAAACTAGGATAGGATAGGAAAGGTGTGTGTGTGTGTGTGTGTGTGTGTGTGTGTGTGTGTGTGTGTGTGTGTGTGTGTGTGTGTGTGTGTGTGTGTGTGTGTGAGGGTGTGTGTGTGTGTATATGCGTGTGTACCCAACTTTGCGTAACCAGTAACAAATATGCCTCAATTCCTATTGGACATTCTACTACCATGAAAGAGGAGTATAAAACAATAGCACAAGTTTTGAAACAAATTAAATACGAAAAACATCAGTGGGCAATTTGTGTTGATTTGAAAATGGTGAATTCCTCCTTGGACAGTAAAGTGGGTATACAAAATACCCCTGTTTTGTATGTATTTGGGACAGCAGAGCTAAAGATCAGCACTGGGTTAAGAGAAATCGGCCTTTAAGAGATACTATGATTCAAGGAAAACAAAACGTAGTGAATGAATCTTTGGTTACGAGAGAAAAAATCTAACTAACACCCTTGCATATCAAGTCGGGGCTTATGAAGCAGTTTGTGAAAGCGTTAGATCGAGGTGGAAATTGTTTTGGGTACTTACGGAAATACTAAAAGCTGGTATATTTGATGGTCCTCAAATAAGGCAACTTATTAAAGATCCACAGTTTACCACATCAATGAATGAGACTGAATCTAACGCTTGGGGTTCATTTGTTCAAGTAGTTCAAAATTTTCTTGGAAATCACAAAACAAACAATTACATAGAATTAGTGGAAACTATGCTTTCAAATTTTCATATACTCGGTTGTAACATGAGTATAAAACTTCACTACCTCCACAGCCACCTAGATCGCTTTCCAGAAAATTTAGGTGACTATAGTGAATAACAGGGAGAAAAATTCCATCAGGATATTAAAACTATGGAAGATCGATATCAAGGATGATGGGATAGCCTCATGATGGCCGACTACTGTTGGAGCCTTCAGCGAGACTGCCCCAGTAAACTCCATGCTAGAAAGTCGTATAAACGAAAATTTGTAGGTGATAGTGACTAATATGAGTATGAATGTATGTTAATCTACTTTTTAAAATAAATATTTTCAATATATGTGTTTTTTTACTGGCAAAACTCATAGTTATAACGTAAAATATATATAGAGGTTAAAAAACAGTAAATAATTCCTATTTTAAAAAATAGATCTGATAGACAAAATCTGATGGCTATTTCGGAATCTCCACCCAAAAATTACCCAGGAACAGTTAAAAAATCGCCGGCACGAAAATGTGTGTTGGCCTGTGTTATCATTATCAAGTTTTTATAGTAAAATTTTTAAATAAAAAAAAAATTATCAAACTCATTTCATGAAAATGCTGAAATTTTCTATACAAATTTTGAATACTTTATAGAATGACTTGTTTAGTGAGGAATTTAGCGTTGGACACAGCCCACTCAATTTAAATATATTTTAATGCTTAAGTCTTTAGATATTTGAGTCATAGTGAGACAACCTATTTGGTGGAGTGAAATAAAATTCGAACTCGCGACTACTGGATTACTAGTCCAGCGCGCTAACCGCTCTGCCATCGACCCATCTACGTTCTGATCTCTGTTCTGATTACATGATGTTTATTAGACAAAGGCGCGAGGGAAACTGTGTGCCGTTTGGTGGGGACATATGTATATAAAGGCAAGTCAGAGGGGCTGCCTCTTCAACCCCCAACAAGTGTATTTGTGAGGGTGTATACAAGGACTTGAGAAAAATGAGTGTATGAGGACGTGAGAAAATATCTTTTCCTGAAAAAAAAAGTTAATTTTCTCTCGAACTTTACTCTCCCTCACCGAATCAACCAATAAGTAACAAGCTTTCCAAAATTATATACACTCGGCTAGACTAAGTCCAATATATGAGATACAACTCTATTATATATTTTGGGTGCTAAACAATTGTAGTGTCTCTAGGCAAAATAAGTCTGAGTATGTGTCTGTTGAAGCAAATTTCTATTTCGTGTATTGAAAGTCAAGATATATTGTGGCAGATATTTCGTTGGTTTTTTATGTTTTTAGAATTTAATGCACTAGGCGCTGAAAGTTTTGAATCCAGCCCTTCAAATGAGGTTGTAGCCGATCCTGTTGGGTTAAGAAAACCACCTCACGTCTCTCAGTGGATTGTGGAATATTGGACTTAAGTTTAGAGTTTAGCCTTTAGAGTCGGGCCGTTCCGTGACGGCGAAATATCAATAGGAAAATTTGATGTAAATCTTATTCGTGTGCTCTAAGATATATGTATATCTATCTTTACACGTAACAAGATTTAACTTTTGATATATATGTATTACTTCAAATTTGCTTTCGTCATCTAGTTAGTCAAACGGCTTACCAACTTTGCCGACAGCCGTGGCACAGTTGGTAAGCCGTTTGGTTTCTGTGCGGGCGTCCTGGGTCCGATTTATTTAAATTTATTTTTCATGCTAATATTGCATCTCTGGACTGGAAACACTGATTAGTTGGAAGAAATTTCCATACGGAAATAACTGTCATAAATAACTGCAATGTATATTATCTTCGTCAGGCGTTCCTCATTCATTCTCCCCCTGTGGCAACACCATCTTAATGTGTTCTATTAATGACATCTTTCTTTATCTTACACTCTTTCCTTATGTCATCATTTCTGACTCTGTCATACATCGTTCTATTATACATTTATTCTTCTTAGCGATCTCATTTCAACTGCATTTATTCGGCTTTCGTGCGACTTCTGCCATGTTCAGGTTTCACTTGCATACGTCAAGGTTGGCACTAAGATGTCGTTATGAATGGCAACTTTAGCATTCTTTGATGTTGCGGTCATTCATAACTGGTCTAAGTGCTCCATTTACTCTGTTTGCTGCCATATTTTCATAGTATTATGTCATACGGTGTGATGTTCTGGGGGAAGGTGGCTGATACTAACAGAGTTTTTGTATTGCAAAAGAGAGCGGTTAGGATTATTCTTAATTTGCACCCAAGAGATTCCTGCCGTGAATATTTTTAAAAAATTGGGCATACTCACATTGGCTGGCGTCTATATTCAGGAATGCTTTACCTATGCTCGACGCAATATGAAAAACACTCCTCTTAACTCGGAATATCATCGGTATGCGAGGTGCAAACAACATCAGACCTGCAAAGTGCAGACTGGCAAAAGTCGCAAACAGCTTTGTGGGGCAGAGTATTAAGCTGTATAATAAACTGCCACCACACATACGGTCTTTGAAAGAAGTTAGTTTTGAGAGAGACACGAAGAAGGATCTCGTCGATAAATCATTTTATACAACTGACGAAATGCTATATGAAAGAGTTTTCAATTAGCATGGAGCATTTTGTCTTTGTTTATTTATAACAAGACAAAGGACCTCAGACTTAATGTACTTTTATGACATAATAAACTTCAATATTGACTGTACAGACCTTCTGAAAATTATTAACTTCAACATACCAAACAGACGAACAAAACACACCTCAACGTTCTTTTTAGACAAAAAAAAAACACTAATGCCGCTCAAAATTTGCCATTGTACCGATGCCTTACCACGTATAATAATTTGGAAAAGATCAGGTCCGTGGACATATTCTGTATGTCTAGGACTCTTTTCAGGAGCCACGTTAGACAGGAATAATAATTTTTTTTTATTACCAGTAGTGAGTATAATGCACCATGAAATCAAAGGTGGGCTGATTAAGTTACAATTACTTATGTTGCTATTCTTATTTATTATATTTGTTTAAAAAAATATTATTGTACGTTGCCCATTTTTTCAAAAAAAAAAAAAACAATAACCAATGACGACTCCAAGTCCTTGCTTGGGAGCCTATGGAGGATAAACCAATACTATTCTACTACTATACTATCCATACATTCTAGCTGTGAGGCACCGGCTTAGAATAGTGCTTCCACTCTTTTCTTTTATTGTTTTCGAGTGTCCCGTAAGAGCCGGGTAATCGAAAATACAACAGGCAACAATAAAATCTCACATAGTTCAGCAATGAGGTTCACCACCCATTCTGAATATAGTGCCTTTTTAGGTGAGACGAGACTGGTGTGTGGGTATACACAGATATGTTGTGCTACCTTTTATAAGGCAATGCACACTCGCACACCTTTCGCTGGTTACCCCACATTGTGGGATATGCCGTGATGGAATGAATGAATATACTATACATAAATCTTCTTTCGATCTCCTTGTCAATCCGTCCATTGCGTTGAAATATGCTTACCAGTTTAAAAACTATTTACTGAGCAGTTTTCTTTGACTGCTATAGTAAAATGTACCAGTTAAAATATGTAAATTTAAAGTAAACGGCAAAGTTTTCAACTTTAAATAATTATTGTCAATATGCCAAGAAAAACAGCTTGCAGCAATAATTATTCAAGTCGCATTAACTAGATGGTGCTGTAAAAAGGGGAATATCAAAAATGGAGTACATAGTACATATATTATACTGAAAAGCCAACAGTGAACGATATTGGAGAAATGAAACAAGTGGTTCTTTTTTTAGTATCGAGTCAAAAATTCGCAACAATTAGGTCGAGGCTAGTGATGAGTAACGAGTATGATGAGGATAGTGATGATAGTCTTGTAGTCTTGGTATTGGTATTGCGAGATTTGCGAGATAAAGACGGCATTTGAAGACCAGGCTTTGCTTTAATGCAAGAGTCTTGCAGACCGAAGAATAAACCTAAAAAAAAACAACTTGGATACGATGACGATTTGTAATTTTGAATCCAATTAAAATATATTTAAAAAATTATGTTGTTTTTTACATATAAATATTATGTGATTAGAAAATGCCGTTTAAATAGTGTTAAGATTGCGAATCTACATAAATCATGTGTTGATTTCTCTTTATTTACATTTTTTTTGTAGAAAAAATATCGATATCTTAAAAATGTCACCCTTTTACTGAAAAATAATACCACATTTCATAAAAATAACACCTCTTTTCAAAGAAAAACACCTCCTTTCGTAAAAAATAACAACGCTTTCATAAAAATAACACCTTTTTTCATAAAAAATATCACCTTCTTTCATAAAAATAACACTTCTTTCATAAAAAATATTTCCTCTTTTCATAAAAAAATAACACCAGTTTTCATAAAAAATAGCACTTCTTTTCATCATAAAACATAACACCTCTTTTCATATTTCATAAAAAAACACCTTCTTTCATAAAAAATAACACCACTTTTAATAAAAAAAAAACACTTCTTTTCATAAAAAATAACACATTCTTTCATAAAAAATAACACTTCCTTTCATAAAAAATAATACCTTCTTTCATAAAAAATAACACCTTCTTTCATAAAAAATAACACCACTTTTCATAAAAAATAACACGTCTTTTATAGAATAATAACACCGCTATTCGCTTTTCTACAATAATAACACCCTTATGTATAATAACGCAAATAATAACATCGCTTTTCAATAAAAATCACACATCCAGATACTTAACATATCAAAGGATTAGAAAAATAAAAATACAACAAACTTTGTAATACTTCTACTTAATGACTTGCGACTAAGTTATAGCGCTTTCGAGCTTGCGCTCATCATCAGTAACCTTTAATTACTGAAAGGATTAGGCTCGGAGGTGCTCGCTATATTACCTATCAACCCTGCTGATTCCTGACATTTTAAAAATATTTAACACACGTTTCTGTTATTCCCAACAAAGGTGCCAGCAGTAGTAAAGATTTAAAAACTCATATATGCAATAATACAGATTATTTTTATTGTATCTTTCTTTTCTTTTAAATTTTTTATAGGTTATGTAATTTGCTCTTTCTATGTTTTGTGTTGTCCCAATACATTCCAGAGAAACCTGGCAGTGTGCAGCTGAGCAATTTCCATTTTGTTTAGACATATATTTTCTTATAGAAGACTGTAATGTAAAATAAAATATTTGTTTCAAATAAACGCTATTATTATCTTCTTCTTCTTCATTAAGCCACTTCTGCACTGCTGGATATAGCCATTATCTAAGTACTTCCATTCGTCTTTTTTTGTTCTCTATGGAACCATCTCCTTCCAGCGACGGGGACCATATCCTTGGCCCACCTTTTATGAAGTCGGCCTATTCCCTTTTTCATATCCCATGGTCTCCATTTCAGAATGGTCTCCATTTCTGGGTGCTCATCTGTCCATTCCCTATCTGGCAACATGACCCGCCCATTGCCGATTAAGTTTTCCAACTCGATCCATGATATCAACAACTTTTGTTTTATATATACCTACATTTATATACCTAATAAATATGTTTTTAAATCAAATAAAAAAATGTGAAATCATGTCGGCCTTCGTGGCTCAGTTGGTTAGATATCTGACTGCTGAGCCAAAGGTCCCGGGTTCGATTCCCGGTGGAGACACAGTTTTTAATTGTGTTTTCAGTCTGGATCTGTGAGACGATTAATATCGTAAGTCTCCAGAATGTGGCAACTTGTTATTGGGTGCGTTGTGTCAAATTATTATTTGACATAGTGACTGCTAGTTGCACGAGATGCAATATTAAATAAATAAATAAATTACTCCACAGTAGAGGAGGGTTTAAAAACCGCAATGGTGATTGTGCGTGTAGATATTATCATATTATTATTGACGATAGTTTGTCGTTGGCCACATCTTACATCGTCCTGAGTAGATAGTGATTACTTTAATAACAAAAGGCGGTATTAATGATCCGGAATGTAATATTGATAAATGATTTTTTCCTTAAAACGCTCAATTTTTTTCCATTATTTTTTTATTGCCCCTAACTAAAGATTCCCGTTTTCCCTAATTACCGCCAAGTCCTTGGGGGCGGAATGGACCAAATTAAAGGGAAATATTAATTTTCTCTCGAACTTTACTCTCCCTCACCGAATCAACCAATAAGTAACAAGCTTTCCAAAATTATATACACTCGGCTAGACTAAGTCCAATATATGAGATACAACTCTATTATATATTTTGGGTGCTAAACAATTGTAGTGTCTCTAGGCAAAATAAGTCTGAGTATGTGTCTGTTGAAGCAAATTTCTATTTCGTGTATTGAAAGTCAAGATATATTGTGGCAGATATTTCGTTGGTTTTTTATGTTTTTAGAATTTAATGCACTAGGCGCTGAAAGTTTTGAATCCAGCCCTTCAAATGAGGTTGTAGCCGATCCTGTTGGGTTAAGAAAACCACCTCACGTCTCTCAGTGGATTGTGGAATATTGGACTTAAGTTTAGAGTTTAGCCTTTAGAGTCGGGCCGTTCCGTGACGGCGAAATATCAATAGGAAAATTTGATGTAAATCTTATTCGTGTGCTCTAAGATATATGTATATCTATCTTTACACGTAACAAGATTTAACTTTTGATATATATGTATTACTTCAAATTTGCTTTCGTCATCTAGTTAGTCAAACGGCTTACCAACTTTGCCGACAGCCGTGGCACAGTTGGTAAGCCGTTTGGTTTCTGTGCGGGCGTCCTGGGTCCGATTTATTTAAATTTATTTTTCATGCTAATATTGCATCTCTGGACTGGAAACACTGATTAGTTGGAAGAAATTTCCATACGGAAATAACTGTCATAAATAACTGCAATGTATATTATCTTCGTCAGGCGTTCCTCATTCATTCTCCCCCTGTGGCAACACCATCTTAATGTGTTCTATTAATGACATCTTTCTTTATCTTACACTCTTTCCTTATGTCATCATTTCTGACTCTGTCATACATCGTTCTATTATACATATATTCTTCTTAGCGATCTCATTTCAACTGCATTTATTCGGCTTTCGTGCGACTTCTGCCATGTTCAGGTTTCACTTGCATACGTCAAGGTTGGCACTAAGATGTCGTTATGAATGGCAACTTTAGCATTCTTTGATGTTGCGGTCATTCATAACTGGTCTAAGTGCTCCATTTACTCTGTTTGCTGCCATATTTTCATAGTATTATGTCATACGGTGTGATGTTCTGGGGGAAGGTGGCTGATACTAACAGAGTTTTTGTATTGCAAAAGAGAGCGGTTAGGATTATTCTTAATTTGCACCCAAGAGATTCCTGCCGTGAATATTTTTAAAAAATTGGGCATACTCACATTGGCTGGCGTCTATATTCAGGAATGCTTTACCTATGCTCGACGCAATATGAAAAACACTCCTCTTAACTCGGAATATCATCGGTATGCGAGGTGCAAACAACATCAGACCTGCAAAGTGCAGACTGGCAAAAGTCGCAAACAGCTTTGTGGGGCAGAGTATTAAGCTGTATAATAAACTGCCACCACACATACGGTCTTTGAAAGAAGTTAGTTTTGAGAGAGACACGAAGAAGGATCTCGTCGATAAATCATTTTATACAACTGACGAAATGCTATATGAAAGAGTTTTCAATTAGCATGGAGCATTTTGTCTTTGTTTATTTATAACAAGACGAAGGACCTCAGACTTAATGTACTTTTATGACATAATAAACTTCAATATTGACTGTACAGACCTTCTGAAAATTATTAACTTCAACATACCAAACAGACGAACAAAACACACCTCAACGTTCTTTTTAGACAAAAAAAAAACACTAATGCCGCTCAAAATTTGCCATTGTACCGATGCCTTACCACGTATAATAATTTGGAAAAGATCAGGTCCGTGGACATATTCTGTATGTCTAGGACTCTTTTCAGGAGCCACGTTAGACAGGAATAATAATTTTTTTTTATTACCAGTAGTGAGTATAATGCACCATGAAATCAAAGGTGGGCTGATTAAGTTACAATTACTTATGTTGCTATTCTTATTTATTATATTTGTTTAAAAAAATATTATTGTACGTTGCCCATTTTTTCAAAAAAAAAAAAAACAATAACCAATGACGACTCCAAGTCCTTGCTTGGGAGCCTATGGAGGATAAACCAATACTATTCTACTACTATACTATCCATACATTCTAGCTGTGAGGCACCGGCTTAGAATAGTGCTTCCACTCTTTTCTTTTATTGTTTTCGAGTGTCCCGTAAGAGCCGGGTAATCGAAAATACAACAGGCAACAATAAAATCTCACATAGTTCAGCAATGAGGTTCACCACCCATTCTGAATATAGTGCCTTTTTAGGTGAGACGAGACTGGTGTGTGGGTATACACAGATATGTTGTGCTACCTTTTATAAGGCAATGCACACTCGCACACCTTTCGCTGGTTACCCCACATTGTGGGATATGCCGTGATGGAATGAATGAATATACTATACATAAATCTTCTTTCGATCTCCTTGTCAATCCGTCCATTGCGTTGAAATATGCTTACCAGTTTAAAAACTATTTACTGAGCAGTTTTCTTTGACTGCTATAGTAAAATGTACCAGTTAAAATATGTAAATTTAAAGTAAACGGCAAAGTTTTCAACTTTAAATAATTATTGTCAATATGCCAAGAAAAACAGCTTGCAGCAATAATTATTCAAGTCGCATTAACTAGATGGTGCTGTAAAAAGGGGAATATCAAAAATGGAGTACATAGTACATATATTATACTGAAAAGCCAACAGTGAACGATATTGGAGAAATGAAACAAGTGGTTCTTTTTTTAGTATCGAGTCAAAAATTCGCAACAATTAGGTCGAGGCTAGTGATGAGTAACGAGTATGATGAGGATAGTGATGATAGTCTTGTAGTCTTGGTATTGGTATTGCGAGATTTGCGAGATAAAGACGGCATTTGAAGACCAGGCTTTGCTTTAATGCAAGAGTCTTGCAGACCGAAGAATAAACCTAAAAAAAAACAACTTGGATACGATGACGATTTGTAATTTTGAATCCAATTAAAATATATTTAAAAAATTATGTTGTTTTTTACATATAAATATTATGTGATTAGAAAATGCCGTTTAAATAGTGTTAAGATTGCGAATCTACATAAATCATGTGTTGATTTCTCTTTATTTACATTTTTTTTGTAGAAAAAATATCGATATCTTAAAAATGTCACCCTTTTACTGAAAAATAATACCACATTTCATAAAAATAACACCTCTTTTCAAAGAAAAACACCTCCTTTCGTAAAAAATAACAACGCTTTCATAAAAATAACACCTTTTTTCATAAAAAATATCACCTTCTTTCATAAAAATAACACTTCTTTCATAAAAAATATTTCCTCTTTTCATAAAAAAATAACACCAGTTTTCATAAAAAATAGCACTTCTTTTCATCATAAAACATAACACCTCTTTTCATATTTCATAAAAAAACACCTTCTTTCATAAAAAATAACACCACTTTTAATAAAAAAAAAACACTTCTTTTCATAAAAAATAACACATTCTTTCATAAAAAATAACACTTCCTTTCATAAAAAATAATACCTTCTTTCATAAAAAATAACACCTTCTTTCATAAAAAATAACACCACTTTTCATAAAAAATAACACGTCTTTTATAGAATAATAACACCGCTATTCGCTTTTCTACAATAATAACACCCTTATGTATAATAACGCAAATAATAACATCGCTTTTCAATAAAAATCACACATCCAGATACTTAACATATCAAAGGATTAGAAAAATAAAAATACAACAAACTTTGTAATACTTCTACTTAATGACTTGCGACTAAGTTATAGCGCTTTCGAGCTTGCGCTCATCATCAGTAACCTTTAATTACTGAAAGGATTAGGCTCGGAGGTGCTCGCTATATTACCTATCAACCCTGCTGATTCCTGACATTTTAAAAATATTTAACACACGTTTCTGTTATTCCCAACAAAGGTGCCAGCAGTAGTAAAGATTTAAAAACTCATATATGCAATAATACAGATTATTTTTATTGTATCTTTCTTTTCTTTTAAATTTTTTATAGGTTATGTAATTTGCTCTTTCTATGTTTTGTGTTGTCCCAATACATTCCAGAGAAACCTGGCAGTGTGCAGCTGAGCAATTTCCATTTTGTTTAGACATATATTTTCTTATAGAAGACTGTAATGTAAAATAAAATATTTGTTTCAAATAAACGCTATTATTATCTTCTTCTTCTTCATTAAGCCACTTCTGCACTGCTGGATATAGCCATTATCTAAGTACTTCCATTCGTCTTTTTTTGTTCTCTATGGAACCATCTCCTTCCAGCGACGGGGACCATATCCTTGGCCCACCTTTTATGAAGTCGGCCTATTCCCTTTTTCATATCCCATGGTCTCCATTTCAGAATGGTCTCCATTTCTGGGTGCTCATCTGTCCATTCCCTATCTGGCAACATGACCCGCCCATTGCCGATTAAGTTTTCCAACTCGATCCATGATATCAACAACTTTTGTTTTATATATACCTACATTTATATACCTAATAAATATGTTTTTAAATCAAATAAAAAAATGTGAAATCATGTCGGCCTTCGTGGCTCAGTTGGTTAGATATCTGACTGCTGAGCCAAAGGTCCCGGGTTCGATTCCCGGTGGAGACACAGTTTTTAATTGTGTTTTCAGTCTGGATCTGTGAGACGATTAATATCGTAAGTCTCCAGAATGTGGCAACTTGTTATTGGGTGCGTTGTGTCAAATTATTATTTGACATAGTGACTGCTAGTTGCACGAGATGCAATATTAAATAAATAAATAAATTACTCCACAGTAGAGGAGGGTTTAAAAACCGCAATGGTGATTGTGCGTGTAGATATTATCATATTATTATTGACGATAGTTTGTCGTTGGCCACATCTTACATCGTCCTGAGTAGATAGTGATTACTTTAATAACAAAAGGCGGTATTAATGATCCGGAATGTAATATTGATAAATGATTTTTTCCTTAAAACGCTCAATTTTTTTCCATTATTTTTTTATTGCCCCTAACTAAAGATTCCCGTTTTCCCTAATTACCGCCAAGTCCTTGGGGGCGGAATGGACCAAATTAAAGGGAAATATTACTTCCTACTTATTTCAACAAGTTTTTAACTGTCGACTCTTAGATTTTCTTTTGGTTTTTATTCATTTTAGTCATCTTCGATCTTTACACAAAGTTTGTTTGAACCTGTCTTAAGATTTTGATTTGATCGATTTAACACTAGGGAGCGTTGAAGCCAAATATCTTAAACTTATAGCTGAGAAGGGGGGCGATTTGCACGTAAACCAACGAAGCAAAAAGACACAAATTTGCGCTCTGCGCAACCGAAAGCTCGTTCAAGATATTTGGTGATATTTATATTAGGTATGCCTTGATACTTAAAAGTGCATTTCATTGTAATCATATCCCATAGTAACCTCGACTTTCATTAACACTTGGCACTTTTAAAAGAAATCTGAGGAATCATTTCCTTAGACATAACACTTAAATTTGTCTCCTTATCATATCCTTGTCCCTTCCTCCCCTGTCCATTGTTTTATATGTTTCTGTAAATATATACAGGTATATTTTATTCACATAAATTGATAAGTGTCATTAATACAATTTGCCTTTCTAAATATTAAAGATTGCAAAATTTCTTACCTTTATCCGTCAAAATATATTTATATGACAATCAATATTACTTCCTTTTCTTGATGTGTGTTGATCAAACGTGAAACCAGAACTCTTAGATAAATTGGAGCGATTACAAAATACATGCGTTCGATATATTTTCAAATTGAAAAAAATGACCACATATCGGAATACTGATCTCTTTTAAGGTGGTTGCCAATCAGGCAGCGTAGGAACCTACATATGTACCCTAACATTTCTATACAAGGCCTTAAACAACTCCAATGCTCCAGTTTATCTACGAAATCAATTTCACTTCCTCTCAGAACATGGGTTGCCTCTTCGTTCAGAAAGAACGCTCAGTATCCCAGTACACAATACTTACTTTTTCACCACCTCTTTCTCCGTACAAGCAGCTCGTCTTCGCAACTTCGAGTTTTATTAACACTTCCCGCTTTCAAAGAAATCTGAGGAATCATTTCCTTATAACACTTGAATTTATCTCTTTATCATATCCTTGACCCCCACTCTCCTGTCCCCTCCTTTTCTTGAATGTTTTGATTTATATGTAATTATATTTTTATTATATATATGTTGTATTCATAAAAATGTATGTACGTATCATAAATACAATATTTTTCACCAAATGAATATGGTTGGTTGGAAGATAATGCCATTTTGCAATAAGCCCGCCATTGTTCACTTATTATGTAATGTTTGCAAAATGTTCTATATCTATGAATTCTATTATTATTATGTTCTATTCTATTTCTCTAATTAGTGTTTCTTAGTGTGAACTATTTTATACTGTTTTAAAGTTTTTGTATATGTTTGATTCTACATTATTTTTATTATAAGTTTATAATTATTTTTAGTACCTATTGTAACACATAAATGGCTTATGCTGTATATTGTATAAATAAATAAATAAAATCCCTCAAAACTCATCGTAAAATTGTACGCTTTCTAAGATTTTCCATTATTTTCAAAGAATGTTTAAATTTCATAAAGTGATTGTAAATAAAGGGTTGCCAGGTCTTAAATAATGAACTAATTATGAATGATAAATAATAAACTTGAGAGTTATAAACTGCAGGAAATAATATCTTCAAAAACTCCATTAAATTATCTATTCAAAATGGGTATTTAAAGCAAGGATTACATAAATACTCATAATGCTCACGCCCTGTTCCCGATGGAAGGAAAAGAAAACCGAACGCCATTCTTTGCTATCATCGACATCCGTTGCTTTTGCTCAATAGTATATAAATCAGCTAAATTACGAAGTTGCCTTTAGAATTAAATTTAGAAACACTACAGCTGTTCAAATATATTTTAACACAGTAAAGTAAGTTTCTATTTTGTATCGTCAATTGCATATGGCGCAACAGCCCTCTGTGGACCTTGCGAGCTCCTCCAGAATCATTCTCCAACGGCCCATGTCTTCCGCCGCTTTCCTCCAGTTTGCTATTCCGATCGCCCTTATGTATATCGTATCGCCAATTACACTATTGCGAAAATTCTATATGCAAAGATTAATTATTTATGTGCACAAGCGTTTAAATTTAGAATTTACAGTGAGAAACAGTATACATGGAACAAGATGTGGAAGCAGGCAGGGGCGATACTAGGACCTTCGAGCTACGCAACCCTGGACAAAAATAATTATTTTTTATTCGCATATATTTTTACAAATTTTCAGCGTTTTAACTTTTATGGTTTTTGAGATATATGGAAAAATATAGTGAAAATTCAAATGTTGATAACCCCTGACTGAAAGAAAAATTCAAAATTATAAGTATAAAAGTATTGTAGGCCTATAGTTTTCTATATATTCTGAAATTTTGGGCTCTGTGCGTAGAGCGGATCAAAAGTTATAAGGGAAACACACACACAGAGAAATAAATTCTCTTGAACAAATCGACAGTTGGATTACGCCAGCAAAAAAAAATGTTTGTTTTAAATATCATATACGAATAAAACGAACCACTAGAAATATAAAAATATGATTCTTAATATGTAGAAGAATGTATTTTTTTAGAGATTATTAATAAAATTGGCATTATTCCTGCAATTTATACAGTAATTTTTACCCGATTTATTTATTTTTTTATGTATTTCTTTACTATATTTGCAGACGAAAGCCAGGCTTTCGGGGTTCGTCTATAAATTCGCTACTGGAAGCAGGGGATTGTTAAATATAGGGAAAGTCCGTAAGACGTACGCCCAAAAGCTCTGCTCCTTTCTTGGTCCGAAAATTTACAATACCTTACGTTTGCCACACAATGAGTGTGAATGTTCTGAAAAAGTTTGTAAATAGGTGGTTGCTGAGTATAGGTCGATCGCAATCGGAATATAAGTTAACCAACATACTTATTTAGGTAATGTTTTAGTTCTGCTGTCATTCTTTTCCATAATGCTTTATTTTATTTTATATTTTGTTAATGCTCTTGTATTTATATTTTGTTAAGGCTTTTATGCTTTATTTTACATTTTGTTAATGCAAAAATGTTTTTCTTCTTGTTTCTTATATTGATGTTTATGTTCTTTTTTGATTCAATCGATTGAAGTTTCTATCGCATGATGTAAAAGCGTAGTGAAAATACATTGAAATTGTCTGTCTTAAAACAGGAATTATTCCTAGTTGATAGACATAGGTAAAGTGATGAAATGATGCCAATCAGGGAGCATATTATTAGTTTGTTTATGTTTTTTGTTTTATTTATTATTTTTTTTTGTTTGTTTTTTTATATAAATACTGAGTGGTCTCTGTGGTGCATAATTTCTGTAAGTTATGTTAAATAAATATTTTTATTATTATTGCAAAAATGTTGATCTCGGTTATGATCCGGTAATTTCCTTCACAACGGAGCGTACCTACTCAAGTTGTAAGGTTATGTGTTTGTGTGTCTGTGTGGTTGTGTGTAGTTGTTTAAAGTGGTACCTGTAGAAATTTTCTGACTATTGTGCATGTGTGGATTATTGTAGTTTTTTGTATGTTAGTGATGACGTATGGGGGGTAACTTTAGTATTATTATTATTATTTCATATATTGCCTTGATAGAATTCTATGAACGTTTATTGCTACTTAAACTTTTGTTTTTACTCCTCCCTAAACCAAGGGTATATAGTGGGGAGTTCTTGAAGTTTTTTTCTTGAAAGAACAATACCGTGCTCATAGTACCAAATATATTTTATTTTTCCTTTTTACTCCTAACTAACCCAAGGAGATATAGTGGGGAGTTATGATTTCGCAATTTTAAGGTATATTTTTTCATTGCTGATTATCATCTTGTACTATGCTGAGATTATGTTCTGAGATTTCATTACAATGTATCAATGTGTGTATGCTATGTGCTTTGTACGGCGTGTTTACTATACTTTATCAATTATAGACTAAAGTACTCGATTATTTTCAAATTTTGCGAATTTGTATGAAGATATCCCTCAAAATCTAATGGGGTCTAAGCGAGTATTGGATATACAAATTTGCAAAATTTGAAAGGAATCGAATGAGTACTTTAGTCTATAATCGATTAAGGCCCGATCTTTCAATCGTCAGATAAACTACCAGATAAAATTTATTCGACAGATAACGCCTTTATCGGTCGAATAAAAAAAAAAATGTGTTTTTCAATTCTCGGATAGCAGTTATTGGTTAGATAAACCTACTATCTATCCAATAAAGTTATCTGCGCGTTAGACCACTAGATAGGAACTTATCTGTCAAATAACAACTGTCAGATGAAGCAAGTTAGCGTTTTCTATGATCAGTTGATGTGTTTTGTGCTGATTGAAGCCCGCCGAAAGGTTATTTATCATGGATTTCGATATACTTGAGGATATCTCAATCATGGAAGAATACGAAATGATAACCGAGTTCAATCCGGAGTACAATGTTCGTCCGCGGAAAGATCATTTCAATGATTGGGATGATCAAGAGTTTCTTCGACGTTTTAGGCTGAAGAAATCTATTACTCACGAGTTGTTATCACTCATCATTCACGAATTGCAACAGTAAAATTAAGTGCTCTTTCTCTTTTTTTGTCCATTTTGACAATATGCAATGACAGTAAAGATCACACGAACACAGAATGCAGGTTAGGAACAGACGAATTGTCAAAATTTTAACCGCATGTTTTAACATGAGCACATGCGCAACTTGTCTCTTTCCCTCACGTACGATTTTGATATATGCATCTCTATTACACATAGAAATGTTACCAGGTATAAAAATAAGGGTCAGTTAACTAACCATTAACAATCTAGCGAATACATGTTCATTGAAAAACGCCCTTCATTTTATTTGATAGATAAACTATGGAATTAATTTATTCGAAAGATAACTATCTGGTGCTTTATTTGACGATTGAAAGATCGGCCCTAAGTAAAATAAACACGCCGTACATTGCACAAAGCACACACACAGATACATTGTGATGAAACTTTCAGAATTGAATCTCAGCATGATACTAGTTGATAATCTGCAATAAAAAAATTGCCTTAAAAATTGCGCAATCATCACTCCCCCACTTTATCTCCTTGGGTTAGTGAGGAGTAAAAACAGTGTCTCCACCGGGAATCGAACCCGGGCCCTTCGCTCAGGGTGTTATGGCAAATAATATAATATGGTATTATAGGTACAACATGTTTTCTGTATAGAACTGAATATAACCGATATATTCTCACCATCTGCTTTATTCCCCATGTCCCGGGAATAAAAGAAAAACAAGTATAAAAAAATAAATTGTATAAAAAAAAAATGAAATATAAATAAAGCTAGCTTTACACTGTTTGTCATTTATTTTCTTATGCTAACCGCAACGAATACTTTTCCATACATTAAACCTGACGTATGGTATACAGAGAATAACGTGGGAAGACCCAAATTAAGGCGATGGATGGTGTAGAAAGGGACTTGAATAATTACATATAACTACATAATTGGAAGTTGCGGGAGATGGACTGGGTGGAATGACGGAAAGTCCTGAGGAGGCCAAAACTTATGATGGGCTGTCGCGCCATTGGTAGTAATGATGATCCATAAATTGATAGGCTTTGCAAGAATCCGATTAACATTAATAAAGGTTTGTTTTTATATGATTTAAGAGTGTATATGGTTTAAGAGTTATCTTTCTAATAGGCAACAAATGGTCAAAGTTGGACAGAGTAAGAGTGATTCGAAAACAGTTCGATTTGGAGTGCCACAAGGCAGCGTCCTGGGACCCACTTTATTCCTTGTCTATATTAACGACTTATTAAAAAAAATCCAAACCGGCAAAGTTATTGCCTTTGCTGATGACACAGTGCTCACCTATAGCTCCGAACTATGGGAGACTACATTTGAGAAGGCACGTAGTGAGTTGTGTGGGGTAAAAGACTGGATAGACTATAACTTACTTACTATTAATACTACGAAGACAGAGTATATGACCTTTAGTATTACCACTAGGACACAACCACAATATGACCAGACCTTAACAATACATAACTGCAGAACTTTGACAAACTGCCAATGTTTACCACTGAAAAGAGTCCCCAAGTACAAATACTTAGGAATATACATTGACGAAAATTTACGATGGCAAGACCATATAGAACACCAAACTAATAAATGTAGAAAAATGACTTATGTTTTTAGAATGCTACGAGATATGTTGGAAACTAATATACTACGAACAATCTACTTTGCACTTGTACAAACAACATTGGAATATGGAATTATAGGCTGGGGAGGAATGGCAAAAACAATTTTAGAACCACTAGAAAGAATACAACGTTCAATAATAAAAATTATGTACAAAAAACCTAAAAGATACTCCACGGACCAAATTTACACAGACAGTGGTTTTTTAGATATTAGACAGTTATACATGAAAACTATAATGACCTATCTTCATAAACATATGACGGAATTCTTACCTGACTACGTTTTCTCCAACAGTACCCGAAATAGACTACAGATAAGACCTCCACTAATAAGGACGACTTTTGCCCAGCGACATTACCCTTTTCTTGCTCCTAGACTCTACAATAAAATATTACCTGACATTGAACACAATATCTCAAGCGACGAAACAAACTTCAAAAAACTGGTAATTGATTGGCTGAAAAGAAATGGTAGAATACAATCTGCTCATGTCTTGTTAAATATCCTAACATAGTTCACTGCTCTGTGCCTTCATAACCTGAAAATCTTTGCCGCAGCTCGGTTCCATCAAACGTTTCCACTACAATTATATGGACTAAAATAAAATGAGAGTTCACGGTAAATTTTCTGATACTTTTTCTTTCCTGTTTATGTTTATTTATTTATTTAAAACACTTATTGTACATGTACATTACTTAATAGCTAGTACAAATGGCGGACTTATTGCCTAACGGCAATTTGATTATGTCTGTTATATTTCAAAAACATGTAACCACTGGGCAAATTGAAACAGTACTGCCTCAGAACAGACTTGTCTAGTGAGGCAGTAAATTTCCAAATACGAAAAATTATATATAAGTACTATGTTTATGATAAGTATATATATTTTTTTAAAATATAGCTATTTTTTGTTATTGTTTTTATATATATGTGTAAATGGAAATAAATAATTTCATTTCATTTCATTTCATATAATTAAAATTTCCGCTCTGCGTTGTCCGGTATTCGATGCCGGTAATTCAGTGAACATTGACGCCTTATAATCATCATCGTCTTCTTCTTCTTTGTCAGTTCCTAAGTATTCAAATAGTCGGTTTCCTGAGTATATTACAAATTAATTCTACTATTATTTGTGTGTTGTGTTTATGTACGATCGGCAAAGTAGCTGAATAATTTTCCTGTATAATCTACAATACCATTCTAAGGTTTAAAGGTTCAACTTTTAAGATTTATCACGCAATACAAACACTACTTGAATTTATATTCCCAGAGGTACTGTGGCCCGAGTGTGGTTCGAGTCTATGAATAATCCATGACGTATTTCAGCCGACTGAAAAGAGATGGCGCCCTCGTCGCTTTCACAAGTCGCTGCCGGTGAATGTGTACACAACTGGAAAACAAAAAAGTAGACATTTTTAAGGCGAGATTTTTTGCATTTTCTTGCCTACATTAAGAAGAGACTATAATGCTATGACTTTACTGAACTGAAAAGCTTCTTTCTATACCGATCTACTGAAAAATGTTTGAGGATGTTTTCAAAGTTTTGATAGAATTGTTATTTATTAATCTATGTATTTATTTATAGATTTATTCATTTATTTATTTATTAATATATTTATGATTTAATTAATCAATTTATTCATTCATTTATAAATTAATTTATTCATTTATTTATTTATATTAATTATATAATTAATTAATTAATTTATTTATTTATTAATTAATTGATTAATTAAGCTATTTCATTTATTTATTAATTAAATAAATGATTATATATTAATAAATCAATTAATTAAGTAATTAATTAACAAATAAATAAATAAATTTTTTTTTTATTAATTAATTAATTTAATTTATTATTTCTTTATTTATTTATTTATAAAATATTTATTTATTTATTAATATATCAATTTATTTATTTATGTATTTATTTATTTATTTAGCAATTTTTTTTTTTTTTATTATTTATTTATTTCTTTCTATCTTTATTTATTTATTTACAAATTAATTAATTAATTAATTAATTAATTAATTTATTTATTTATTTATTTATTTATTTATTTATTTATTTATTTATTTATTTATTTATTTATTTATTTATTTATTTATTTATTTATTTATTTATTTATTTATTTATTTATTTATTTATTTATTTATTTATTTATTTATTTATTTATTTATTTATTTATTTATTTATTTATTTATTTATTTATTTATTTATTTATTTATTTATTTATTTATTTATTTATTTATTTATTTATTAACGGATTTCAAACAGTCACAATAAATTACAGAATAGGTAGCTACATTAAAAAATATGACAGTTATTTACCCACATAAAGACAAGAATATATAACACAAATTTTACTAAGCTAATAAACACACATGAGTGATGCTGAATTTGAATAAAATTCATTTAGGAATAGATTTAAAGGTAAGATTGACAATATTACTATATACCACCACCATACATATAAGAAAAAGCAGAGTTTCTATGTTTACCAGTTGATAAGGGCCTAATAAGCTGAAACGGTCGTCCTGGATTCAGGAAAAAATATATATGTTGACCAAATCATTTGTTTGATTTAAAATACCCATTATTAAGAAATGTACTTCATAAAAATGCATTTAGAGATTGTCAACCTATCAAGAAGAATGAATGAACAATTAGTATGGTGTGGAGAGTTTAGGTTTGGCCACAGCCGACTCGTTTTAAACTTTTTTTGTTCATATCCAAAAATTTAGTAATACTTAAAATAATATTTACCTACTTTATTGAAATACTCTAGGAATATAGAGCGAACAGGAAATGATGTTCATGTTTCAATCGTCTCAGAGATAAATTCATCTCTATGTAGTAAAGAATATTCAAAGAAAACCATGATAGATATTATTCTCATCCTATCCTCACATTGGGGATTGAATAATCTGAATTCTATATAAATGAAATGCCAAGGAGCAATGCTCTTCATAGTTGAACATAGTCCTTTTGAAGTACCAAATTGTTTTAACTTCAAACCATCTGATTACACTAGGTACACGGTATTAGGATGGAATGTATAATATGAACAATGTAGTAGGTAGGTATGTTAGTTAATATTCAGTTTAGTAGGTACTAAACATCTAATTATCTCACCTGGAATTTTGGCTATGTGTGGGCACAGGCACAAGAGCAAGCGGCATACATACATCCTTGTGGCTACCTGACAGCTAATAAATAATAAGTTACTTTGAGTTAAACGAATCTAACCATGTAGAATAACACTGGAAAATAATTAATATATTAAACGGTACAATCTCATATACAAAAATGCAAAATCACAGAAACCTATTCAACATTTAAACAAAAACTAAAGACGTTACTAAACTAATTTACAAACTAAGTGTCGAATGTATTATTCTGTACAACTGCCGAATGTATTATTTTGTACAACTGTCGAAAGTGTTATTCTGTATAAGTCGGAATAAATGTCCAATGTATTATCCTGTATAAGTTGATAAATGTCCAATGTATTATCCTGTATAAGTCTGCATAAATGTCCAATGTATTATTCTGTAGGTATAGGTCTGCATAAATGTCCAATGTATTATCCTGTAAAAGTCTGTATAAATGTCCAATGTATTATCCTGTAAAAGTCTGTATAATTGTCCAATGTATTATCTTGTATAAGTCTGCATAAATGTCCAATGTATTATTCTGTATAGGTCTGCATAAATGTCCAATGTATTATCCTGTAAAAGTCTGTATAAATGTCCAATGTATTATCCTGTATAAGTCTGTAAAATGTCCAATGTATTATCCTGTATAAGTCTGTGTAAATGTCCAATGTATGTATTATCCTGTATAAGTCTGTATAAATGTCCAATATATTATTCTGTATAAGTCTGTATAAATGTCCAATGTATTATCCTGTATAAGTCTGTATAAAGGTCCAATGTATTATCCTGTATAAGTCTGTATAAATATTCAATGTATTATCCTGTAAATTATGTCTGTATAAATGTCCTATATATTATTCTGTATTTATGTCTAATGTATTATCTTGTATAAGTCTATATAAATATCCAATGTATTATCCTGTATAAGTATGTATATCTTTATTCCTACAGCTAATAATACTATTACAACAATAACATAAAACTATTAATGACAACTTTGCAGGTACTTAGAATACAAATATTAACTTATATTTACTATGGAAAAATGTTTAGTGTAAAACTCCGTAAAAAAAGGAAGAAAGATTTATTCTAAAGTAAGAAAGATTGTCGATATTTGTTTATAGTATATAGTATTCAGTTGCCGGGTGCTGAACTTCTTTGGTCACATCGTCAGGAGAGATCCAGGTGACCTTAAAAAAGCAGTGTCACAGGAAGAGTTGTCCAGGTAAAAGAAGAAAAGGCAGATCTCCTGCGCGATTGTGTGACCAGGTTAAGGAGATGACCCGATTCGTCCTGTCCATTGGCGGTTCCATGGATCACGTCCTTCAGCAATGGAAACGAAGAAGAAAGAAGAATACTTTAATTTAATCCACTTCCTTTATATCCATTCGTCGTTTCACATTTCCTGCCTATTTTCTACAAAGAAACAAAATCATTATGACAATCACAATAAACCTTATTTCGTCCTTCGTGGCTCAGTTTATTAGATATCTAACTGCTGGGCTAAAGGTTCCGGGTTCGACTCCCGATGGAGACACAGTTTTTAATTGTTTTTTCAGTCTGGGTCCGTGTGTCGATAAATATCATAAGTCTCCAGAATGTGGCAACTTGTTATTGGGCGCGTGTTGCGTTAGTGTTTGACATACATTGTACCTGTTGGTTAGTCGAAATCAATACACAAAAAAGAAGAAAAAAAATGTAACTTATAAATTTTCAGGTTAGGTTAGGTTAGTTAGGTTAGGTTAGTTACGCGACCTTGGCTGTAATCTGTTCTAAGGGTGGTATGGGTGGTTCAGCGAAAAAGGGTTGATTTATAAGTTGGCGGTTGTGTGCGGGGTGTAATGAAAAATATATTTAAACCCTTTTGCCCGAAACACGAGCAAAACGGTTTAATACTAACTACCTGGACACTAATTCAAATTTAAACATTTAATTAATTATGTCTTGTTGGTCTTTAATAATAATAATTAACATTTCATAGCATCCTGCGCAAGTGTCGAGTTTATTACTATATGGCAATTTCTTCCAACCTGTGATATATTTATATTTATTTTATTTTTATTTATTTCTATCCAAAAATATACAGTATATATGAGATACAAAATATCTTAAGATAATATAAACTTATTCATAGATAGTTAACATACAAAGTAAATATAAGTTATTTCATTTCAATAAATATCAATTTACCAGATTTTTAATTATCTCAATAGAGACGAAGTTGGAATATTTATTGTAGGAGAACCGGGAAATCAAGGCACCTACAGGGCTTACGACCTGTCATCGGCTGGTTTACTTTATGCGCTTGCGCAACGTTCACCAATTATGCCTTTTTTAATGAGATCCCTATCAATTCAATTTTGAAACATCTATATATTGTAATACTGAAATTCTTTTCCCTTGAAAATTTACTACAGCCATCTATGGGTGAAATTATGAACAGCAATATTATTATTTTTTTATTAATTTTGTTGTAACGCCATCTATTGAGAGAATTGGTATTTTGTAAATAATGAAAGCTACAATTCTTATATGTGAGGTGACAATGCATTTTTCGCATAGAAGTCACCCCTGAATTGCGCCAGACTTATAAGGTCATTTTTGTCTTATTTACCTACTTGTACCAATGTGTAAGTAATCGAATATATTTTTATTATTGCATATGCGCAAACATTGGATTTTTTTCCCTGTCGGGAGTCAAAGATATTTTTTAACAGATTTTTAATTATCTCAATAGAGACGAAGTTGGAATATTTATTGTAGGAGAACCGGGAAATCAAGGCACCTACAGGGCTTACGACCTGTCATCGGCTGGTTTACTTTATGCGCTTGCGCAACGTTCACCAATTATGCCTTTTTTAATGAGATCCCTATCAATTCAATTTTGAATATAATAATATTGCTGTTCATAATTTCACCCATAGATGGCTGTAGTAAATTTTCAAGCGAAAAGAATTTCAGTATTACAATATATAGATGTTTCAAAATTGAATTGATAGGGATCTCATTAAAAAAGGCATAATTGGTGAACGTTGCGCAAGCGCATAAAGTAAACCAGCCGATGACAGGTCGTAAGCCCTGTAGGTGCCTTGATTTCCCGGTTCTCCTACAATAAATATTCCAACTTCGTCTCTATTGAGATAATTAAATATCTGTTAAAAAATATCTTTGACTCCCGACAGGGAAAAAAATCCAATGTTTGCGCATATGCAATAATAAAAATATATTCGATCAATTTACCACTTCACTGGAGCTTACATAGTTTAAGCCATATCTTTTTGTTTGTATCTTTGTTACTAGCCCCCTCACTAGGCATAGCCTGTGCTAAGGTGAGCTAGTTTTATGTTATTGTCTATTACGTTGTTTATTTATAGATACATTTACATATAATATAAGTACATGTACATACATACGCTACGCATTCAAACGTATGCATCTTTCCTTCTAAATACAATATTTCATTTTGAGTCATGCACACACAACCAAAATTTGTGGAAATAAATTATTTGTCTATTCTGTTGTTTGTAATAGTGCATTTACATTTTATTTGGAAGAATTATTTCCTTAAGGATTTTTTCATCTATTTCATAAACCCATCTTAGTGATAGTTTTTTAAATTCTTTTGCATTACTGATGTTTTTAATATTTGTTGGTAAACTATTGAAAAGTTTTGTTGAAAAATATCGTACACTACGTTGTCCAAAAGTTGTTTTAATATATGGTATATTTAAGGTATTTGTTGTACTTAATCTAGTGTGTTTATATTGTTGTGAGCTAGTATATTGGTCTTCTCTTTTTAGCTTGTATATTAGCAGATTTTTTGCATATATTTTTGTAATTGTTGGAACTTTGAATTTAGTAAAAATCTCTTCAGTATTCGTTCGAATAGGTACCTTAAGTATAACTTTTATAATAGCTTTTTGGGTTATGTCTGTTTTCTTTATTATTGTTGGCGTTGCACTTCCCCATCCAATAATTCCATATTCCATTATTGAATGACAAAGAGCATAGTATATATTTTTCAAATGTTTTAGGTCAATAACATTTCTGATTGATTTAAAGAAGTATATTAATCTATTCATTTTAGATGTCACGCAGTCAATGTGATAGTCCCATCTCAAGTTTTCATCAAATATGATTCCTAGATATTTCATGCTCTCTGTTCGTTCAATGATCGGGCAGTTACATGTTGGTTGATCACTTAAGTTTTCGGTACAGTAATCATGAATTCTTAGTTTATGTTCGTCACTAGGTTTATTTCGGGAGGTTATGCTGTATGCAATGTATTTTGTTTTTTTGTATTTAGTGCCAGAGAGTTCCTGTCAAGCCATTTTTTTACTTCTGTCAAAAAATTCTGTATAAAATTGAATGTTTAACTAATACTGGTTTATTATAAATCAATAGTTTTAATTAATATAATTAATAGTATATCGCGCGTGTAAAATTTTATAGAATTATCTAAGACAACCACGGTGTTCACGATACGAGTCGTTATTACGGAATGCAAAGAATATACTTATACGGAATGAACACGATGGCATTCGTATGATCTCAGCCAATTCTTCGTTTCCCGAGGACATCCAACTGTCTCCGAGGATATACACAACTACGTGTATAGGTGCTAGGCGAAATTATATACAACACATATGTACAGTGTTTCCAGCCCAGAGATGCGATATTTACGCGTGATATTTAATTAAATAAATTCATCTGCTGGGCTGATTAAATATTTTTTCATAATATCCAAAATTGTTTATTCTACTTATGAGGACTAATGCTCTAACAGTTATAGTATCTGTTGACTTCTATTTTATCTGTGGAATGATGACTTCTATTTGTTTCTGTGGTATCTATTATGTCAGTTGACATTATTTATGACGACAATATACATTCACAAAGAGGTTAATTTATTTAAATATCATTCCAATAAAACGTCAGAGATCATTATTTACACCACTGCCCAATTGTTGTCTTCGACGAAAATATAACCTAAAAAGAGACACGTATGATAAATGACAATCAACGATGCGGCGAGATTGAAACGCCGCTCAAAAGCGTTAACAGTGAGATTAGTGTGAAAAACGCCATAATCTGCAACTTCAGGTACATTCGACGCCCGACGTCGAGCGTTGAATCTGAACACAGCCTTGGACTAGACGATTGACGCGCGAATGGTTAATTTGTTCATTTGATTTGCAAGCAGGACTGTGGTCATCGTTCGTTGAACTTCCGTTCACGTCGGGAACTGTTGCGCTGTGTGGAAAAAATAACAATCAACGTCGGTGAAGATAATATTCACAGACATGGATTGTCGCGAAAGTACTTCAAGCCTGTGACCGTAAAACTGGGCATCAGAGAGTTGACCAAGGACACTCTGGAATTTCATTTTTTTATTCAGCGGATACACTGAAAAAAATAATTGTGACCACCGAACTGGCTACCTGCGTTTTTAGCCAAACCTTTGTTATTATATATAAATATATAATAACAAAGGTTTATAAATAATTTGGATGATTTATATAGCGCCGTTTTCATGAATATCTCACCTCAAGGGCGCTAGTTGGGTTAATTTTAACATAACTTTTTTTTCAGCGTAGAAGGGCACTATAGCCATGGCAAAACAATTTGATGGCTGTAAAGTTCTTCTTAGAGACCACTTAATCCGCATGCCCAATGGGACCTTGAAGAGGCCCACGGACTGCAGCGAGGAGATCCGTTCTGTTGTAGGACACATTTGGGTGAGAGCATTCCCAGAGGATGTGCTCTGAAGTTTGGTCAAGGTGATGGAATTACTGACATGAGGACGAGTTTACAAAGCGGAATCTATGAAGGTAGCTATTAAAGCTGTCGTGTCCTATAATAAACTGAGATGTCCATAAATCTGGGACGGCCCACAATACCTACTATCTTTTGACAGAAAAATGTAAGAATATAGACTCCTCTATAGTCTATTCCACAGATATGGTGAGTAAAAAAGATAGCTGACAAACAAACATGGCCGTAAAAGTTAATATCAATACGTTCCGTGTTAAGGGTTATTAGATATTTTGTTGAAACACCACCCCTGAAGATAATGTTATTAGCCAATCCATGTTCAAACTAAATTGTCTATGACATTGACGTCGGATAGAGAAAGATGGGGGATATAAGATTATTATTACCATAGAAGCTGTGAAGATTGAACATGATGATAATTAACTTTACTACAAGATAATCCTACTGGAATGAGAAATTCACATACACACATAAGTATTAAACAAACTCTTTGTAAAATTACGTATTTTCCTTGTACTTTTCAAGCGTTGTGGCTGGTTTATAAGGAAACGCTAAGTAATCATTTTTCTTTCCATATACTTACATAGCTTTGACATACGTTTAACAGAATAATATTTAATTGAAAATATTTATATGATATTATTGATAATCCTAAGAAATAATTTTTCAAAAATCTTATACCTACTCTTTCCCCCCTTAGCGCTTTTGTCCCGTTTCTATCGGGGTACGCTTTGACCATGATCCTGGAATTGGCGAGTCTGGTTATTACATTGAAGCGACTGCCATCTGACATTTGTAACCCTTAGAAAGGAGAACCAGAAAAATTGAATCATGGCTACACATAGCTAGTGATATAAATTCGCACAAAGATTTTTTAAAAATCCAGAGGTGCGTGCCCCAACCGGATTCAAACCGTCGACCTCAAGCATGTGAGGTAACGACATTACCGCTGGGCTATCTTATACCTACTCTAGCTGAATTAAAGTATATAATATGCTTGTTTGAATAAAATTGATTACCAAAATTGCACAAGTTTTTAACGAACAATCAAGTAAGTTAATAGTGTATTAGGCTGTTTTGATATATCATGTTTTCAGTCATTAGATTATATCGTTATATATGCCTTCTTAATGATCTTGTATTTTTTTTATTCCGAGTCCAATCTATCAGATTAAGATATCTTTAAGTGAAGTTAGTTGATTAGATTTCGCCTGTATTAACCATTTATTTATTTATTTTATAATGACAACAATAAATAGATTACAGCTGCCCAACTAGTAAATCCTGTTCTAGGGCTAGCAGTTTACAATTTTTACTTACAATTAAATGCAATTATGAACCAGGTGATTGTTCCCGTTCCACACTAAATATGTACACAATCTCAACTTTCTACAATCACAATCATTGCCTCAACAAACATATAGGCTCACACAAAACAGATCAACCAGATCCCAATGTCCATTATGTTTATATCTTACTTCATTACGAGCTTTTTCCCACAAAAAAAATGAAACCATCGGGTATTATTAAATTATTTCAAGTCAAAACATTAAAAATACGTCTTTACAATTTTCTTTATTATTTGTGGAACGTTGATGGGTTTCTTTTGAATAAAATTTTCATGGAGAGTCTTTGAATGGATACTTAATGGGCATAATGTCATAATGGATCAAAGAAGGTAAAAATGGAATAGGAGATATAAATTAAATAATGTCTTCCGTGATTACCGAAAGGAGAAATTAAGAATCCACATAGGATTTATTTACGGACTCCATTGTTTATCACATTCCTTCTCCACTGGAAAGAGATAAATGAGAAAGTAAACGAACGTGCTTGTGCCAAGGTAAACCAGGGAGTGCTGAGGCCCATAAAAAATTGAGCTTTGGTCAACACTTTGGTAAGGTTAATAATAATATAATATAATTTTATTTATTTATTAATTATTTATAATTTAATTATAAAAACTTTTGATGAAAAAATTAGAAAATATACCGCTTTAGGTAACGAGATTAAAAGACTTTGGCATTCTCGTAAAATAATAATATTACCGTTCATTATTTCAGTCACTGGCATTATTCCAAAATCGTTAATCCGTAATTTAGAAATTATAGATTTATCAAAAAACTTAATAATAAAAATGCAAAAAACGGTAATAATGAATACATGTAGAATCGTTAAAGATTTTTTAAACGTTAATATTCGGGAATCAGTAGGGTTGTTAGGTAGTATAGAGACCTCCTCAGAGCCTAATCCTTTGATATGTTAAGTATCTGGATGGGTGAACTATTCCCAATTGAAAGCTTGATGATGCGTTTGTTGCATTTTATTTTGCTCTTTTAAATAATTTACAATTTACGCATTGATCTGCTAATTCTTTTGAGGAAGTGTATAATGGTAATAATAATAATTGAGTGTTATTATTTGTAGTGCTTAATTGTTATTAATATCATTAGTAAATCGGCCAGCGCCGTATAAAAAAAAATGATCATATAAACATATACATTATTTTAATATAAGATAGCCGCCTCACTAGAATAAATCTGTTCTGAAGCAGCCACCTGTACATTTGTGAAATTATTACATTACAGTAAAAACAAAAGAATAAGAAATCTATAAAAATAAACATTAGGAATAATTACATATTTTAAAGAAAAAAATACAGATTTAAAAGTGAAATAGGTACACACAATCTAAACAGACAACAAAAAAATAATAAGTTAAGAAATTATTGTTGCAACATTACTTTCATTTTGGGTTCTACCCACATCGAGTAGCCACTTGGTACCACGGGCTTTGAATTGAGTTAACCCTTTAAGGTCCGATGGCAGTTTATTATAAATTCGAGGTGCAGTAAATACAAAAAATCTTTGCCCAAATTTAGTATTCATTTTTGGCACCAAATAGTTACCCGATGTTTTACCTCTTGTGTTCTTCAAGATGGAGTATTTTTGAGGAGGTTTGTTTTTTAGAAATAAAATTAATATTGATCTGGTATAAAGCTGCCTCACATCCAATACTTTGAATTGCTTAAAAAGTTCTTCAGAACAATACCTAAAAGGCTTTTTGTTCATAACTCTTACCACAAATTTTTGTGATTTAATTAGTGGATCCAGTAATGTACGCGCAGCACCACCCCAGGCACTAATTGCATAAGTGATAATACTCTGGCACAGAGCGTAGTACACCATTTTTAATACATATTACATGTCTGATTCTATAACTTTTTATAAATGTTCCGGTTAAGGCTGCCTGTCCATTGATACGGAGCGAGGCGGCGGAGCGGAGAAACGGAGAAATATTAACCAATAGGATTGCATAAAATCTCCGCTCCGCGATTTTATGCAATCCTATTGGTTAATATTTCTCCGTTTCTCCGCTCCGCCGCCTCACTCCGCATCAATGGACAGGCATCCTAAAATAGATACTTTCCTATTCCACTTAGTTCAAGTTAATATTATATGACGCTGAAATAGGAACGTTCCTATTTAGAAACGTTTTTACTTCAAGTAATTAACGAATTAGTCCAATCCCCTATTCTTTAACTACATTTGAGTCGGGATCAACTGTCAAAACGTTATTATTTTAGTTCACAACTTATTGGACTTAAGTTGTGAACTAAACTACTTCGTAACTGAATTCATCACAATCATGCCGTTCTCCGTTGAGGGAGGTTAAATTCTGAGATCTATTCTTTGCACAAGAAGATTCTTTGTTATTAATTTTCAAGTACTTACAACATGTTGTACTTGAAAATTAATTTTTTAAGTACTTTTTTCTGGGATAATTTATAAAGCACCTTCTATATCACCTCTAGGGCAATACTTTGCCGAAAATTGTACAAAATGAAGCTATTTTAAGTTGTATTATACCTACATATCACATTATTATTATTTTTTTTAAGTACATAAACATCTTCCTATGTTCCCTAAAATAATCAAATAAATGCTTGTGCTTAGGTGAACGAAATCGGTCGAGGCAGGATTCGAACTCGCGACCACTGGATTACTAGCCCAGCGCGCTAATCGCTCTGCCACCGACCCATCTGAATCAGTTAGACTGTACAGAATTACTATTCTTAATAAATCATCTTCCATTCTATTGTAAAAATACTATAAATTTAGCACACTATTATACATTATGTACATTCATTCATACCGCTAAGAACATATTATGTACATTCATTCATATCGCTAAGAACATATTATGTACATTCATTCATATCGCTAAGAACATTTTATGTAAATTCATTCATATCGCTAAGAACATATTATGTACATTCATTTATATCGCTACATAATATGTTCTTATCGATATGAATGAATGTACATAATATGTTCTTAGCGATATGAATGAATGTACATAATATGTTCTTAGCGATATGAATGAATGTACATAATATGTTCTTAGCGATATGAATGAATGTACATGATATGTTCTTAGCGATATGAATGAATGTACATAATATGTTCTTAGCGATATGAATGAATGTACATATGTTCTTAGCGATCCCATTTAAATCGCTTTGACCTACCTATTTGTTTTATCATAATTCCAAAATGTGAAAAATCTTTTGTTTCGTCATTTTCAATTAAATAAACCCACTTCATACATGCGGTTGCTGATTAATTGTATCTTTGAGATTGTGTAAGTCGACGAACAGCATTTTGATAAATATTTAAATTTATATATATAGGTTTTTTAGGAACTGTACAACATATTTTTGAAACATACATTTGCAGACTATCAAATAAGCAAAATTTTGCATAAAACACGAAAGATCTTCTTCCGTTGGGTTTTGTCATACATGGGTAGCTAATATGGAGCCCTTTTTGAGTATCCGAGTTGTCCTCGTGGAATCTCCTGTGATTTTTCTTTGAATATTCTATTCTCATTTCTGCATACTTCGATCACTTTTCCTCCTCGGTACTTTGATAACCATCGACAATTCGCAAAGTTCAAAGGTACCTACACGACTCGAAGATTTCGTCCAAGAATCGAAGACATTACCTCTATTGAGATATTATATTTGTTAAAAGATTAGCTTCAGTTTGAAGAAGGTAAATTAAAAAAAAAACATGTAGGACATGTTGGTACCTATCTAAGAATGTCCATTGTTTTGGCCGCTCAACATTAGCTGTAGGTAATACCCCCCTCGATGGCAGCTTAGTTTCTCCCGAAACTAATTGTGAAAAACTCAATAAATTAACTGGTAAAAGCAATTAAAAAAATGTTTAAAAAACATATCTATGTCGAACGCCATGGCATACCTAATTAATAAGTCGTTTAGCTTCTGTGCGGACGTCCTGGGTTCGATCCCATCAGTTTCTCTGGGCTGGAAACACTGGTTAGTTGGAAGAAATTTCCGTATGGCAATAAACTAGCCACTTGCGCAGTGTGCAAGGGAGTGTTTATTTTTTCATTGTCAGTCAAAAATCTGAGTAAGACTCGAGATACACAAACTGCTTTTAGCATCGGGGTCAACTGATCCAATACAAAATCCTCATTAACAATACAACTCAATATTGTGCCTGAATGAAAGCTGGCAGCTTGAAGCAGTGATGTTTTGCAATAATTGAACTGGCTGCTTCAAGTAGTCCGTATATATATTTTTTTCACACATTATTCGAATTAGTTTCTGTTAACTGAAATTTGTACGATATGGAAAATACACATTTTGCCTGCTAATAAAAATAGATGATTACAATACATTTGGTTTTGTGTAACTAAATGTTTTGCGCACACAGCCAAACCATACAGTCAGAAATAGATAATAAACCTTCATTACTGTCAAAAAAAGAACCAGAGAATATGATGTCATGGATCGCGTAGCTAGATTGAAGTGGCAATGGGCGGGCCATATTGCAAGACAAGACCCCACAAGATGGACCATTATAATATTAAGATGGAGACTTTGGGAAAATAAGAGAGGCGTCGGATGACCTCAAAAAGGATGGTCCGACGACATAGCCGCTGTGCGGGGTAAAAATTGGCTGCAAGCAGCAACCGACAGAAAAAAATGGAAGGGTATGAAGGGTAAGAAGAAGACTGGCTAAAACGCAGGTAGCTAGTTCGGTTGTCATAATATTTTTTAGAGCAGTTGAAAGTTTGAAAAATCGTAGTAGTGGAATGCAAACAAACGATAGAATCAAAGTAATTGTATATTTTACATACCTTCGTATTTTGTTCAGTGCCATTTTCAGATTATTGAATGAGTATACAAAATATTGGCGAAATTGGGTTTGAAACCAAGTAGGTACAGATACGCACGCATGGCCTATATTCATATCGAAATTTGTTACCATGATAAAGAAGTTGAAATGGAACCTAAAACCTTTCCAGCAGACATGAGGACTGCTATTATACACGTGTATGGGACCATTAGCAGTATCTTAAGGCAGACAGCGCGTGCCTCGACTGCTAATGCCAAAAAACAAACATATTTATATGAGAGCCCATCCCTTGCCGAAGGTTCCCTATCAAGAGCAACAAATGAATATCGATCTGTTTACAATACACGTATCCCGGAGACTCAATGTTATCGATACATCTGTATAGCGTATCTGTGCCCCTGATACGTGAAACGAAAAATAGGTAATTTAATTAAGGTTTTCCAGCGAAACTTAAATCTACACTTTATGGCATCATGTCCCAGCCAGATTTGACAAAAAAATATCTAGTTAAATTTATTTTTCCGGCATAAAGTAATTTTTAATAATTCAGTAAAATGTTAGTTTCGCCTATAGCACATTTTCGAGTGATTTGGGAAATTCTTAAATTTATAAGTACCTTCTATTTAAATCGAGTGAGTTGTGGCCAACGCTATACCTACTATTAACTACCATGTCACTCCACAAGTATTCAAATTTTGAATGAAAAATTACCAAAATTTTTATGAAACGAGTTAATTAAATTATTTTTGATTTAAATATTTTTATAACGAAAACATTATAACTCTTCAATGCCATTTTATGAAATGAAATCCTGAGCTTGTGGTCACTTATTTCACCGTTGAAAAGATTGAGAAACACTGATCAAATAGCCTTCAAAATTTAATGGGGTCTAAGGAACTATTAGATATACAAATTTGCAAAAAACTGCACAAAAATCAAAGCTTTAGTCTATAATCGATAAAGTAGAATAAACATGCCGTACATAGCACATATGTATGTTGTAGGTACACAGCACACACACACAGATATATTGCAATGAAACTTTCCACATACAATCTCAGCATGACACAAGTTGATAATCTGCAATAAAAAAAATAACCTTAAAAATTGCGAATTCATTATTCACCACTGTATCTCCTTGGAGTAGAGAGGAATAAAAATGTAAATTGTTGCCCTTTGATGATGTTAGCTATACCTAGACAAAACTCAAAGGCAACCTTATGATTTTTACTTATTTGTGGAAAAAACTATTTCATACTTTCTAACCGTCATAAAATGTATAGTTTCAACGAACAAAGACTTATTCGACAATTCTTGGTTGTGTTTTGATGAAAACACAGGTTCATTATCATTTTTAACGGGATGTGAGTTTTATATTTGTGCCTTATAATGTTTTCATCATAAACCGACATAGCAGCGCAAATTTTCACAAAACTCTCGGACTCTAACTCTTCCTCTACTGGTAGCAATCATGTACGTGAAATTATTCAGAGAGGTAGAGTAAATTTAGAGAGCTATACCAAGAACGTCGCTATTAAACACCATAAAAGCATTTTGAGCTTGTCCTAAATTACGCCCTGCACAAATACCACATTACAGAATATTATTTTATTTTATTTTATTTTACAAAGGACAGCACACAGTACATGCATACAATTATTAAAATTAAATAAATAATAATACAAAAATAACATGTACCTCTTACGTACTATACCTAATATCAAAATAATACAACAAAAAAGTGTGAATTAGTGTGGGTGCGCGCATGAGAGAAGAGTAATACATACATGTGTGTGTGAAAGAGATATCTAGAAAGAGTGTGAGTGTGTGGGTGTGTATGTGTGTGTGAGAGAGAGGGTGTGCATGTGTGTGTAGACGAACATATTTTGACAGTTTCATGAGTTGAGAAGAAAAAGAAAATATATTGCTGAGGGTGGTTGGGAAAAATAAAATTAATCAGTACCTAATTGTTATAATGTCACGATGTTAGATATAAGTTTATTTTTGAATGTTATATGTGAATCGAAAAATATGTCTAAGTCGGCATTTTTTTCGTAAGAGTTAAATAAGTTTATCATTCTGTTAATCGGAGCGTTTTTGGAAGCATTTGTTTTACAGATATTGGAGAAGAAAAGTGACGTATGTCTTCGAATATATTTTTATTATTACATATGCGCAAACATTGGATTTTTTTCCCTGTCGGGAGTCAAAGATATTTTTTAACAGATTTTTAATTATCTCAATAGAGACGAAGTTGGAATATTTATTGTAGGAGAACCGGGAAATCAAGGCACCTACAGGGCTTACGACCTGTCATCGGCTGGTTTACGTGATCACTTTATGCGCTTGCGCAACGTTCACCAATTATACCTTTTAATGAGATCCCTATCAATTCAATTTTGAAAGTTCTATATATTGTAATACTGAAATTATTTTCGCTTGAAAATAAGGAATTTTTACTACAGCCATCTATGGGTGAAATTATGAACAACAATCTTATTATTTTTATTTATTTTAATGGAACGCCATCTATTGAGAGAATTGTTTTTTTTTTTTGTAAATAATGAAAGCTACAATTCTTATATCTGAGGTGACAATGCATTTTTCGCATAGAAGTCACCCCTGAATTGCGCCAGACTTTTAAGGTCATTTTTGTCTTATTTACGTATGTCTTGTCCGGCGAGTAGATGTATTAAATTTGATATTGGTAAGAATTTCATGGCATTCTATGTTTCCATTTAGTATACTGTGAAGGAACATAAGGTCTGAAATTGTGCGTCGCGTGGTCGAAGAAGTTAGTAAAGTAGGTTGGTAAGTATTGTTACAGCGGTAGTTTGAGTGAATGAGCATACTATGGTGTCGTATTAAAGCCAAAAATATATAATATACGTACCTAACTAAAACCTAACATATATAGGTATGAGGAAGCAGAAATTATAAAAGAATATAATTTTATAAGTCTTTGAAACATATTGGACCACGTCTCAATGAAAGTAGTGTAATATTCCCTCACTCAATCCGTTATGAATTATGGGATTATGGTATGGGGTGGATGCGCCAAATCAGTCATAGATCCGTTAAAGAAGGCACAAAAATGTATTTTGTGCATCATCAACAAAAAAACGAAAACCTTCCCTTCAGATCACTTGTTCAGAGCATTTGATGTATCTTGCACCCTGTGCAATTGTATATTAAGACATCATTGCTTCAATTACATAAAGAAATATCATTTGATAACTTTAGTAGAACGCAACAAACGAGAACTACAAGACAAACAAGTCATGTGAATTACATAATTAATAAATCATGTGAATTACATAATTAATAAATCATGTGAATTGCATAATTAATAAATCATGTGAATTACATAATTAATCATGTGATCATGAAAACCTCGTTTGGGCAAATATATTTTTGCTTCACAGCTCCACATGTCTTTAACCAGTTGGATAGAAGTCCAACTGTCGATTTGTTCAGAAGAACTTTGTTCTCTTAACATATCGACAATGTTTCAAGCCAGGATACGCGAGAACTGTATGCAGAGGTCTACTTTTTTCACGGCTTTTCCAACTTTGAAGTCAACAAACACCAACTTAGAGGCTTCGCAGCATATATGTTCCTTATACGGATTTACTCAGAATTCGGAGTAGAATATTTCGTGTGTGTGTGTGTGTGAGTGTGTGTGTGTGTGTGAACAAACTGAAATGACTACTTACAAATTTGTATATTATCACGAACACAGAGTTTTTATAAATTAATAATAATAACAATTTGACACGCGAGTAGTACTTTAGCAGGTCGATGTTTTCACTAAGAAGTTAGACAGGTAAAGAGATACTATGTCATTTGTTGATTTGTTTATATACCCTATTGTTTTGGTAATTAGGGGTCCTTGAACTGTCGCCTGGTAAACAGCCTTTAGGGGTATGTCAGTATGAAGACTTATTTATTGTTCCATACAAAAGTGAAAGTGCCACCTTTGAAGTCATTTCCCTTTTATTGTTTTGACTGTTTTTTTCTTGTGACAGAAATTCCATATATTCGATGTAGGTATTCTGCCACACATGTGTAAAACTGTGTAAAATACTCAACTGTGTAAAATAACAGTCCCTGAACAGGCTCTTGCCTATCGGGGCTTTATTAGTCAGCTTATATATGTTATATTTGTTTTGTGTATTTATAATAAATAAATAAATATGGAATAGAGGAGTAGGTTATAATTTCACAGATGCTAAGCATACTTTTTATGTAATATTTCTCAACAGGTATCATGTAAAGAGTACAAAGTATGAGTTTCATCATGGGGTTTTGTGTGCTAGTGCATTAAGGCCCAAATTTAAGAATAATTCTCAAGACCGTTCTCCAAATGTGTCATCTCAAGACCATCTTGAGATCATGCTCGAAAATCCGTATTAAAAGTTAAATACGGTCGCCGTCTCATTCGAGAAAGCGTACTCGAAAAGAATGTGGATGCAGCTCTATAAATAAGTACTCTTTCTCGCGAATGGCAATAATTTCAGCGTTGTTATGTGGGTAGCAATGAGTTGGAATAGCTATTTATAGATATTTTGACAATTCGTTGTTTTGGTAATCTTCGAAAGTGTAGAGAAATTTATGCGTCATAATATTATGATACTTGATTAAATAGTGAAAATGTCGACCATTTTATTCGGAAGAAGAAAATAAATACTTCTTCTTTTATCTGTCATAGGTATAGCATATTACGGGAATGTGTGTACCTATAGTCAATAGTTCCAGGAAAAGCAGCCATTTCAAAATATGATACAACATGCATAGAATAATATATGTTTATATTGTGAATACTGAATATGTTTATATTGTGAATACTGTAAGGTTGCAGATAAACTTTGAATTCTATGTTACTATTAGTTATATGCATATTTTCTGTAACTGTTTGTATTCCTAAATGAATAAATAAATAACAACATGATATTCACTGGATGTACCGGAAATTTTATGAAATCTTACAAAATTTAACTCACATAGTTTATGAATGATTGTATGTAAATTACCCCCGGAAGGTTCTAAATAAGATTCTCTATTTTAGCATCGCTAACAATGTAAACGTCAAAATAGTAATTAATGCGAAATTCGTCCGTGTCTATATGCGTCTCTTATTCGTGTAAAGCGCTGTCTTCTTCTCTCTCATTGAGACCGTTCTCAAGCAATTTCAACTCTTCTATACATTTCGAGACCGGTCTTGAGATCAAGCTCAGTGACTTTTGTTTCCTTAATACCATTTTGGTTGAGAACGTGTTCTCAAGACCAGTCTTAAGCTGGAGAACGAATCTATAATTCGGGCCTAAGTTTCCTGATTTTTTAAAGTCAATAGATTTTCCAGACAAACGTCCATTTTTTATCTTTGATTTCATATATCTAAACTTCAATGTGCTCTGGTAATGTTTATTAATCGTTGTTCAGAGATGGGTCATACGAAAAGCAAAGCAAAGAAAGAGATTGGATACAATAAAAATTGGTTAAACAAAAATCATTCAGAGATTGTCATAAAAAAATACTTCTTAGGTTATGTTGGTTTTCATTTTGAATAGCTTTTGCTAATATACAAACTTTTCAAGTGCCCAAACCATTTGTGGCATTTTTTTTTATTTTTATCTCATAAATTTTCCATTCGTGTCGCATTTCCATCCCATAAATGTGTGGCATTCTGTTTTTACTGCCTACTTCATCAGAGACAAGGTACGAAATAATACAATCTACATGAAGGTATACAGAAAAGAAGCTAAAGAGGAATATTCAGAACAGTGGAATATATTATAGTTACCTTCGAAAAGGGAAAATTTTAATTCAATTCATTCATCAACTTTAAAAATATATCTCCATAAAATTTTAAAATTTCTACGTTTTCTCATAAAACCTTTACAAATTTTCAAAGTTGTAAAAACAAAACCACATCAAAGACATATGTATAAACACAAAGACGCAAAAACACGAGGGGAACAAAACAGGCCAGAATGAAGGGAAAAGCATTTTTTATAAAGTAAACATAATTTTTTTCGAATTTGTAAAAAAAAATAATGTAAAAAATGCGCACAAAAGATCGGCGCAAAAAATAAAGACCCTGATTAAAACCGCCTTCGATGTTGTAAAACAAGCGGTAGGTTTTAATTTAAAATTGTCCATGTACTCCATTTTGGTACTAAGACTGAGGATAGCGGCTACACTCCCTACAGGACGGTCTGCCTCCACGAAGAACGGACCTGAGCAGATCGAAGAGATTCGATTGTTGAAGATTCTGTAGCGGACTTGGTAAAGACACTCCCTAGGGTCGTTGAGTGACATCTGGATCTCTAACCTTCCACAATTCGATTAAGATGTGTTTTTCAAGGTATTCAAGAGCCCTCTTTTCTCAGGAGCCCCTTCAAGGTACATATTCAGGAGTTTTATCAATAATCCGAAATTGAAAAATGATCCATGCAATAGTCATATCAGATCTACAGTCAGATCTCTTTGGGACTTGTTTTATATTTTAGTTACAACTTTCAAACATACAAATAATACACATGCGAAATCAACATTAAAAGGAGATATTTTTTAACAGATTTTTAATTATCTCAATAGAGACAAAGTTGGAATATTTACTGTAGGAGAACCGGGAAATCAAGGCACCTACAGGGCTTACGACCTGTCATCGGCTGGTTTACGTGATCACTTTATGCGCTTGCGCAACGTTCACCAATTATGCCTTTTTAATGAGATCCAATTTATCAATTCAATTTTGAAAGTTCTATATTGTTATAGGACTGAAATTCTTTTCACATGAAAATAAGGAATTTTTACTACAGCCATCTATGTGTGAAATTATGAACAACATTCTTATTATTTTTATTTATTTTTGTTGTAACGCCATCTATTGAGAGAATTGTTTTTTTTTTTGTGAATAATGAGAGCAACAATTCTTATACAAATGCATTTTTCGCATAGAAGTCACCTCTGAATTGCGCCAGACTTATAAGGTCATTTTTTGTCTCTATTGAGATAATTAAAAATCTGTTAAAAAATATCTTTAACTCCCGACATGGAAAAAAAATCCAATGTTTGCACATATGCAATAATAAAAAATATTCGATTAAAAGGAGAAATAGACACTGAAGCGCGTCGCCCGCGCGTTGAGTTCAATACCCCCCTATGCTCGCTGACTGGACGCTAGGAGGAATATGTATTCGTCTGATAGGGCGATCGTTAGGCGTTGTGTGGCCACAAACTCGAGGATCTTGAGATGATCCATCTTTTGAGTAGTCTTCCAGGAACACGTTGTTTGGGAGGGGCTGAATCGGACACAGCACGTACGAGCCTGTTACCATTCATCCTGATCACATGGTCCCTACAAAATCTTCTTCTGATTTTTTTTCACCGTGTTATATCTTCTTTACTGTACGTATTCCTTATGTCTGAGTTTCTTACTCGGTTTCGCAAAATTTCTGAAGTAATGCATCTCAAAATTCTCATTTCTAATTTATTCTTAAATTCTTATTTCATAATTGAAATAAACCTACCTTTTATTTGGAGTGAGTCGTATGTAAATGGTATTTAGAACATCAAGAGTGAATTTTTAAGGTCGTTCTGTGTATGAAGTATCGGCTTGTCGGAACGAAAATGTGGTATATTTTTTACATTGGAAAATGTCAAACAAATGACTTATGTATAATGGGATTTCGCTGTAATCCCTCTGGAGCAAGTTTCACCGCAAAACTCAAAACTGCGGCTCAGATAAGCGGATTAATCTGGAACTAACACCAGCCGCTCATCGATGGATTAACTCGCGGAATTATGACGCGATGAACCAGATATAAACAACCATCGGACTGCGAAGCAGATTTGAAAAATAAATATGAAGTTATGTGGACAACATAGTGGATCATTAATTTGTGCATCCTGTATACACAATAAATAATAATAATAATTTATTTCTCGACATACTGTTCTTTAGAAACATGAAAAAAAAGAAACAAAAGTAGTAATAAACTAATAACAACAAAGTAACAATAACAAAAATAAAAGTAAAACAAAATTGATAGCAAGTACCAAAAAAAAAAATAACAAAGTAACAATAACTAAAATAAAAGTAAAACAAAATTGATAGCAAGTTGTAAAAAAATAACAAAAACAAAAGTAAAACAAAATTAATATCAAGTAGTAACAAACTAATAACAAAGTAACAATAACAAAAATTGGGCCTTCGTGACTCAGTTGTTTAGGTATCTGACTGCTAATCCAAGGGTCCCGGGTTCAATTTCCGGGTGGGAAATAGTTTTTAATTGTGTTTTCAGTCTGGATCTGTGAGACGATAAATATCACAAGTCTCCAGAATGTGGCAACTTGTTGTTGGGTGCGTGTTAAATAGTTATTTGACATAGCACCTGTTAGTTGCCCGAGAAGCTACATAAAATAAAAATAAAAGTAAAACAAAATTAATAACAATTAATAAAAAACTAATAAAAAGTAACAATAACAATAATAATAATAAAAATATAATTAAAACAAAATTAATAGCAAGTAGTAACAAACTAATAACAAAGTAATAATAAAAAATAAAAGTAAAAGTAATAAAGTTAATATCAATAAAAACAAAAGCAACAACAAAGTAAAATACAGTGATCAAAAGTTCCCATTTGGATACATTAGTGTGTAGGTCGAAGCTAAGGTGAAACTCGCCTCCAAAAAATTGAGCGTACTATATAGAGCGCGCAGATATTTTACTAAGACCCAGATCTGTATACTCTACAAAGCGCAAATACGCCCAATTATTGAATATGGCAGTCACCTCTGGAGTGGCGCCCCCCAATACCTACTGAATACCCTCGACGCTGTCCAAAGGCGTGCTATACGTCTGATTGATGATCCATCACTGACTGATGGATTGCAATCACTAGAACACAGACGCAGAGTCGGTATTTTAAGTTTATTCTATAGATACTACCACGGGAATTGTTCAGAAGAACTTGCATCTTTGGTCCCTCCTCCACCCACTCGCAACAGAGTCACTCGCTTCACTCAATCGCAGCATCCATTCACAGTGGACCTTCAACATATACGAACAAGTTGCTTCTCGAACTCCTTTATTAACACAGCAGCCCGACTGTGGAACGATCTTCCGAATTCTGTGTTTCCATCGTCGTACAACCCGGGTCTTTTTAAAATCCGAATTAATAAACTCTTTTCTAGATTGCAAACTCCTCCCAACGCTACGTAGTGCGCTTCTTCGGAAGAGTAAAATGGACCCAAATCCTAATAGCTGGCGTCCCCTACGTAGACATGTTAAAAAAAAAAAAAAGGTGTAATGATTTTCGGTGCGACACCTGGATGATTCACTAGTACATTGACTGTGTCGAATCACCCAGCTTTTTAGTTTCGTTGCAGTTTGCACATTTTGCATCAAGAAATATTGATGCAAAATGTCAATTTTATTTCGTTATAATGTGATATTATTGTTTTATTTACTTTTTTATTTTGAATTTATGGTATATTGTATGGGACTCTCTTTAAATTGTATAGGTACTCTTTTTCTATATCTCTTGTAATCTATTTTTACGTTACTTTGATGTTTACTGGTTATTTATATTATTTTTTTTTAATTATTTATATAATTTTGTTTCTGCATCTATGTTACGTATATATCGTATATCTACCTAAATATGCAAGACTGACGTGATATCCCGCCCCCCTCCTCTCCTCCCCAGTCCCACTTACTCATCGACACCGCTAAACGTGTGTGACAATTACGCTTCGATAAATAATCAATCAATTCATCAATATCACGGCCGTTATATACGGAATATCAATTTCTGAACGATACCATGCCTACTGTGTTTATGTGTAAATGTTTTTAAATTAAGTTAACTAAACCTATGTGAAATAGTGGGATGACAACAAGCCGATTTGTGGACATTCAAACGGTGAGTTCCTACATTTTTTCCTAAATATCCTTAGTCGATTCAATTCTCGAAATGCAATATATTTCAAATTGATCGACGAAACATTGGTCCTTCGAACAGCATACTTCCTTGAACCTGTACCTATATATCAGTCTTGCATATTCTTAATAATAAATCGGAAATATTCATCAACTTTATTGAAAAAATCATATAACAATATCATAGTAGGTACATACCTACAACATTATATATTTCAAGCCAGTGAATGACTACACAGTGTAGAAATCTACAGTGTCGGTAAATTCACCAAACGGTCAACGTATTTAACAATCAGCTGATTGAAAACATTGCCGCCATTTTGTTATTATCTATTTATCTAATAATATTATACATTACAACTATACGGCGTACGTTATATACTAACTTCAAAACGTATTATGTAGGTATATTATTTGATGTCAAAACAAACAGGTACATAATATTCATGATACAATAAATTAATATTGGACAAATTATGAATTGAATAAGGTTATATTGTATCGTCGATACATAGGTATTTACTGACGATATAATATTATCTTCTGTTATACATGTTATCTTATTATCGTAATAAAATTTATATTAACTATACATAAGTACATTATATTAGTACCTATCTCCTGTTATAGTACATAAATTTAAGAAGCGAACCGCTCGGTTCTTACCTACCTATTTCTTATTCTTTATTTATTTATTTTGTGCTTAATACCAGTACTAATTTATCTTAACATAATTATAAACATAAAAATACACGTCATATTTAAATTAAAATGTCATCTGAAATCAGATACCGATTGGCACAACTGTCAATAAAAAATCTATTATCCATTGCTAATAAGGCCCAAGAAGATTCTTCCTTCGTCAACTCTTTCAAGCTTCAATATGACGATATAGAAAAATTCCGGACAGACTTTGTTGAAGCGCACATATCTATCGAAGCTGCAAAGCGCGCTGGATTTAACGTCGTCCAGCACGAAGATAATTATAATATGTTTATGAATGAATTTTATACCATAAAGGGTATTTATACTCTATTAATTCCCAATGCTACAATATCAAATTCAACTTCATCTCGTGAACAGCAAAATAGTCATGTCTCATTGCCTCATATTAGCCTACCCCGCTTTAGTGGCACTGCCACAAAGTGGATTAGTTTCATATCCATTTTTAAGAGTCTCGTACATAATAACAATTCGATTACTAACGTGCAAAAATTCCACTATTTATTGAGCTGTCTTGAGGACAGTGCTTTAGATACAATTAGACAATTACCTATAACCGATATAAATTATATCGTAGCATTAGATTTGTTACAAAACCGCTTTGAAAATAAGCGACTCATAGCTAACATTCATATTGAAAATATCCTATCTCTACCAAATTTATCATCAAAGGGTAATATATCATTAAGACAATTTCTCAATACTGTTTACGAAAACCTAGAAGCCTTAAGAGCACTTAATTTTCCTGTAACAGAATGGTCCTTTTTGTTATTAAATATTTTATCCAAAAAATTGCCTATATCTATCATGTCATCATTTGAAATGTCACATCATATCGCAATACCTACTTGCGATAATCTATTAACGTTTCTAGCACATCATTGCAACGCCATCGAAATGAGCTCATCTTCTTTTCATGACTATGCCCAACATCAATCTTACCGCCCATCTGATAATAATAAGAATATTCATAACGAACCGTTAAAAAATTCATTCACCACCAGGGTGTTAAATTCCTGTCTCTATTGTAAGAAAAATCATTTCTTACATGCTTGCTCTAATTATAATTTATTGCCATTAGACGATAGAATAACTTTTGCAATTAAAAATAATCTATGCTTCAACTGCTTAAGATCCTCACATATCTTAAAAAATTGTTATATAAAAACAAACTGTAAAATTTGTTCAAAACGTCACCATACTCTTTTACATCCCCATGCACCAAATGAGGAAATCTCTTCGTCTTCTGAAGATAACGCTGATCTCTCTACCTCACATCCCCAATTAAATCACTTCAATTCAATTATGTCTCATAATGCTACTGCTCGTCAGACTGTTTTATTAGCAACTGCTCTTGTCCATATTTGCGATGAAGATGGGAATCATCATGAAGTGCGGGTTTTAATAGATAATGGCTCTCAATGTTCATTTATAACAGAATCCTGTGTACAAAAATTACAGTTAAAACGTTCTCGTAACCAAATCTCTGTATCTGGCGTCGGTGAAAATCTACCCATTACATCAAATGGCATTGTTTATTGTACATTAAAATCGCGATTATCTCCATTTCCCATTATAAAAGTAAATGCACTTATTTTAAAAAAAATCACCAACGACATACCTATATACACAATCTCACCCAATCTAAAAAATAAATTTTCTCATCTAAAATTAGCGGATGATACGTGCCTTAAACCAAATCAAATCGATATTCTATTAGGAGCAGATGTCTATCAAGACATCATGCTAGATGGAAAATTCAAAATATCTCACGATCTACCAGTTGCATATGCTTCTATATTCGGATGGGTACTTATTGGACGAGTTACCACATCAGAACCAAACAAAAGCATTATACAATCTCACGCCGTCACTTTAGATAATATTGTACCAAGGTTTTGGAAAACAGAAGACATTCCTCAACAAATCATACAACCAAACAGCATTTTGTGTAAAAGCATCTTTATGACAACACATACGCGCGACATATCATCTGGTCGATTTACTGTATGTCTTCCATTTAAAAAACCTCCTCCACCAACCTTAGTTATTCCTCAAGGGCCTCCACATAGACCTCCGCCAAATTTCCCATCTCAGGGTCCCCCTAATGTACGTCAACCACCGCCTTTCTCACAAAGATCAGAATTCTCTTCTAGTGAACCAAATTCTCACAGAAGCTCGTTCCCACTAGAACCACAAAGGCCTTTCCATCAGGGTCCTCCGACAAAGGTGTTTAACGAACCAGAATATCTTCAACAAAACTATCACACAATTACCACCGAACAACTAGATCAATCTCAACAAAACATTTTCAGAGAACAACAACTTCCAAACAAACCACCTCAAAACTTCAGAGAAACTCCTAAAAAACCGATTCACGCTCCAATTCCTTTATCTCAAGAAGAATACAATCAAAGATATTACGAACAAGTTCGCATTCTTCAACAGCAAGATAGAATTCGTCAAAGACCGTTACAAAATCAAATACCTCAGTCACAGCCAGTTCCTAAATTCCCTCATCAACAACCTATATCCCAATCTTTAAAACCAAACACAGTGCTGATTAATCACAGTCAACCTCAGATACATTCCCATCCACCGATAGATCACAATCAGATTAATGTTTCTAAACAATTTCAACAACCACAACACCTTAGGTTTCAACCACCCTTGCCACAACAACCACCTCAATTCCAACAGGAGCATCCAGGGTCTCAATTTATTCCACTAGGAGGAGAATTAATTGCTTCTATTCCTAAATATGAACAACATTTACTTATTCAGTCTGAACCCCAACCTCAGCAACAAGTGCGACAACCCCAATTTAGTCATCAGAACTTCGCGCAAGCGAGTCCATTAATACAAGAAAGACCTCAACAACCCCAAAAACAATTAACAACATGAAAAAAACAATTGTCGCAACACTTCCGGCAACGCTGTTAAGTCCTTAACCCAATTTATCTTACATAGTTAATAAGTTATATTTCTACATACTTATATTATAATTCTTTTTGTTTTCTTTACGGAAAAATATTCTAATGATTATTTTTGTTCATTTTAGGAGACAGTCTCCAATCGTTTATTTTGTTTTATTTTATGGAGTATCTAGTCTTCAATCTTGCATTGTTTTATTTATTACCTATTACTTTATCTGAAATGTTGTTAATGTACTTATATTGTTATAAGAATTTTAATTTTTGTTCTTGTTATAATAAACCCATTGGTTTATTCGTGGGGGGTGTATGTTACGTATATATCGTATATCTACCTAAATATGCAAGACTGACGTGATATCCCGCCCCCCTCCTCTCCTCCCCAGTCCCACTTACTCATCGACACCGCTAAACGTGTGTGACAATTACGCTTCGATAAATAATCAATCAATTCATCAATATCACGGCCGTTATATACGGAATATCAATTTCTGAACGATACCATGCCTACTGTGTTTATGTGTAAATGTTTTTAAATTAAGTTAACTAAACCTATGTGAAATAGTGGGATGACAACAAGCCGATTTGTGGACATTCAAACGGTGAGTTCCTACATTTTTTCCTAAATATCCTTAGTCGATTCAATTCTCGAAATGCAATATATTTCAAATTGATCGACGAAACAATCTATATATTTTGTGTAATGTATATTGTATGGATATATACATATTTTTAGGCATCTTTTTTATATTTCGTTTCATGGCTTACTTTTCAACTGTTTTTTATGTTTCATTCTTTTTTAATGACACTTTGGAATTAACTTTATACCTATGTAGGTGAATATATAATTTATTTATGCTATTTATTTTGTTTCTTTTTGTTATAGGTATTATTTTTTTTAAAATGTTTAGATATAATATGTATGCAAAAAATATTTTGATAGGTATTTCGTACATATACATCTCTTTTTGTTTTCATTTCATAATATTATTGTATGTATTAAACGTGTTTGTACTGTATAATTTTGTATGTACTTGTAAAAGGCTATTTAGCCGTTGATGGAAATAATAAATAAATAAATAAATATATGGAAATAGTAAATAAATAAAAAAAACAATGGACGTATACATACAAGTTTAGCATAGCACTACTACACGTACAATGGGGTGGTGTGGTTCAACCAATTCGAAACAGATCTGAAACAGATCTGGCGACTTAATTTAACATTTCAAAAGAAAATACTCGTATATTATACAATAGACATATTGACTGATTTGTAAATTATATTCACTTCATTTTGTATAGAAATAATTCTGTAAACATAAATTTTTGTTTAAAACGCTCCGTTACACACATAGTATTATTATTGTTTGTATAAAAATAGTATTATTGTTTGTATAAAAATAGTATTATTGTTTGTATAAAAATAGTATTATTGTTTGTATAAAAATAGTATTATTGTTTGTATAAAAATAGTATTATTGTTTGTATAAAAATAGTATTATTGTTTGTATAAAAATAGTATTATTGTTTGTATAAAAATAGTATTATTGTTTGTATAAAAATAGTATTATTGTTTGTATAAAAATAGTATTATTGTTTGTATAAAAATAGTATTATTGTTTGTATAAAAATAGTATTATTGTTTGTATAAAAATAGTATTATTGTTTGTATAAAAATAGTATTATTGTTTGTATAAAAATAGTATTATTGTTTGTATAAAAATAGTATTATTGTTTGTATAAAAATAGTATTATTGTTTGTATAAAAATAGTATTATTGTTTGTATAAAAATAGTATTATTGTTTGTATAAAAATAGTATTATTGTTTGTATAAAAATAGTATTATTGTTTGTATAAAAATAGTATTATTGTTTGTATAAAAACAGTATTATTGTTTGTATAAAAATAGTATTATTGTTTGTATAAAAATAGTATTATTGTTTGTATAAAAATAGTATTATTGTTTGTATAAAAATAGTATTATTGTTTGTATAAAAATAGTATTATTGTTTGTATAAAAATAGTATTATTGTTTGTATAAAAATAGTATTATTGTTTGTATAAAAATAGTATTATTGTTTGTATAAAAATAGTATTATTGTTTGTATAAAAATAGTATTATTGTTTGTATAAAAATAGTATTATTGTTTGTATAAAAATAGTATTATTGTTTGTATAAAAATAGTATTATTGTTTGTATAAAAATAGTATTATTGTTTGTATAAAAATAGTATTATTGTTTGTATAAAAATAGTATTATTGTTTGTATAAAAATAGTATTATTGTTTGTATAAAAATAGTATTATTGTTTGTATAAAAATAGTATTATTGTTTGTATAAAAATAGTATTATTGTTTGTATAAAAATAGTATTATTGTTTGTATAAAAATAGTATTATTGTTTGTATAAAAATAGTATTATTGTTTGTATAAAAATAGTATTATTGTTTGTATAAAAATAGTATTATTGTTTGTATAAAAATAGTATTATTGTTTGTATAAAAATAGTATTATTGTTTGTATAAAAATAGTATTATTGTTTGTATAAAAATAGTATTATTGTTTGTATAAAAATAGTATTATTGTTTGTATAAAAATAGTATTATTGTTTGTATAAAAATAGTATTATTGTTTGTATAAAAATAGTATTATTGTTTGTATAAAAATAGTATTATTGTTTGTATAAAAATAGTATTATTGTTTGTATAAAAATAGTATTCGAGTAGTTTATATGTCTGGATCCGATATTAATCCAAAAACACAAATACTTAGATAAAAATATTGTACTATCCCATTGGATTTAATCTATTTTCAATATTATCATTTGTGGCGTTTTGAGATTATTATGTCAGATCATCGGGGATTATCCGTGTCTGAATTTCGTCCTGTCAACTTTCGATTTATAATAGTTCTTCGTAATTTTATCATCGCTATTTTTTTGTGGAAGACTTCCGAGTCACAAGTCATAAACCTCATTTTACAGTAGAGTGAAAATTAAGTTCATAAACATAATGAAATCAGATACCATGTATTAGTTAGGAATTGCCCATTTTCAATCTACATTTGGAAATTGATTGCACAATGAAAATGAAATCACCTTTTATTCTTATCCTACTGTGAAATGAGGTTTATGACTTGTGACGTCATTCTCGCCGGGGTGCAATGCGGTTAAGATTTCACTTACAAATTTTGAATTTGTCTTTCACTCGCGTGACAGTTGAAAACGTCTCTCTTGGTCGATATTAGACATCGACAATTGTAAACGCTCATGACCCTGGGCATACGGGATGTACACAAATATGCACACTTATTACCTTCTAATGTAGGTACGAAACATGAACATATTATATTATAATATAAAATATGTTTTCATGAAGAAAAGAAAGAATTTAGAGTTCTTTTTAATAGCAAGAATAGTAATTATAAAATTTAAAAAATCAGCCGGTAGATTTCGGGTAATCGAAAATTCAACAGGCAACAATAACATCTCACATAGTTCAACAATGAAGTTCATTGTCCATTCGGAATGTAGTGCCTCTTTAGGTGTGACGAGACAAGGTGTGTGGTGATTCACGCATGTCGTATGTAACATTTTGGGGTGGATGTTTATATCTAGTTAGTATATCAGAAGAGATTGTATTAATATTGCATATTTGCGTGTTCAAAAGATTTATGTATATTTAATTTAAAACATCTACCTCCCAATATCACAAACTAACTTTTGTTAGCCACATAACTAATATTGTTAATCGTGCGGAAAGACTTTTAGGATTTATAATTAGAATTACTCAAAATTTACAGACATATGTACTTAGTATTCAAATTCTGTACACATCACTAGTGAGAAGTATTTTAGAGTACAATTCAACAATATGGTCTCGACATTATAACTCTCATATTCAATCTATCGAAAAAGTGCAACGTAGATTTCTTAGATATGTGAATTTCAAGATTTTTATTCCTAGATATTTAATATATTACAATGCCCTTCTCCATTTGACAAATTTATTAAAACTATCAGATCGCAGAAAAATATTTTTCTTGGTTACTTTACACAAAATAATTCACTCGATTTTGGATACCCCTGCACTAACAGAATTGATTAATTACAATATACCACGACGATCTACCAGACAGACAGCACCATTTTATTACAACAATACACGTACACAGACAGAATATCACTCGCTAATCAGTCGTCTCCATAATACTGGAAATGATTATTCTCATTTAGGTGACATTTTTATGCTGTCCAAATACAAAATAAACAGACGATACACACATTTTTTTATGAGAGAAACAACCTGTGATATTTCAGTATGGATTTGTATATTTGCGATTGTTAAATGCTTGTTTTTTTTTGCATATCTTTTTTGTTTATTTATAATTTACATGACACTGATATTTTTTTTTCTATTAATAATACTTTTTTATTCAATGTTTTGGTTGATTTTGAGTCCATATGTACATCGTTTTTTTATGTTTGCATACGTCTATTGATTTTTTGATTTTTGAATTTAATGTTTTTTATTTTTGAATTTACTGTTTTGTTTTTTTTTTGATCCTTATGTACTTATATCTTTTTTTATGTTTGCTTACATGTATTTTTTTATTTTTGTCTTACTGTTAAGGTTTATGTTTTTTTTTTGCCAAGTGTATACCTACCTAATTGCTTTTTTTATTCTATCTATTATTATCATCAATATGTGTTTTTATCTATGTATGTAAAAGGAATTTTATGCCGTGTATAAATAATTAAATAAATATGATATTGCTTATGTCTGTTGATTAAATATTTGATGTACGATGCGATGTGCGCCAGGATCGATGGTAGCAGTTTATCTGGCGCCCAGAGTGCTAGCTCATTTAGTATTAACCGAGGTGCACCACGTGGAGGCGAACTAGTCCCCCGCTAAAAACAGCAAAAAAATTACATGACTCCAACTTTAGCATCATGAGAGCCAGATGGGAGGAGGCCTCGGACCCGGTGAACCACGGCCTGCCCTGCATATCAATTAAACCGCCGGGATTCGATCAGCCACGTTAAGTCTGGACAGCCTTAAATAGAATCCGAACTAGACATGGAAGATGTGCTGACTTTTTTCACAAATGTGGCTGGTTGGACTCCCCTAGATGCGACTGCGGGGCGGATATACAGACCATGGACCACATTGTGTCCGAGTGTGACCTCAGGATGTACGCAGGGGATTTCAAGGACTTCTTCTTGTTAAGTGACTCAGCGACGAATTATATTGAAACATTGACATTAAACTTTGACAAGCAAGTCTACTTGTGCTAATACTATTATTTTTGTATCTAAACTTTGTTTTGTAAGTATTCACAGTGGTTAAAACAAAAAAATATATTTGTACCAAATTTCAATTTGCGAAAATATTAAATAATTGATAATAATATATGTATAATTTCTAGTGATGAAAAGTTTTAAATAAAAGAGCTTACATGATCAACACTGGTATATTCGAATAAAACAGATACAATAAAAATAATAAGTTAATTAATTTGCGACGTCGTGGGTCGGAACTAATACATTAAGATTAAACGCGACTCTACTCTGCTAAACGATCAATGCATGAATAGAGATCTGTCGATCGGCTCGTATCAACGACGACGGTGGGCTATGGTTCGTTGATCTTCGTAAATCTTCGTGAATATTCGAGAATCATAGAGGACACACACATTGCATCTCGCTTAACAAGGCGCAGCTACAACATGAATAAGTTAGTACCTACCAGTGAACAGATTGTTCTCTAGCCAATCTCAATAGAAAAACTATCCAATAGCAACGTTAGCCATTTTGAAGATCTCTACAGAACCCTTTAATGGTCGTTAAGAAAATGTCCACCTTTCATTATGGCAATCAATTATTTTTTTAATCCCGTCTTCTTAACTTGATTCATTACTTAGATATAATAATTGTTATTACTTTCTGGTACACACTTTGTCAAACTGTGATTCTTTTATTATTTTTTATCTTTTTTTAAACACATAAATTTGACAAATCAAAATATGAAATATCTGGAAACATCTCCTTCTTCTTCATCGTGTATTAGGGAGATTTTACCTGTTTGTGAAGGTGGATTCTCCTGGGAGGATGAGGTCGATCTGTCATTCCATAAAATGGAAAGGACAGATAAAAAGTACAAAAAAAACAACTAAATTAACAAAACAAAACAGTAAATTTTAGTTTTTTTTTCAAAAGCTGGAGTGTATGCGCGTCTGGGCTACGTTCACAATGAACGCCGAGTACACTTAGTGACGCTCTAAGCCGTTCATAACGGAAACAGACGCTCTAAAGACACTTTGTGGCGTTCAGGTTGAATGTCGAGTGTACGCACCAAACGCTCGGTGAAATTGTCGGGTGAAAAATGCTCAGACAATTATATCCGTTGACTTCTATTTTATCTGTGGAATGATGACTTCTATTTACTTCTGTTGTATCTATTATGTCAGTTGACATTATTTATGATGACAATATGCATTCACAAAGAGGTTAATTTATAAAAATATCAATCAACAATTTCCTATAAAATTTAATAATTTACACAACTGCCCAATTGTTGTCATTCGATGAAAATATAACCTAAAAAGAGACATGTATGAGAAATGACATTTGACATTTAAAACGCCCGATGCAGCGATCAGATTGAAACGCCGCTCGAAAGCGTTCAGTGAGATTGGTGTGAAAAACGCCAGAATCTGCAACTTCGGGTACATTCGACGCCTGTTGTCGAGCGTTGAATCTGAACTCAGCCCTGTATAGTGTAAATTTTCTGATTAACTGTTTAAAATTGTATAAAGAAGTTTTTCCTATTGCATATTTGGTGGAGAAACAGTTTTTAATTGTGTTTTTAAGTTTGGATCTATGAGACGATTAATATTAAGTCTCCAGAATATGGCAACTTGTTATTGAGTGCGTGTTAAATTAATATTTGACATAGTAACAGTTAGTTGTCCCAAAATTACTATTAAAATAAAATTTGATTTTTTTTAATGTTATTCTTACCTCATACACAAGTATCTACACTTTCAATGGGTCAGTAATAATGAATTGTATTATTTTGTATTTTTAATTTTTATAATATGTTGTTTAAAAAAAAACTCTTTGCAGGTCATCCGGGTAGTCTTCTGTTGTTACATATTTTTGTCTTAACAGTTGTGACAATTGTTTTGTCCTCGACACCGCATATGTAGACTTGTGCCCCGTTCCACCATTGTACTTTTCAACTTTTCACTCTTCGCTTTGCGATTTGAGAATTTCGCAAAGTGCAAAGCGTTCGCGTTCCACGAAAAAAAAATGGTCACTTTGCGGCGTCGCCAAACATTTACAAAGTCTTTTCAATTGACGCTAGCGACACCTAGTGATAACTTAGTAGTACCGAGTGTTTCGCGCGTAGCGTACACGATCATTTGACACCGATCGTTCTTGTCTGTTCTGTGATTTCGTTGTTGTTGTTAGAAAATGAGCCGGAAAGACAATATTAAGAAAAAAATAGCCGTGTTGGAGATAATTAATGAAAAGAAAGGAGTTATTTTTGGAGTAATTAGTGACACTATCACTAATACAGTGAAACAACAGGTGCTTCACTGAATTATTTGCTGTTGAGGAGACAATCATTTGCTTCTCTTAGTGTTTTTCTGTACCTTAAAATATGTGTAAATGAGTAGTGAAATAATCATATAAACTTAGAAAAAGCGGACATAATAATCACATAAACATAGTTTAAATTACCTAAAAAAATCAGAATAAATCGTGTACTTAATCAAGACATATTCACACTGAGTGCTATTTATGCGAAAGTATTCGAGGAACTGCGTGGGTAAAATATTTTCGAAATTTATCCTTTCCCTATAATTTCTTACAACCCCGTCTTCCTCATCCCTTTCTAACAATAATTTATGCAAAATTTTATAATAAATTTACTCAAAAATTCTAAACAAACAACTTCTACTTTCACAACTCGACGAATGGCAAATTTGAAATGTCAAAATATTCTTTTCAATTCATTCGCAAGGTTTGCAAAGTTTTTTATGAAAAGTAGCGATGGTGGAACAGAACGGCTTATTTGCTTTGCAATAGGCGTCTACTTTTCGATTTGCGAATTGCAACTTTTACTTTGCGAAAAAATGTAATGGTGGAACGAAAACAAGCCGACGAATTGCAAAGTGCAAAGCGCAAAGTTGAAAAGTACGATGGTGGAACGGGGCACTGGTTGTCTTATTCCTGATGCGGTCCCTGAGGGTTCGCCCTGCAATGGAGCGTAGGGTCTTCATTTCAGCCACTCTAAGAGAGATTGTTGTTCTGTTGGAGTCGACTCTTACATACTTCTATCCCATATGTCATAGTTTGGCGGATACACTTCTTGTACATTCTGTCTTTGCTGGTGGTTAGCATGTGTTTGAAATGAAACACGAAACGATTATTTTTTCCCTTTCTTTAAAACTACCAATGCTTGATCTTAGACAAGAAGCATGCTGTTTTCTCTCGATTCGATTGCAATCCCTATATCAATCTTCAATTACGCTTTGAACCTTCATACCAGCCGCCTTCTTCTTCATTATAAACGTACATTCGTCATTTCAGCGCATTATTTTCACACAAGCAGCCTTACTTTTGGTATTTTGCTCCCTTATCTTAGAACCTTCCTACCGTCAATCTAAGAGTGGTCATATTCAGTCAGAATTTCGTTTCAAAATATAGATTTTTAATTTCTAGGAATTTCAAATCAAATATTGACTCTACAATGGAGTTCAACAACATCACTGTCGTAATCATTGACAAAATAGAAAAATCAGGAAATTCATACAGAATCAAGGGCATATCACACATCATATTATAATAAGTATGTAGTTTTCTATCATACATCATTAGGTATATACAAAACAGAATAGATTTAGACAGAATCAACGAACAATCATACAGCATATCAGTAGTTTTCAAACAGAATCAAGGACTTATCACACATAAAAAAACAGCAGTTTAAAAAAATATCAAGGACTTATCACAGATCATAATATACAGTGTAGTTTTTAAACAGAATCAAGGATTACAGTAGTTCTAAACGGAAGCTCTCATATATTACCATAATATACAGTCTGTAGTTTTCAAACATAATCAGAACTTATCAAGCATCATAATATGTAGGTATACAGTACATAGTTTAAACAGAATCAAGGACCTATCACACATCATAACAGTAGTTTTTATAAAATATCAAGGACCTATCACACATCACATACAGTAGTTTTTAAACATAATAAAGGACCTATCGCACATCATGCACATAAGTTTTCCGTTCGTATTTGTTTTGTTTTTCATTACAGAGGTAGATTCTGAGTGTAGATTTGAGAGTTGGATTGGAATAGAGTGTCTAGAGGCGTTGTACAAGTATTGAAAGCGCTGTTTTAATGGAGTAAAATAACGCCAACACGTCCTCTAATGTCATCAATCTTTCCCTTCTTATGTAACTGTCCGACAGTCGAAAAAGTAAAGTACGCAGGTGAGTAATGGTGGTAATATCGGATAATCTCAGCACAGTTCAACCTAAAATATGACACACAGGCCATATCTTGGGGCATTTTCCGTAATGCGTCGCCATAGCGATTAGGGTTGCTTAACAAAACAATACGCAAGATAATATTATAATGGCAATATGAGAAAATACTACGAAAAAAAAACTATTTCCCAATAGATGGCGTTACAAAAAGGTTTCTTCGTTACTTCATAGATGGCGATAGTAAAAACAGCTTATTTCCAAATTATCTATTTCTCATTAATTAAATATGTATTGCATTGATAAGAGAACATAAATATGTAAATTGCATTGATAAAATAACTCAATATGAAGGCATAATTAGTGAACGTTGCGCGAGCGCATAAAGTGATCACGTAATCCAGACGATTTAAATTTTCAATTCTTGATGGAATTCTACTTATAATTATTTTTTTAAATTTTATAAAAAAAATATTAAAAATAAAACAAACTTTTTTTTTAATAAAATAGGTAAGTACCTTATTCAGTAAGAAAGAGAATATCAGAAATCGTTGCTAATTCTCGGAATATACTTTTAAAGTGAGATTTTTAATATATGGCACAAGGCCCAGCAGGCCCTGGTCCCACTTTAGGGCATTCTCCAAGTGTCACCTTTGTGATTAAGGCTATTTTTCACTATTTAAATGTTTCCGCTTAGTAATATATCAGCAAATTATACATAGTTATAACTAAGCTCTTCCCGCCCCCACAGTACCTACCGTTAGTTACAATAAGTTACATAACTGTTAGCGCGTGCTCACATTCTGATGTTTTTTTTAAATAAAACATTACATAAGCCATAATTATGTATCAATCATAATCCAAAATACAATACAAATGAAATATATTTCAAGTTTTAAGTACTTGGATATATTGTCTCACTACGCAAAAGCCTGTTCCGAGGCAATATCTTTTCAAAATGAGTAGCTGTGCAAGTCAAAAAAGTCAGTTAAAAATTAGTCCGTGCGTATTGTATGTACATGTTGGTTGATATTTATTTATTTATAAACGGCATTTATAAAATGCCTTTTACATACATAAATAAAAACACATATTGATGATAATAATAGATAGAATAAAAAAGCAATTAGGTATACACTTGGCAAAAATAACTTAAACCTAAACAGAAAGACAAAAATAAAAAAAATAGATGAAAGCAAACACAAAAAAATATATAAGTACCTACATAAGGATAAAAAAAAAAACAAAACAGCAAATTCAAAAATAAAAAACATTAAATTCATAAATCAAAAAATCAATAGACGTAAGCAAACATAAAACGATGTACATATGGACTCAAAATCAACCAAAACATTAAATAAAAAAGTATTATTAATGGAAAAAAATAGCAATTTCATGTAAATTATAAATAAACAAAAAAGATATACAAAAAAAACAAACATTTTACAATCGAAAATATACAAATCCGTACTGAAATATCACAGGTTGTTTCTCTCATAAAAAAATGTGTATATCGTCTGTTTATATTTGTATTTGGACAGCATAAAAATGTCACCTAAATGATATTGATTAGGACATGAGTGAGATCCGTCATTTCAAAACATGAGTAAGATCCCTCTCACTCTCTTCTCTACCCCTGTCAATATCTATTCAAAATGAGTAGCTGTGCAAGTATTTATTCAACCAAAATTAAGTCCGTGCGTATTGTATGTACATAAGTTGGTTGATAATAGGACATGAGTGAGATCCGTCATTTCAAAACATGAGTAAGATCCCTCTCACTCTCTTCTCTACCCCTGTCAATATCTATTCAAAATGAGTAGCTGTGCAAGTATTTATTCAACCAAAATTAAGTCCGTGCGTATTGTATGTACATGAGTTGTTTTTTTTTTTTTAACATGTCTACGTAGGGGACGCCAGCTATTAGGATTTGGGTCCATTTTACTCTTCCGAAGAAGCGCACTACGTAGCGTTGGGAGGGGTTTGCAATCTAGAAAAGAGTTTATTAATTCGGATTTTAAAAAGACCCGGGTTGTACGAAGATGGAAACACAGAATTCGGAAGATCGTTCCACAGTCGGGCTGCTGTATTAATAAAGGAGTTCGAGAAGCGACTTGTTCGTATACGTTGAAGGTCCACTGTGAATGGATGCTGCGATTGAGTGAAGCGAGTGACTCTGTTGCGAGTGGGTGGAGGAGGGACCAAAGATGCAAGTTCTTCTGAGCAATTCCCGTGGTAGTATCTATAGAATAAACTTAAAATACCGACTCTGCGTCTGTGTTCTAGTGATTGCAATCCATCAGTCAGTGATGGATCATCAATCAGACGTATAGCACGCCTTTGGACAGCGTCGAGGGTATTCAGTAGGTATTGGGGGGCACCACTCCAGAGGTGACTGCCATATTCAATAATTGGGCGTATTTGCGCTTTGTAGAGTATACAGATCTGGGTCTTAGTAAAATATCTGCGCGCTCTATATAGTACGCTCAATTTTTTGGAGGCGAGTTTCACCTTAGCTTCGATGGAGCCCTTGTAGTGTAATTGGTTCGTTATAGATACTCCAAGCAGGTCGATAGAGCTGCTGTTAGGTAGGGTGCTTCCGTTGAAAGACACTTGCAATTCATTGGGGTTTCTCTTCGCAGAAATTAGACAGGCTTGGGTTTTTGAGACGTTAAATGAAACAAGATTACTTTCACCCCAGGTATTGATTGAGTGGAGGTAGCTATTTATTTTTTGATGAAGGTCTTTCCGGGCTTCTGATATTTCACTCTGTTTAGGAGGTTTGTCAAAAGAGAAATTGTCATGGACTGTGCTGTCATCAGCGTAACAGTGGATGGGGGCGCGTAAGAGCAAGTCATTTATATGTAGGAGGAATAGGGTTGGAGATAGGATGGACCCTTGAGGGACTCCCGCATTAATGGAATGGGGAGAAGAAGAGCAACCGTCCACTACAGTCCACTTCGCGATCTTTTAAAAAATTCGCAATCCAAGTACACAGAGACTGGGGTAGTCCATAAGAAGGGAGTTTCATTAAGAGACCTCGGTGCCAAACCCGGTCGAAAGCTTTAGAGATGTCAAGGGCGACAGTTTGAGCTTCTCCAAAGCGTTCCATAACTCGACCCCAAACGGATGTCACATACGCGAGTAGATCGCCACAAGATCGATTTCCACGAAATCCATATTGGCGGTCGCTTAAAATTTTGTTTGCTTCGAGGTATGTGATCAACTTGGTGTTTAGTACCCTTTCCATTATTTTGGAGAGTACAGAAGTAATAGCGATGGGTCGGTAGTTAGATGGGTTGGAGCGATCACCTTTTTTGGGAATTGGGTGGATGACCGCTTTTTTCCAGTCACATGGGACAATACCAGTTTTAAACGAGAGTTTGAAGAGTTTAGTGAGAACTGGGGCTAGTTCGGCGGAGCATTTTTTTAACACAAGAACGGGAATTCCATCTGGTCCATTAGCTTTGTTAACATCCAACCCTCAGATGGCGAGTAAAACCTCAGAGAAGTTAATCCTTACTTCTTTCATTTTAAAACCACAATGTGGAACTGGTTGAGGAGTTTTTCCTCCGTCGTCAAGGGTTGAGTTATCTGCAAATAATTTACCGAGAAGATTAGCTTTGTCGGTGGCAGAGTTAGCAATGGATCCGTCATGGTTCGTTAAAGGTGGAAATGAAGATGTGCAAAAGTTCTGACCTATGGAGGTTGACAATGACCAGAATCTTCGGCTACCGTTAGGGCATGAGGAGAGTTTTTGACTTATATGTTGGTCATGGAGTTTTTTAGCCTGATTAATGTTTTTTTTACAATCCTTTGTCATATTGTTGTATGCTTTCTTGTTTGACGGGGATTGAAGTTTTTGAAATGTTTTGAAAGCCAGATTTTTACGCGTGACTGCTTCTCGGCATTTGGAATCCAACCAAGGTTTTGTGCCTGGTCCGCAGGTTATGAGGGAGGAGGGAATATAGCCATCCATAGCAGAAGTGATGACATCCCCTACCTCACGCGCACAGATAGAAGGGTCTTTGGTTCTAAAACAGACTTCATTCCAAGGAAAGTCGCGAAAGTGTATTCGCAGTGCATTCCAATCTGCTGACTTGTATTGCCAAATTTTCCTTTTAGGTTTTTCGGGTGGAAGGTCCGGGATGAAGTGGATGGCCGTTTGCACAAGGCAATGGTCTGAAGAGCCCAGTGGGGCTGTGACTTTCAGTGTGTATCCCGTTGGCGAGGTAGTCATAAAAAGATCAAGCAGATTGGAACGATGCCCAGAGACATCAGGGATGCGAGTTGGCTCTTGAACAAGTTGCTCCAGGTTATGACACAAAGCAAAGGATTCCGTCATGCGGCCAGCCGAATCGGTAGTTCCCGATTTCAGCCAATCGGAGTGATGGACATTGAAATCGCCGAGAACCGCAAATTCTGCCGACGGGTAGCGAGACAGAAGACTGTCAATGGTTTCTCCTAAGTATTTGAAAAGCTCGGAAGAATCATAATCACTCATATTTGGAGATCGGTAGATACAAGCATAAATTTATATGAATTTGTTAGATTTTAAACGGACCCACATAACATTGAAGGCGGGGTTCTCGAACTCCTTCAATCTGACACAGTTGATGTCTTCGCGGCTGTAGAGGCACAAGCCTCCTTTGGGCACAAACATGCTTTCGAGTATGTACCCTGGGCAGTTGAGGTAACTTGTGTCGGGTGGATCTTGAATTTGTGTTTCCGTGAGAAAGAGCAGGTGTGGTTTTTGAGATTGCAAGTGATGGTGAACAGAATTTAAATTACTGTGGATACCTCTGATGTTAGCGAAGTCTACCAACAGTTCACAAATGGTGCGAGGGTATGCAGTCTTGGTTGTCGCTGTATAAACATTATTATTGGGTTTATCTGTCATGAAGGTTTTGTGGGAGGGGGGGGGGTGGCATTGTGAAACGAGGAGATCAGAAGCCCTTTTCAAGGACATTTGTTTCGGCAGCTGCGCTGCTAGGTTGAAGGAGGGAGGATATGGCCGTGGAGGACGCCTGGTGCCCCCCGCATACAACTGCTGGGACCTCGTCCGGTCACGATCCGGCACAACAATTGCAGCGAGATTATGCGCCGACTGATAGGGCAGCCAACCCGTAGTCGTTAGCTTAGGTCGGGCCCCTGTACTATTCGGCGGCCGGCCAGCGACGAACCGTTTCACACAGATCTCCCTCGGCTCACACCTCCAACCAGACCCGCCGCGCAGCGGCCGTGATGACATCATCAAGATAGGCCGCCGATCAACTCCAACACAAGTGCCCACCTGGGCACCAAAGCAAAGGACCCCGAACATGGCGAGCCATTTTAGGGGACCATAAATGCAGTGGCTTGGTAAACCAGTATAGTATACTGACTCCAGGTCGAAGGCAGGGTTTACGTTCCAATCCCAGAGGATGGGTTGGGGGGGAGCAAACTCACCTTCTCCCAATAAAAATGGTTGATAATAGGACATGAGTGAGATCCATCATTTCAAAACATGAGTAAGATCCCTCTCACTCTCTTCTCTACCCCTGTCAATATCTATTCAAAATGAGTAGCTGTGCAAGTATTTATTCAACCAAAATTAAGTCCGTGCGTATTGCATGTACATAAGTTGGTTGATAATAGAACATGAGTGAGATCCGTCATTTCGTAACACGAGTAAGATCCCTCTCACACTCTCCTCTGCCCCTGTCAATGTCTGTTCAAAATGAGTAGCTGTGCAAGTATTAAGTCAGCCAAAATTTAGTCCATGCGTATTGTATGTACATGTATTGGATGATAATAATAGGACATGAGTAAGATCCCTCTCACACTCTTCTCTGCCCCTGTCCATTGTTACTGCCACTTTGTTACTACATAATTTGTTAATATTACTATTGTTTGGTAGGAGTAATTGAAGTAAGTCAGGCATTTTTTTATTATATATCCGCGGCGCTAAGTAAATGTACCTAATGTCTCTGTGCAAAAGTAGTATGTACAGTCGTTGGATGTAGCAAAGTTTTGCTTCTTGTGTTTAACGCCAGTTTGTGTTGTGGTAAGTATTTTTATGAAATTGTCTTAATATACAGTTGTCTTTGTCCATCACTCTAAATTCTTTATTAAGTATAACATTGTCCGGAGGAAAAAGCGGTAAAGTTCTTGTATTATATTTTTATAAATTTATAATTATTATTTTGACAACCCTGTATTATAGTGTATTAATACTCCATACCATATTTATTCTTTACTTGTGTCAGATAAGCACAAGTACATATTATTAAAGGCGTGTCATAATTTCGCACGAGACAGACAAACAAACAAAAAAAGACAATTTTATATAAATATATTAAGGGAAATATACTGTTAGTGTTCCCCTTGCAAATAATGGCACTTTTAAGTGTCAACTACGCAATAACAATGAAAAATTGGACGTGTTAACGTTGGCTTGTACGCAAAAGAATTTCTTATAAGTACAAACATGAGATATATACATCTAAAGTAATAAAGCAATCAATATGTTAGTGTGTGTGTGTGTGTGTGTATGTGTGTGTGTGTGTGTTTGTCTCACGCCTTTTGAAAAACCAAGAGCATCTAAAAATCTAATTTATGTGCGAACGTGTACCAGTATACCTGATGCATTGTCACGCTAAAAATAATGCGATTAAAATGCTGAATTTTAAAGATATTTCAATAATTATTTTTTTCATACAAAATTTTCCAAGTCATATCTGTCAAAAAAGTGTACATTTTGCACGCAAATATCTGTTAGTTTAAAAGTTAGAAGTACGTATTTACACGAAAAAAATATATTTTCAAGTAAAACTTAAGGTTACAAGTGCCATTTAAATAAATAAATAATAAGTATAACTTAGCTTTTAAGCGAAAAACATGGTGAATATTTTGTCTAATTATAATGTTTAACTTATTTTTAAAGTAAGCGTTTTGTACAAATGTACATATAACCCCGCCATTTTAATATCTTTTCATACGATATTTAATTTTCCTACCGAATGAATATGTTCTTTAAAATAATATACCTTTGAAATAAATGTGATTATGAAATAATAAAATGAAACACAAGACATTACAGCAAGTTTTAAGACATATATTGTAAAAGTCTGTTAATTATTAGTAAAGATATAGGCGTAATAAAATTGCATAATTTGTTAAAAATATTTGATTTTTCTGACAATTTTCATTTATATGGCATCGAACAAACCAATGTAGGTACCTACATATTCAAAAAATGTCTCCATAACATTTGATATTTTTCACATGTTGGAACATGGTTACTATGGTAACGGACACATTCTGATATTCAAATAAAATTTGTTATAAATCGAATTCGAATTAATTTAGAACATCATTGTAGGTAGGTACCTACATACCTAATACTTACTACTTAAAAACCAACAATATACTGATTTTGTATAGGAAAATTATTAAACTATTTTAGGTTAACTACAATACACATTCAATATACCTACAAACTATTTCCTATAGTGAAATTCTTCTTTTTTCTATGTAGACCTTTGGGTGATTTTTTCTACAAACTATTTCTTGGGGTTTAAATCTTCTTCCTCTTCTTTTGTGAAGTCATTTGGGACAGTTCATAAATAAACTATTTCCTATAGTCTAATTTTTCTTTTTCTTAATTTATGTAGACCTTGGGTGAGTTTTTATACAAACTATTTCCTATAGTCTAATTCGTCTTCTTCTTCCTTTATGTAGACCTTTTGGTTAGTTTTTAAACAAACTATTTTTAAACAAACTATCCTTTAGTCTAATTCTTCGTTTTCTTATTTTATGTAGATGTTGGGTGAATTTTATATAAAATATTTCCTATAGTTCAATTCATCTTCTTCTTCTTTTATGAAGACATTTTGGTCAGTTTTTTATATAATACATTTCCTAATGTGTAATTCTTCTATTTCATCTTCTATGTAGACCATTGGGTCAGTTTTTATTACAAACTATTTGTTATAGTTTTATACTTCTACTTCTTTTTTTATTTAGTCTTTTGGATTAGTTTTATGTCTAATAGTCTATTGTAACAAAATATTATAAACAACATGCATACTTGATGAAAATACATAAAAACGAATGGGATGTGACCAACACTAGAATCTTCTCATTACTTTTGTTCAATCAAATTTACACCATTTATTATATCATCATATATTGCTTAATTTTCAATAACTACACATTTCATTTTGATGACAATATATAAAAAATCGGGGTTGTGGCCATTGCTGGATCTTCACAACGTTTATATTCATATTAAAAACTATTTAACATAGCTTAAGTCTTCTTCTTCTGTAATGTAGACTTATGTGTCAGTTTTAAGTCTATCAGTTTTATTGTGCAAAACTATAATAAACTATATGCACACTTGACGAAAAATATAAAAACGAATGGGATGGGACCAACACTAGAATATTTTCAGTACTTTTGTTTAATCAATTTTTAAACCATTTCCCATCATCCAAAATAACTAAATATTTAAAACACATTATTTGCGTTCGATGACAATATATAAAAATAGGGGTTGTGGCCAAATCCAAACTCTTTACGACGTTGTCTTTTTATAATAAGTCATATTTAAAATCATTTCCCATAGTCCATGCGTGCAGAAATTGTATGTGCTTATATATACTAGTTGCATGTAACACATGAGATCCAACTGTCGATAGCGATAGTATGTATAGTTGAAGAATATGTACCAAACTATAAACCCATAGATACAAATTATTGAATATTTTTCAGATATTTTGTTTTCTATACAACATATGTAGGTATGTATGTCAAGATAGGATAGTATGGAGGAAGATCCTTTTTCCTACCCAGAATATGCAAATAGCATGATGGTATGTATGTATGTTTGGAGATGACGTATCAAACTATTAAGTCTTCTTACATATTGTGTATAGGCGACTGCCATACAAAATGTATGAAGCGATGTCGTCACTAAATTCAATTTTTAAAAAAATTGTTAAAAAAAATTGAGATCTTCTACTACGATGTTAATATTTTTTATAGAAAATTAAATTATCTAGTTGGGGTGTTTCGGCTTTTTTCGATAATTGTAAAAGTTTTGGAAATATAGGCAGTTAAACTCATAAATTTATCATAAAAAAAATATTTTTCTTAATAAAAAATGTTTGAGAAACCCTGGAATTTTTTTGAAAAAACTAATTTGAGATTTTGTATTTTTCTATGTTTGTACCAATTTTCAGCGTTCTAGCGTTTATGGTTTCTGAGATATATGGAAAAATAAAATAAAAATTCAAAAGTTGATAACCCCTGACTGAAACAAAAATTCAAAATTCCGAGTATAAAAGTTTTGTAGGCCTGTAACTGTTTATATATTCTGAAATTTTAGGCTCTGTAAATTGAGCGGATCAAAAGTTATAAGGGGGGGACGGACACACAGACACACAGACACACACACAGACACACACACACACACAGACACACGAAATGTTCTACTCCGAATTCTGAGTAAATCCGTGTATGGAACATATTTAAAATCGCCAACTCTATCGTGGATTGCCCGGAACTGCTTGAACGAATAGCTCTTCGGGTTCCCACCCGAGCAACCCGATTCCAACATTCATTAAACCTTTCACACTGTAACACGAACGCCAAACAACACTCATTCATATACCGCGCATCACACTTCTTCAATACGCACCTAAACGAATTAGATATATTCAACTCATCAATAAATGTTATCAAATCAAAACTTATCAATCATTAAATATTCATATATGTATATTCATCCCAACACATATCCCTCTTCATCTGCACTCTATCTTTCCTCTCTATTCCCAACTCTCTCCTACATATTCTCTATAATTTTTGTATAAACTTATATAGGTACTTATTGTTTTTTACTTATGTGGAAACACATTATTGGCATAATTGTAATAACTTTACTGTCCATACCATAAACATTGTAACGCTGTTTGTTTCCCAAATATAAATAAAATAAATAAAATAAAATAAAATAAAATATATGCTGCGAAGCCTCTAAGTTGGTGTTTTTTGACTTCAAAGTTGGAAAAGCCGTGAAAAAAGTAGACCTCTCCATACAATTCTCGCGTATTCTGGCTTGATACATTGTCGATATGTTAAGAGAACAAAGTTCTCCTGAACAAATCGACAGTTGGAAAAGCAAATGGATTGTGGCCATCACTTTAAGATTTTACACCGCTTAAACTCAATTAAATTTCAAACTACTTTTCATACTACGGTTAAAAAAAATTATGTGTGACAATATTATGTAGGTATATAAACGATTGCTTATTCCTTCACTAATTTACATTCTTGGCCAACGGCGGGACATAAAAGCTAGTACATAATATATCAAACCAAATATTTTCGAATTTTGATTAAGTTTTTCTAGGGCAAATATACAACTGCTCATAAATTAATAAAAAAATCTTTTACTTAACAAATTATTAACATCTCAATAGAGACGAAGTTGGAATATTATAGGAGAACCAGGAACTCAAGGTACCTACAGGGCTTACGACTTTATTAAAGAAATATTAAAAATAAAACAAACCTTATAAATAAAAGTGGAGTAATGAAAAAGTTTTTTTTTTAAATATTTTTTTTATAAAATTTAAAAAAATAATTATAAATAGAATTCCATCAAGAATTGAAAATTTAAATCGGCTGGTTTACGTGATAACTTTATGCGCTTGCGCAACGTTCACTACTTATGCCTTCTTATTGAGTTACCTTATCAATGCAAATTTGAAAATTCTATATATTTTAATAACGAGAAGCTGATCGTTTGAAAATAAGCTGAAAAACACCATTGCCATCTATGAAGTAACGAAGAAAACTTTTTTATTTTAATAAAAAATGAATATCGGCCTTCGTGGCTAAGTTGGTTGGGTATCTGACTGCTGATCCAAAAGTCCCGGGTTCGATTCCCGGTGGAGACACAGTTTTTAATTGTGTTTTCAGTCTGGATCTGTGAGACGAATAATATCGTAAGTCTCCAGAATGTGGCAACTTGTTATTGGGTGCGTGTTAAATTAATATTTGATATAGTACCTGTTAGTTGCCCGAGAAGTAATAAATAATAATAATAATATGTCAAATGCTTGTGGTGAAGTTATGAAAATGGTGAACGAAATCGGTCGAGACAGGATTCGAAGTTGCGACCACTGGTTCACAAAGCCAGTGCCATCGACCCATCATCAGTTATATGCCGTGACTATCTTTATTTCACCTTTATTAAGTGGACGTCAAGTTAGGACAGGTCAAGAAGTTGTTTAACGCTTGACTAACGCGTCATACCAAATTTTTCAAAATGGCAGATATTTCACATATTATAACGCGACGTCCTACGTAGGCGATTCAAAGCGAATGCGAAGCGGCGCGGCGCTGCGCGAAAATAACAAACAGTCGGTAATTATGGTAGTGTCCTACGTTACCGACTGCGAGTTGGTTTCGATGCGGCGCGGCGCGATGCGAAGCAAACGCGATCAGTTGGTTTGATATTTTCGCGCGAATTGATAGCGGCGCCATTGTTTTTTGACATGTCATAAACAGAAATTTTAATTTCTGTCCATGAACGTCCCATATTATGGGACAAATTATTATCGAACCGCGAATTTTAGGATTTGGCAAAAATAAATGGGACTACAAGTAAACACATTATTTATTATTGCTATTTTACAATAGGATGTTGTTCAAAACACACAAAGTTTTCTCTCGCTTGCACGAATGTCAAATTTTGATATGTTTCCCGGAAAGATGTAAATTCAGTCTCATTTATTAATTCAAGATCACGTAATTCTTCATACAAATTGTGATATTCCCCATAAATGTGTCTCTCAAGTACACAAAATTAGTTTCACTTCTCTGCCGTACATATTTCTTGAGTATTCGCTTACGTACATCCATGACAGTAGCTGGCAGCAGAGGGAACGATTCGCGCACACGTAGGACAGAGCCGCCGCGTCACACCACATCGCATTGAATTCGCTTGTATCCGCACCGCATCGCTTCGCAATCGCGTTCGCTTTGAATCGCCTACGTAGGACGTAGCGTTATGATCCGACGCGACGCGATCGACAGAAAAGTTTAATCATTATAATGTCGAGAAAACCTCCGTTCGCCGTTCGAAACGCGGTATTCTGATTGGAGCGAAATACGTATGACACTCATGCGACGTCCTACGTAGGCGGTTCAAAGCGAACGCGATTGCGAAGCGATGCGGAGCGGATACAAGCGAATTCAATGCGATGCGGTGCGACGCGGCGGCTCACGCTACGTCCTACGTAGGCGATTCAAAGCGAACGCGATTGCGAAGCGATGCGGTGCGGATACAAGCGAATTCAATGCGATGCGGTGCGACGCGGCGGCTCTGTCCTACGTGTGCGCGAATCGTTCCCTCTGCTGCCAGCTACTGTCATGGATGTACGTATATAAAATACTCAAGAAGTATGTACGGCAGAGAAGTGAAACTAATATTGTGTACTTAGAGAGGCACATTTATAGGGGATATCACGATTTGTATGAAGAATTACGTGATCTTGAATTAATAAATTTGACATTCGTGCAAGCGAGAGAAAACTTTGTGTGTTTTGAACAACATCCTATTGTAAAATAGCAATAATAAATAAATGTGTTTACTTGTAGTCCCATTTATTTTTGCCAAATCCTAAAATTCGCGGTTCGATGATAATTTGTCCCATAATATGGGACGTTCATGGACAGAAATTAAAATTTCTGTTTCCGACATGTCAAAAAACAATGGCGCCGCTATCAATTCACGCGAAAATATCAAACCAACTGATCACGTTCGCTTCGCATCGCGCCGCATCGAAACCAACTAGCGGTCGGTAACGTAGGACACTGCAATAGTTACCGACTGTTTGTTATTTTCGCGCCGCGCCGCGCCGCTTCGCATTCGCTTACGCTACGTCCTACGTAGGCGTTTCAAAGCGAACGCGATTGCGAAGCGATGCGATGCGGATACAAGCGAATTCAATGCGATGCGGTGCGACGCGGCGGCTCTGTCCTACGTGAGCGCGAATCGTTTTCTCTGCCGCCAGCTACTGTCATGGATGTACGTATATAAAATACTCAAAAAGTATGTACGGCAGAGAAGTGAAACTAATATTGTGTACTTAGAGAGGCATATTTATGGGGGATATCACAATTTGTATGAAGAATTACGTGATCTTGAATTAATAAATGAGACTGAATTTACATCTTTCCGGGAAACATATCAAAATTTGACATTCGTGCAAGCGAGAGAAAACTTTGTGTGTTTTGAACAACATCCTATTGTAAAATAGCAATAATAAATAAATGTGTTTACCTACTTGTAGTCCCATTTATTTTTGCCAAATCCTAAAATTCGCGGTTCGATAATAATAATTCTTTTGTCCCATAATATGGGACGTTCATGGACAGAAATTAAAATTTCTATTTCTGACATGTCAAAAAACAATGGCACCGCTTTCAATTCGCGCGAAAATATCAAACCAACTGATCGCGTTCGCTTCACATCGCGCCGCGCTGCATCGAAAAATACTCGCGGTCGGTAACATAGGACACTTCCATAATTACCGACTGTTAGTTATTTTCGCGCCGCGCCGCGCCGCTTCGCATTCGTTTTGAATCGCCTACGTAGGACGTCGCGTTAGAATCGCTTACGTAGGACGTCGCGTCAGCTATATTTTTTAACGAAAAGCTGAGAGTTGGGGAAATAACTTAAGAATTTAAGCTAGCATTAATCCGTTAGAATTTTTTTTTATATTAATATGCAAATGACTTTGAAGTTTCTCCATCGGCTGAGTGGAAAGTTTCTGAAAGTAAAGAAACCTACGATAAAGGAACTAGAAAAAAGAAAGCTCAGAGAAAGGGAGTGCATTCAGAGAGGTTGTTCTTTAAGTTAATTTTAACGAAATCGGCAGTTTCTTGAATTCAGGTTTTAATGAGACCCTGGTTTTAATGTGAGGAAAATTTCTTAGACACCCGTTCTGTATGTGAACTAAGAAATCTCTTTGTAGAGTAAAACCTGTGGGTTGTGGACAAAACTATACTCCGAACTACCAAGTCAGTCCACAAAGTATTCAAATTAATGTTGTATGGAAAATATTCAACATTTTTATGAAATGATTTGTAAAATTATTTTTTGATTTAAATATTTTATCATGAAAATTTGATGATTCTTCATAGCCGTTTTGTAAAAATTATGTGCTTTTTTAGCAATTTTAAAATAAAAATTTAAATTTTTTTGTTTCCTGAGCTTGGGGTTACTTTGAAATATTTTACAGTTAAAAAAAACGAGAAGCACCGATCAGATATCCTTCAAAATCTATGGGGTCTAAGCGAGCATTATATAAAAAAATACAAAATTTGAAAAGAATCGAATGAGCACTTTAATCTATGATCGATAAAGTAGAATAAACACGCCGTACATAGTACATAGTACACAGCACCCATACAGATACATTGTGATGAAACTTTCAGAATACAATCTTAGCATGATACTAGTTGATTATCTGCAATTAAAAAAATACTTTTAAATTGTGCATTCATATCTCCCCACTATATCCCCTTGGGACAGTGAGGAGTAAAAAGAACTGAAGTAAGAATAGGTATTTATGCGTATATGTAAATTCGTGAGTAGCGAAATGTTTCAAATGTTTGAAACTCCTTTGGTATGCAATTGAATTCGTACATGATAAAATATGTGTCGCTTCCTGAATCTGATTTTTTTAAAATTTATTTTTGGCGTTCCACCCGAATAGCCAGTAATCCCTAGTAAGTTCCTGAATCTTACTTGATTTAATTTGCGTATGGCAATTGGCATTTATCTGAATGTAGTTGCAGAAGGCAGGAAATAAGGGTCACGTACCTATCTAGTATGATCTATGTAAATAGATCTTTAGTTAGGTTCAGGGTCCTCATTAGTAAACACGATCAGTATTTTGCCTTCGACATTCATAACCACTTTTATATTTAAAATCACCCAGCATATTTTTTTTATTGTAATTAAACTCAGTTATTATGAAAGTTAACTAATAAACATTCCCGCCACGCATTAAATAACAACAGACAAATCGAAACATTTATAGGGGTGACATCTGTGCGAAGAAATACGTCAAAAAAGTAACATCTCAATAGATGGCGATAGTAAAAATGTGTTATTTTCAAAAAAATTGTATCCCATTAGTACACATTGTTTTATATACCTATTTAACATTTACTCTGGTTGGTTGGAAGAAATTGCCACGAGGCAAAAAGCCCGCCAGTGTACTAATTATATGTACAAGAAGATTAAAATAAATAAATAAATAAACTTATCCCTAACCTCAAGTGACAAAAGTGTTGATAATTTTTTTTCCTGCAACCAATTTCCATTCGTTATTGTCATTTTGTCCTTACTAAACCTAACCGAAAATTAAATGGGATGTAAAAAATACGACAACGAAATAATGGTATGGTGTGTAGGTAAAACTCCATTTCCGTTATTTTCTGGTCACAGAATCACTAGATCCACATTTCAAACGATGTTAGACGAATTCAAACGAGATGGCGTCAATAATGTCAAGATATAAACACGTGGCTTTCGGTTCTCGGTGTGATGGTATCCAAAAATATAATTCATAGCAATTATTCGTCGCGAAATGAGGGTCTTTCAAATAAAGGTAATTACATATTCTTATTTCTGGGAAAAACTTGACATAATTATTAGCATTGTTTGAGAGGACGTAAGTTTTTTTCATTCCCCGTTTTGACTTCAACGAGAAATAATTGAGAAAAATCTCATTTTTCTCCCGGGCCCATTACTTCTCAGTTAATTGTCCTTAATTTAGTGTCCTGAGACGTTTTTAAATATGTCTGCCATTTTATCAATCTTATATTTTTTTACTCCTCACTTACCCAAGGGGATATATAGTGGGGAGTTATGATTTCGCAATTTTTAAGGGTATTTTTTTATTGCAGATTATCAACTAGTATCATGCTGAGATTGTGTGTGTGAGTGAGTGTGTGTGTGTGTGTGTGTGTGTGTGTGTGTGTGTGTGTGTGTGTGTGTGTGTGTGTGTGTGTGTGTATGTGTGTGTGTATGTGTGTGTGTGTGCTGTGTACTGCGTGCTATGTACGGCGTGTTTGTTGTACTTTATCGATTATATACTAAAGTACTCATTCGATTCTTTTCAAATTTTGCAAGTATGTATACCTATCTAATACTCACTTAGACTCCATTAGATTTTGAAGGATATCTCAATTTTTTTAACTGTCAAATGTTTCAAAGTGATCCCTAGTCCAGGAAGTTGAAAATAAAATTTGAAAATTTTATTTTCAAATTACTAAAAAGGCACATAACTTTAAAAAAATGGCATTGCAGAGTTATCAAGTTTTGATAGTAAAATATTGAAATAAAAAATAATATAACAAACTCATTTTTTTAAAATGCTAAATATTTTCCATACAAAATTTGAATACTTTATAGAATGATTTGTTTGTGAGGAGTTTAGCGTTGGCCACAATCCACTGGTTAAATGGGAGGTAGGTACTTTTGTCCCACAGATGTCAATAAATCCTAATTTATATATTTTATAGATCAATTAAAGATGCCCAAATTTTTTTTGCAGATTTTGCTATGAATGATATTCATACATCCTTGGTTTTTAATCTGAAAATTATTTTTACAGCTAAAGTATAAACGTTTGTTTCTAAAAAAAACAGATATTAAGACTTACGGTAAAAACGGTTACGGTTAAACGACTTACGGTTTTGTCGAAGATGTTGTCCGATGGGAAAGAGCACGAAGACGATTCTGGAGAGACGATGTACTATTGTTATTATCTTTTGTGGTATCCTCACGTAGAAAATAATCGGTTTTCATACTATGACGTAAGTTAACAGCTGATGTAATGTTGGATATTTTATTTTATAAATTATATAAAAATAAAAATTACATTAAATAGTATAGCTATAATTATAAAAAAAATAATAACGACAGTAGATAAAATTAAAACGACAGTTTTTCTTACCTGTGATAGTATTTTTTTATGTATTTCCTTACATATTATATCTATAGGCAAGCCAAGGTTTTCGGCTTGTATAAGTTATTTCGCTACTGCTGACTTTTGCTACATACATAAGACAGTTTTCCATCCTTTGTCTTCATACACACTTACCTTGTACGAGTGTTAAAGTAGCGGCTACGTGATATAATATTATGTAGTGGCGTAGCTGGTAATTTGAAGGTAATATTGGCGACCTTAACCGCCTGAGCATATTTTATGCAAAGTTACATACTACTATCGCCATATACGCTCTGCGCCATTATATCTTAAACCTACACCCCTCTAGACCAACCCTTATTTTATTATACATATATTATTCTAACCCACCTCTCTATCTAGCCATTCTAAATTAGTGATGTTCTATGTATAAGAGTGGTGGTATCAATATGTGGGGTTATTGTATTTGTGCTGATCTTTTATTAAAATAAGTTATTATTTTATCACCATCATTTTTGGGGTTAACTTTTTGTAGGGCATTATTTTTAAACCACTTTATTTAGTAAAGATCACATTGATTCAACTTAAGAATTCGATACGAAAGATTCTTCTTCAGGACGTATGACAACTTCCTCAAACAAACGAGTATTAGGCACTATAATATAAATTATTCTGTACCAAGTTTATTATTTGATATAAAAATATTTGAATTTCCAAAATTTGCAGTAAATTTAAAATGACGAAAATTGCAGTTTTCTCATAGGAAATCGTTTAGGTGGCATCCATGAGTTTGGAAGTTACTTATATGGTGGTTTCTATGTTGATGGTGATATCGAAATTCGTGTTTGGAAGCAGGTCAATAAAAAGGAAATCTTAAAATAAAAAAAGAAAATCTAAAAATCTTATTAATATTATTGACAATAACATCTCCATAGAGACGAAGTTGGGATATTATAGAAGAACCAAGAACTCAAGCACCTACAGGGCTTACGACCTGTCATCGGCTGGTTTACGTGATCACTTTATGCGCTTGCGCAACGTTCACCAATTATGCCTTTATTGAGTTCCCTTGTCAATGTAATTTTTAAAAGTTCTATATATTTGAATAATGTGTATCAATTCACCTGAATATACGAAATTATTCTATTGCCATCTATGAGGTAACGAAGAAAACTTTTTTTAATGCCATCTATTGAGAAATTAGTTTATTTGTAAACAATGAAAGCAACAGTCCTTATAAATGAAGTGACATGCAATTAAAAAATATATTCGATCTAAAAATTTTTTTTTTTTTTTGATATAGGTACCTACCTACCTACAGAATCAACAGTTTATAATAGTATTAACAAAAGCACCTTTATTAAATTACAAATAATGTTGTAAACATTTTTAAGGTTCTTTTTAGTAGGTACCTACAAATAATAATGTTGAAAGAGATGAACCTGGCCAGACGGCCTTGCAATAAAACATTTGATCTCCTTAGTAGAATATGTATAATCTCGTTTATACCTTCAAAATTTGAGACAATGGTGCAAAATAATGTGAAAGACATCGTTAAACATTGGCGGCGGTACTAATAACGAAAAAGTAGCGAGGTTGAACTATGGAATAGAGTGACTAAAACCTAACGGCCAAAAATCTTACTAATAACCAAGTTTTAAAACTTCTATTTTATTCCATGGTTTATATCACCATGGTAACGCTAAACCATCCGGTCCCCTAGTTTAGTGGTGCAATAGCGAATTCGTGAGCTGTCAAAAGTCAAATAGACCGCGCGTATTGTATAAATTTTGTCATTTTTAAAGAAATACTTTTTTAATTATGGACGACAATCTGTTTGATTATAGAATCGGCGATTTTGAAAGATCGTTTCAAGAAATATAGAGCAGGTGGAAACAGTTTTTCGAAGCCACAAAATTTATAAGGTGCGTTGTAATCCGTTTGTTGATTACGACGACATTAATTTTAGAAGAAAGTACAGATTTTCAAAGACAGGAGTTACACATCTCGTAGATTTATTTGGAAGAAGGCTAATAAAAGAAGATATTTATTTTCCATTGAAATTATAAGTTATGTTGTAATAAGTTAAATTATTTGGAACCCAACCAAAACGTGACGATACGTAAACAGTAAACCATCAAAACCATGCAGTAAACAAACAATGACAAACATAGAAATACGATTCTCGATAAATGTCATAGATGACGGCTAATAAAGTCATAGAGAATGAACAAAAAAAAGCATAAAGTAAAGAAAAATTCCGAAATTCCCGTTAAATGGCTGCGTTCACTCAACATTCATTCCGTATTCCATGGTTTACTTAGTCCTTGTACATTTTTACATTATTAGTCAGAACTCACTAAACCACAAATTAGTGCCTAATACGTGGTTTACGTAGTGCGAGGTTTAGTTGGCTAAAACGAGTTTTAACGAAAATGTTATTAGTAGCGCTGTGGAAGTTTTCGTGATAATAATAATAATAATAAATTTGGATTATTTTTATAGCACCGTATTTGTGATGACCTCACCTCAAGGGCGCTTTGAATATATTAGGAGTTTTTGTAAGACTCGCGGAAGAAGTGAGTTTTTAGGTGTTTCCTGAATAGTGCTAAGTTGTCGATTTGCCTCAGTTCAGGTGGTAGTTTATTCCACGAGGCTGGTGCAGCCACAGCAAAAGCACGATCACCGAAGGATGAAGTGTTGACTCTATTTATTTCAGTCAACTTGCCAATCATGGATGTGGTGGCTGACCGAAGTGTTTGTTGTCGCTCGTTTACGGTGAGAGGGATGCAGAAGTCTGAAAGATACGTGGGAGCCATGCCATGGATCGCTTTGTGATGTGGACATACCGGCGAATTCTATGTAGGTATATGTTGGAGGGACCACATTACAAATCGAAGAAACCAAACGACCAAAATAGGCCTTGTGTTGCGACAAGAAGACCTTCTCCAAATTATATTGCAGGGTATGGTTCAGGGAGTATCTGAAACAGGTGTGCCACGACATGAATTGTATCTCTTATGCATCGGTAGTTGAAAATAATCTCCGAAATGGAATGATGAAATGTGGGTATTACAAAAATCATTAGTTTTATAAAGTTATTCATCTTCAGTGCACAATATAAGTACCTAATAACAGAATAATAAAAACAAAAATAAATTTAACAAGTTGTATGTAACACATGAAATCCAAGTGTCGATGGCGATAGTATGCATAATTGAAAAATACGTTCCAAACTATAAACACTTACTGTGTTATTTATAAAAATAAATTTGGTTCAATTGAACCCGGTTCAAATTCTTATTCTGAAATTCAAATATTCTTATACAATAATTATTTATTCTAATATGAGAATATTTGAATTTCAGAATAAGAATTTGAACCGGGTTCAATTGAACCAAATTTATTTTTATAAATAACACTGGAAAACACAAATTAATAAATGTTTTACGATATTTTGTTTTCTATATGTCAGGATAGAATAATATGGAGGTCAATCTGTGTTTCCTACCCAGAATATGTAAACAGCATGATGTATGTTTGTAGATTATACACATAGACACACTAAATTTTCTACTCCGAATTCCGAGTAAATTCATATGTAGAACATCCTCATAATCAAACTCAACACTTAATATATGTATCTGCACACATTTATATATGCAATTTTACACAATATCTCACCATAATAGGTATGTAACCATTCCTAATGTACCTTAATACTTCAGCGACAACCTGTATATGGCTTTATTATTAATCAAATCATCTTTATTTTATATAATTTATTAATAATAATAAATTTGGATAATTTATATAGCGCCGTTTTTGTGAATATCTCACCTCAAGGGCGCTGAAAAAATGATTATGTTGTATCATTTCGGCTCTGGTAAGATTTGCGAAAAAGGTGCGTTTTGAGTTTTTTCCTGAACGAAGATATATTTTCGGTTTGTCTGAGGGTGTGTGGGAGCTTATTCCATGCATTTGGTCCTGCCACAGCAAATGCACGATCACCGAAATTAGTTGTGTGTACCCTGTTTATTTCAACTAATTTCCCAACCATGGATGAAGAGGCAGAACGAAGTGATGATTGTCTGTCATTTGTTGAAAGCGGAATGCACAGTTCAGAGAGGTAAGTAGGAGCCATACCACGAAGTGCTTTAAATATTATGAGACAGAGCTTATATTCAATTCTTTCGGGGACTTTAAGCCAATGTAGATTGCGAAGATGGTGAGAGATGTGAGAAAATTTGGAGGCTCCAGTGATGAGTCTGGCTGCAGCATTGAAAACTGACTGAATTTTATTAATTATTATATGCTTTATGTTATCCTCTAAATAAATATATACTGTGAAGCCTCTAAGTTGGTGTTATTTGATTTCATAATTGGAAAAACCATGAAAAATATAGATCCTGCATACAAATCTCGCGTATCTTGGCTTGATACATTGGCGATATGTTAAGAGAATAAAATTATCTTGAACAAACCGACACGACAGTTGGAAAATGTTCCTTCATACACGCGTCTTGGTTTTATACTGTCGATTCATTCAGAGAATTAAATTCTCTCGAACGAATCGACAGTTGGAAAACAATAACAAGACTGTTAAAATTTTTCAATTACAAGACTGTCACTTTAGTAAAGTTTTGTTTGTGTCCATCACTATCCTTACCTTAATTATATTTATTTAGATATAAAAGCATTCAAATGATAATATGTATTCAGTGTATAAAATGACATTCTGCGTGTTTACTACAGAACTTTGGGTTCAAATTGATTCGGGTTTAACTGGGATTAATATATCATTTGTTATTTTACGACATGTGGACTGGATTATAATATTAAAATTTTGTAGATGTGTAGTTGTTTCATAATGGATAAAATATTCTGGGAAACTATACATAAAATTATATTTGAATATGATCTCAACACAACGGTGGGTACATAATAGTTTAGCAGATACCTCATTTATATTATCATCGCTTTCAACAGTGACATTTTATATACAGACATGTTATATGCGAATAAAACACTCTACAAAATGGTACAGTTAACGAATTCTTACAATATCACCAAGAAAGAGCACACACAATAGAATGCATAAAGTTAGAAAGAGATCATACAATAATAAACGCACACTGCAGCCATATTTACTCTTTTACTCCAGTGCAATCACATTTTAATTATCTCTTAGAGACGAACTTATATTAAGTTATAGCTGTGTGTAAAAGCAAATTCAACAACAGAATACCTTTTTTTACCTACAAGCAAATACACATGTAACTTCACTAGGTACTCTCTTGTTTACTAAAATTAGAAATAACTATCGAAAATTCCATGTGCAGCATTTAATGATATATCTAATCGTTCCTTCACAGTTCTAGTGTAATTTTAACATGTTATCATCACACAATATGGCATTTTGACTACAAGTGGTGGGACATGGATGGAAGCAGGGTGCCCAGGATAGAGAGAAATGGAAAACCCAGGAAGAGGCCTATATCCAGCATTGGAGTGAAAGGTGCTAAAAAGAAGAAGAAGAAGAAGAAGAATACGTCTGAATACTACTATCTGATATATTCAAAGTACGCAAAGTAGATAATATTTATAAAAAAGTGTTAATTTTGCAAATTTTCAAAGATAATATTTTACAAAAAATTGAAAAAAATAAGTCTCTGCGATGTACCTAAATTATCTATATCTCAGACGAAGTATCCAAATTGGTATAGCCCATCACAGATCATAAAGGAAAAACATAAATATCACAAGAGATGGAAGAAATATCGGAATCAAGCTGATTATGATACGTCCTCCTTGCTCCGAGGGCGTCCAAAATCTGTCCAGATGCAATGTTTTGAACACTTTATACAATTATCTGAATCAAATATAAAACGAGACCCTAAGAAATTTTGGTCATTTGTAAAAAGTAAACGTGGACGTTACGATATTCCCAACGAAATGCAACTCAAAACTGACATATTAATTGGAGGAACCGATATCGCAACCGCCTTCTCTAAATATTTCCAATCAGTATTTGTGAATAATGATGAAACAGTCTCAAATTCAATCGAATCTCCATATAATTCTAACACACATAATTCAGCACATTCAGTCGTCATCTATCCGGACTTGGTTTTATCTTACCTTCTCAAATTAGATGTTAACAAGGGTCCCGGATCTGATATGATTCCCCCGCACTTTATCGTAAGTTGCGCAAGAGAACTTTCACTCCCTTTGTCAATACTTTACAACCGATCACTGAACGAAGGCGTGTTCCCTACAATATGGAAACAAGCATTTATCGTTCCAGTACACAAGACAGGGCCTAAAAATAATATTGAAAACTATCGACCTATCTCAATCCTGTGCGTTCTTAGCAAACTATTCGAAAAAGTAGTCTATGACCAGATTTATGCCATAATTAATTCACAGATATCCGATCAACAACACGGCTTTACCCCTAAAAAGTCTGTAGTAAGCAACTTATTGTTATTTTCTGAATATGTCTTGCAAAATATGGATAAACGAGTACAGGTTGATGTCATATATACTGATTACTCCAAAGCTTTCGATAGAGTAAATCATAATATTTTTTTGCAAAAATTAGAGAGACTCGGAATTCACGGCAATCTTTATAGGTGGTTTTCATCTTACATTTCAAAAATATGTCAATTGGTCAATGTTGGCGGCTTCTACTCCGATATTGTCATCATACCTTCTGGTGTACCACAAGGGAGTCATTTAGGACCACTTCTATTTAATGCGTATATAGGAGATATAAATAAATGTTTTAAATATTCTAAGTTTATATTATACGCTGATGATATGAAGATTTATATGAAAATCAACTCAGAATTAGACTGCCTCAGACTTCAGAAAGACTTAGGAAGGCTATATGAATATTGCAATGACAACAAATTATCTCTAAATATTAAAAAATGCCACAAAATCACATTCTCTAGAAACAAAAAACATATCATCGATTTCCCTTATACCATACACAACAGTATTCTTGAGACTTTATCATCGGTTCGAGACCTCGGAGTTGTTTTGGACAGCATGTTCACTCTCGAAAAACATATTGACACAGTAATTGACAAAGCCTATAAAACCCTCGGTTTTATTCTCCGCATCTCAAAACCATTCAACACTAAAATCTTAAAAATTCTTTATTTTACATATGTGCGTAGTATCTTGGAATTTGCATCTCCCATCTGGTCACCCGTGTTTCAAGTACACAAAGCACGCATAGAGAGAATCCAACATATATTTATAAAACACTTGAATTACAGAGAACACACAGAATTTTCCACTTATAGGGATGCAACATTGTATCACAAAATCCTTACGTTGGAACAGGGACGATCCTTGGTTGATATGAAAACATTGTATAACATCATACACAATGCAATTGACTGTCCTCAAATTACGGAGCTTCTCTCCTTCAACACACGTCCCATCGCGTCGTACGCGAAGCCTACTTTTGTTTCACATACCGCACCGTAATAATACTTACACGAAAAACGCACCCCTCATACGTATGATGAACACTTATAATCACGAACATCTGGATGTCGATATTTTTCTTTTAGGACCTAATTCATTTTCTGCTGCCATCAGCTCAAGTAATAATGATTGAATTTCACTGGATGATTGAATAATCAAGATTGAACGGAGTAAACTATGTGAGCTTGCGGGTACCTATATATTCTCTCTTTCACTTATATAGACACATTCACACACATATACACATCCTTACACTCATACGTACACACATACATACACTCATGCACTAGCATTCAGATATAAATATTTTTCATATGTAGCTTTAAGTATGTAAGCACAGCAGTCAAAATTTATTGTTAATAATGTGGAAATTTGTTATTGGTTTTAGTCTTATACTAATGCATCTATATAATAAATGTTATTATACTGTAAATTTCCCGAAAATGAAATAAAATAAAAAATAAAAAAAAATTCCAAAACGATTTTAAAATACCCAAATATAACAGGACAATTACAAAACAACTACATTTATTTGGGAATAGAATGTTTCAATTGCCTCCCAAATGAATTAAAGTAGATAAAGGAATATAAAAAAATTAAACAAAAATTAAAATTGCACAACATTCTAAAATGGTAGTTTTCGATTTGTTGTTTGATTTGTTTCAATTGGCAGTATTTTCTTTTTTTTATTTGATTTGTTTTCTCATTTCATTTATTTTAAAACTTTTTTAATGTTTATTTGATTTTTTGTTCATGTATGATTTGATTTAATTACTTTATAGGTATATGACTTTGTTAAATTGCTTTGTATTTGATATTTTTTATTTGTTTTTATTTATTTATTTATTTATTTATTTATGATCATATAAACATATACATTATTTTAATATAAGATAGCCGCCTCACTAGAATAAATTTGTTCTGAAGCAGCCACCTGTACATTTGTGAAATTATTACATTACAGTAAAAAACAAAAGAATATGAAGGCTATAAAAATAAACATTAGGAATACTTACATAATTTTAAATTAAAAAATACAGTTTTAAAAGTGAAATAAATAAAAATAAACACAATATAAACAGACAACAAAAAATAATTAGTTAAGAAATTATTGTTGCACCGTTACTTTCATTTTGGGTTCTACCCACATCGAGTAGCCATTTGGTACCACGGGCTTTGAATTGAGTTAACCCTTTAAGGTCCGATGGCAGTTTATTATAAATTCGAGGTGCAGTAAATACAAAAAATCTTTGTCCAAATTTAGTATTCATTTTTGGCACCAAGTAGTTACCCGATATTTTACCTGTTGTGTTATTCAAGATGGAGTATTTTTGAGGAGGTTTGTTTTTTAGAAATAGAATTAATATTGATCTGGTATAAAGCTGCCTCACATCCAATACTTTGAAATGCTTAAAAAGTTCTTCAGAACAATATCTAAAAGGCTTTTTGTTGATAAGTCTTACCACAATTTTTTGTGATTTAATTAGTGGATCCAGTAATGTACGCGCAGCACCACCCCAGGCACTAATTGCATAACTGATAATACTCTGGCACAGAGCGTAGTACACCATTTTTAATAGTGAAATGTTCATAAAGCTACGTAGAATTTTGAATATATATATTAATCTTCGCACCTTGGCGCTAACATATTCAATGTGTGGGACCCATCTCAGACCGTCATCCAATATTATACCGAGATACTTGATTTCAGTTGCCCTTTCAATAATAATATAATGTTATAAGTGCTTCCCTCATCAAGCACAAGATTGCAATCTTTTTGATGAGGCACTGCAAAGAAAATTTTGTAAAAAATACTATTGTGAATTATATCTTTATTTGTATTATAAAATTATATGTTAAATAAATAATAATAATAAGAATATAATTAAGTAAGAATTAAGTGAGGTACATAAATGACTGAATTTTTGTTTACGGAATTTTAAGACCAGTAGCTTATCTATTTTTATCTATCGCAGGACAGAAGGACATAGAGGATGAGGACTATGAGTAAGAGAGGACTATGAGTAAGTAAATGGGACAAGGCTAGGGCGAAGAATGAGAAGAAGTCTCTTCTCACCTAAAAGGCATTTGAAGCAGAAAGAAATACAAGTTTGTAGAAATATTAGAATCACCTTTGTACCTTTTGTTAAACAATAAGTTGTTTTACTAACATAATAATATACAATAATATGTTGTGTGTTGTAAAATATTTGTAAAGTTTCTAGCATTATAAAATTGCTGGAGTTGTCAAAATTTCAACTTTCTAAACCTCTTGCCAAGATATTTTCTGTAGAAACCTCGTAGACTAGTTTGCTGTGAACCGGGTGTGAGGTTGAGACATGTCTACGTTCAAAGAGTTCCAACTACATTTATATTATTTATTAAAATGTTAGCCAACTTTGAAATATGCATGTGTGAAAATTTGCTTGGACTTGCCAGAAGACGCATTAAAGTAAGAGTTCTAACTCTATGAAGGAAGTCGATATTCATAATGCAATCGCTCTGCCAACCTTGAGGTATGCAAGTGACCCTTGGAACAATGAATAAATGCAGTTGAAACGAGATCATTGATTATAATTCGTAACAAGACAATGTATGACATGGTAAGAGATGACGACACTAGGAGATAATTATATGTTAAAGAAAGATGGTTCGATCAAATTCCACATGGTTCGATGGTTCCACAAGGGAAGAATGTGCCTTTTAATAAAGACTTGTGGAATGTTGAGTGTTCGTCACAACCCAGTCGTTTGTTAATGATGTAGCACAACTCTACGAGGTTGGACCATCCTAGGTCAATCACGTGCAATAGCGTAACATCGCTTTTGTGGCTGGTAGCCCACGCTGCCAACCATATTCGGGCACTTCCAGTCCTGTGACACGGTTGTATTATCGCGATCTAATTCTCAGTATCTCAAATCGTAAATTGAGTTAGTAAAATCATTTTAATTGGTGTAATTTTTTCTGTGAAATAAACAGATATTAACAAGTTAGTCTCTTTATGTTATATGTTAAAAATCTCTTCAAAATTCTTTTGGAGGTAGGTGTCTAAACACATTTTATAACACACAAATTTTTCCTTCTGATAAAAAAAAAAATCAAATACATATAACCGTTGAACATCTGCCACCGAAATGATTTTGTACTTTTAACGATATCTTTGAAAAAAATATTTCTGGATGTGCATAATATGAGTGATATCCGTTGGTTTTGTTTGATTAGTCATAAAAATGTAGGTAATAGGTTATCAAAAAAAATAAAAAGGCTTGTTACGTAATTCGTACATATTCGAAAACAGAAATTATCAAATGGACAGACTGTCCTGGAGAAAAGGGGTGACGACTTCATGTTCAAAGCTATGAACGGAGTGGATTAACGATGACAAAATGAATCAATGAAGCATAATCCTTTATGTGACCACAAACATGGGTAGCGAAACTATCCTACATATTTCTTCATTCCAGTTCATTTCCCGATTCCCAGTTTCCTAATCATATCCTAAATGTTTTTCTGGAACCCGTACATCAGATCGATATTCTCTTCTTGGAATAAAAATTAAATATCTTTAAATAATTTAGTGAAACAATTTCTTTTGTTTTAAGCTGTGAGGCACCGACTTAGAATAGTGCTTCCACACTTTTCTATTATTGTTTTCGAGTGTTCCGTAAGAGCCGGGTAATAGAAAATACAACAGGCAACAATAACATCTCACATACTTCAGCAATGAGATTCAACACCAATTCTGAATGTAGTACCATTTTAGGTGACATGAGACTGGTGTGTGGGTATACACACATGTGTTTTGCTCCCTTTTACATATAAGGTAATGCAAACCCACATACCTTTTGCTGGTAACCAGAAAATGTGGGATATACCATGATGGAATGAATGAATGAATGAATTGTATAACTTTATTATGCATTATGTAAAAAGGCTGTTATGTTTTCGAATAAGATAAAATAAATAATATGAATGATCGACGAAGTTTTTATTTTGTAAAATTCCATTATAAATTATGTCTATAATTAAAAGTAAACCACTTTTTGATTCTGCATGAATTTTAATACGTGCGATAGGCCTATTTCACCTTGTTAGGGCATTTACTAGCTTATGACTTTTCTAAATTGAAGATGAGAGAGACTATTAGCATCTTAAGTACAAAACCGACGAATGATTTACGATTAACTTATTTTTTTTACACATTTTCAATATTTTGCTATCGTACAGTTGACGATAGAACATTGTCATTGTAAGACATCTGGTAAAAATAAAACGGAAGGAAGAACTGAAGAAGCGGAAATCGGTAGATATATATATATATATATATGTATATATGTTATATTTGATGTTTTCACGGGTGAAATATGTTATAATATTTTTATCTCGGTTTTCCCGTGTCAGTAGGTCTTGACTAAGACCATTTGTCTTCCGACGTTTCGCCTGAATATCACCAGGCATTTTCAAGGACTTAACGAAAAGCACGCGCGCGACACACGTCTACTCACACTGAAAGCTGGTGACGGTGACGGTGACGGTGACGGTTGACGGTGAGCTTTCAGTGTGAGTAGACGTGTGTCGCGCGCGTGCTTTTCGTTAAGTCCTTGAAAATGCCTGGTGATATTCAGGCGAAACGTCGGAAGACAAATGGTCTTAGTCAAGACCTACTGACACGGGAAAACCGAGATAAAAATATTATAACATATGTATATATATATATATATATATATATATATATATATATATATATATATATATATATATATATATATATATATATATATATATATATATATATATATATATATATATATATATATATATATATATATATATATATATATATATATATATATATATATATATATATATATATATATATATATATATATATATATATATATATATATATATATATATATATATATATATATATATATATATATATATATATATATATATATATATATATATATATATATATATATATATATATATATATATATATATATATATATATATATATATATATATATATATATATATATATATATATATATATATATATATATATATATATATATATATATATATATATATATATATATATATATATATATATATATATATATATATATAATATATATATATATTATATATATTTGTTTATTATATACTGAATATCATATACTTTTATATATTTATATAGTTGTGGGAACTGAAATGTATTTTCTTTTACAAATTTTACATCCGACGGGGTTATAATATATTTATAGGTAACCAAAGTAAAAAAATTACATATTCCCATATTCTGATAAAATATTTATTTAAGTAATGCGATATGGATAACAAATACATACATAAGAACGGATAGTAAGATCAGAATTTATAAGACATGTGTTAGACCAATCATAAATACGCGGTAAAGACAAAAGCCGATACCACCAGAACCAAAAACATTCTACGAACATCAAAAACGAAGGTTTTAAGGGTTATCACAGGGAAGACGCTTAGGGACAGAATTCGCAATGCGGACATTAGGCGGACCTGTGAGACCGAGGACATCATACGATGGAGTAGAGCTAGGAGAGGATTCTGGAGGGACCATGTCAACAGGAAGGACGCATCTCAAATCCCATCCATAGCGGCAAACGAAATCCCACCAGGGCATCGCCTCCCCGGAAGACCAACGAAGAGGTGGAGGGATAGCTGGACCTCAGCTTCACAGGAATAGCTTTCTCGAAAAACAGATCTACGATCTAATATAAGAAGAAGAAGAAGAGAAGAAGATATGGATGTGTCATATCTTTTAGGCTCATTTAGTCAGATATCTGACTACTGAGCTTCGGATCCTGCGTTCGCATTTCGATGGGTTCAAAGTATGTATGCAATATTATTTATTTATTTATTTATTCGGGACAGAAATAAACTATTCACAAATAATTACGTGAGTATGCAAGTCAACGAAAAAAAAGCTTCACTTTGCTTGACTGACTATTCGGTCTGGTGACCCCATTTATCAAATAAAATATTGTTTCTCGAGCACTTTACGTTGAGAAGCTACTCGAAATACAGTTACGAGCTATATCTCTTCCGGAGACAGCTCGGCCTAGTGTATGTATATTGGACAAAACGGAGTCAAGCTTACAGTTCAGTATAATATTGTTAAACTGGACCCCAAATTGGACACTTATTACAAAAACTAATCTCAAATATTTTTCTTTACTTTTTCGCTTGAATTGTCTTTGTTATATTAATCTTGTAGAACAATTACTTTCTTTATTATTAATGTAAAATATGTAGTTAATGGCTGTTTTGTTTCCAAAAACACAAATAAAAAAATAAATAATAAAAAACAATATAAAAAAGTACTTAATCGCATTCGTCAATATGTGATGAAAAAAATTGTACCGCTTGATGAATACAACATGATGTTTTTTCATCATAGATCAGGTCCATTGACTTTTCAAACTTAAAAGTATTGAAACGTGGTTGAATTTTGACATCTGCGCGATCACTAGTAAATATAAAATTATCTTTTTTTTTTTTTTTTAACAGATTTTTAATTATCTCAATAGAGACGAAGTTGGAATATTTATTGTAGGAGAACCGGGAAATCAAGGCACCTACAGGGCTTACGACCTGTCATCGGCTGGTTTACGTGATCACTTTATGCGCTTGCGCAACGTTCACCAATTATGCCTTTTAATGAGATCCCTATCAATTCAATTTTGAAAGTTCTATATATTGTAATACTGAAATTCGTTTCGCTTGAAAATAAGGAATTTTTACTACAGCCATCTATGGGTGAAATTATGAACAACAATCTTATTATTTTTATTTATTTTGTTGGAACGCCATCTATTGAGAGAATTGGTTTTTTGTAAATAATGAAAGCTACAATTCTTATATCTGAGGTGACAATGCATTTTTCGCATAGAAGTCACCCCTGAATTGCGCCAGACTTATAAGGTCATTTTTGTCTTATTTACCTACTTGTACCAATGTGTAAGTAATCGAATATTTTTATTATTGCATATGCGCAAACATTGGATTTTTTTCCCTGTCGGGAGTCAAAGATATTGTAATAGATAATATCTTTGACTCCCGATATAGATAATATCTTTGATATAGATAATATCTTTGACTCCCGACAGGGAAAAAAATCCAATGTTTGCGCATATGCAATAATAAATATATTCGATAAAATTATCTATTTCATTTGTTTCTCCCTTTACAATGAAAGTTATTTCATCGTATCTTTATATTCGCAGTCAAGTTCACAACCCGACTGTTATGGAGTGGGTGTGAATTATGTACGTTTTCCTACCTGATAGTTTTTATGAAGAAGAAATCCCAGTTGTCCCTACATCTCGTATTGTACCTATGGTAGGTGCCTTTCGCTCCGTAAATGTAGAAGTCGATATGAGTTATGATCGCCTCCGTGACAGACAGCTTTTATGGTATCCATACTTTATTGGGACACTTTGGGAGTGTTGGAAGGTGGGTTGAGCCCGTTTTATTTGTTTTACTGAAGGTGATTTTGGAGAAATAGTTGGAATCGTCGGGGAGGCCAACGGCAAACTCTGAGAGCCAACCCAAAATTTTCTTCTCCGTGTCTCCGCCCGCCTTTATGCTAATCCGTACCGGGAAGAACGCAGAGCACAAGTCACTGAAGACTCCACTGAAGTCACTGAAGACTTCAATGTAGTCACTGAAGACTCCATTGAAGTCACTGAAGACTCCACTGAAGTCACTGAAGACTCCACTGAAGTCACTGAAGACTCCACTGAAGTTACTGAAGACTCCACTGAAGTCACTGATGATTCCAATGCAAACTCAACGAAATTACTTCATCTGGGAAATTATTCATTCAGAACCGTCCCAGAGCAGGTTTTCCTAGTGAGACGGGGAACGAAAATATTTATTGTCATATATTTTATTGTCATTTAGATGGGTCGATGGCAGAGCGGTTAGCGCGCTGGGCTAGTAATCCAGTGGTCGCGAGTTCGAATCCTGCCTCGACCGATTTCTCTATGCTTGATTTAGGGAATATAGGAATGTGTATTTGTTTAACAAGAAACAAATATATAATAAACATCAGGTTGTCGGCTCTGAAACTAAAAAAAATCATTCCATCACGGCATATCCCCACAATGCGGGGTAATCAGCGAGATTTGTGTGGGTGTACCTACATTACCTTGTAAAATAGAGCACAACATATTAGTGTATATCCACACACCAGTCTCATCTCACCAAAAAGGCACTATGTACATTCAGAATGAATGGTAAACCTCATCGCAGAGCTATGTGAGAACAATTGCCTGGTTAATTGTCTTAAAGAGGGAAATTGTCATATGGATGAAGTTTGTGGCTCGGGTATCGAGATGTCGTAAATAAAACTAAAATAATTCATAGAAAAATGCACAATATGAAAAAAATATAAAACAATAATAATGTTTGTCGTAGATAACATAATTTTACGATGGATGATATTTTTTTATTTCGTTATTATTTTTATGGAACACCTAGAGTGATGATATAACGACGTCTCGATCGATTCAAGTCTTTTAAAAAGACTAAAGATGTTGTACCTCTCTAATAAATCTTAATTAACACTCTTTCCCTATCCTCTATCACATCCCACAACCTCTATCTTTCTCCAATCTTTGTTGCTGTAATTTTACATTTAATAAGTTACGTGTTACATAATAATTTATGGCCTGACTTATGGCAAAAAACCGGCAATGTACACAATATTGTACGTGAAGTAAGAAATAAAAAAAATAAAAAACACAATCATAAGATACAGAAAAAGATACAATATAAAAAAATCATATTGCTCTTTACCAAAGTACAAGCACTCGTGTGTAAAAGGAAACATCTGAAAACAATGAAACAAATATCTGCAGAATTTTTTAGTGAATATGATTTGCAAATCAGTCAATATTATATAAATCAGTTATTAAATCAAGGTTGCATCAACTAAACCTGCTTGGTACACGCAGTTTCCAACATATCTTTGGACCCTTCCAAATAAGCCTGTTATTTTTATTTTGAAATTATTAAAATCTATTGCCAGTCTCAAATCCGTATCGAGTTGGTTGAACCACACCACCCCATTTGACCTACGTCTAGTTATATTGGGCAAAACTTGTTGCGTATATTTTTCATTTTTACCGTGCCAAAAATAATTCAACGAATCTGTTTCGAGAGATACTTTTTGCGTTTCTCCTAATACGGTAGTTGTCAATTTAAATTATATTTGTCGTACACGTATCAACAGTTTGACACACCTGTTTCAACCTTCCTCCTATACGGGCCAGTACTTTTCATGTTACGACTTATTTTGAGAGAAAGAAAACCTGCCAGAGGTGGATATATCGACAAAGGATTCACTTATATTTTTATATGAATATTATGATGTTTTTTCTCTCCACCGCTATCGAATAGTGGAGTTATGATTTTAGAATTTTTAACCGTATTTTTTCTCAATGGTATTTTTATACTTGACAAATTATTAACATTTCAATAGAGACGAAGTTGTAATATTATAGAAGAACCAGGAACTCAAGGCACTTACAGGGCTTATGACATTATGCTCTTAGCAATGTAGGTACACCAATTATGCCTTCTTATTGAGTTCCCCAATCAATGCAATTTTAGAAAATGAGAAACAGATAAGAAATAAGATGTTTTTACTATCACCATCTACGAAGTACTTACGACGAGGTACTAAGTAGGGTTGGAGAGACAAGGCAAATTATGAAAAGAATTGCCCAACAGAAAACAACTTGGATAGGCCACAACATCCGGCACCCAGGCCTGCTTTTTACCATCGTCGAAGGAATGATGAATGGGGGTAACTGTAGAGGTCGCCCCAGAAACAACTATATGGACCAGATAATCGGTGACGTGCGCTGTAGCAGTTACAAAGAGATGAAGAGACTGGCGGACGATAGAGTTAAGTGGAAAGATCGAGTGTTTGGTGCAGACCGATCCTAGGATTGTGACCCAGAAGAAGAGATCTACGAAGTAAAGAAGGAACCTTTTTTTAACGTCATCTATTGAGAAGTTGTTTTTTTTGTAAATAATGAAAGAAACAGTCCCTATAAATGAGGTGTCAGTGTTCTCGCACAAATGTCCCTGAAAAGTATTTTCAGACACATTATAAATTCATAATATATATTTTCAAGAAACTTTACGTTCCTACTAAGTGTTGTATACCATTCTCAAGAAACTTACAAGCTCTGGTCGATAAAAGCGGAAGGCAACATCCAGTGCTCGCCAAGAATCCGGGTGGATCTCAGTTCCTGGTGATCAATTTCTCTTGTCCCGAATAATTCCTTCAAAATATACAGTCCACTTAAACGAGTCGGGCATTTTCGTCCAGAGCCAATATTACCAATTTAAATTTCGGCCACAACAATAATTTTTCTTCGTTTAGTAGACCTAGTTGGTCCTTCTGGGACGACGAAGTCCAACTATCCTTCAATCACTCGATTGGTTTTCCGGGTAGACGGCGACCAGATGGGATTTCATTTGCTGCTATATACGCAAGTCTATCACTGTCCATTCTGGCTACGTGGTCCCTCCAATGTCTTCTTCTGGATCTATTCCACCGAACAATGTCCTCTATTCCACATGTTCATTTGCTGCTATATACGCAAGTCTATCACTGTCCATTCTGGCTACGTGGTCCCTCCAATGTCTTCTTCTGGATCTACTCCACCGAACGATGTCCTCTATTCTACATGTTCATTTGCTGCTATATACGCAAGTCTATCACTGTCCATTCTGGCTACGTGGTCCCTCCAATGTCTTCTTCTGGATCTACTCCACCGAACGATGTCCTCTATTCCACATGTTCATTTGCTGCTATATACGCAAGTCTATCACTGTCCATTCTGGTCACGTGGTCCCTCCAATGTCTTCTTCTGGATCTACTCCACCGAACGATGTCCTCTATTCCACATGTTCATTTGCTGCTATACACGCAAGTCTATCACTGTCCATTCTGGCTACGTGGTCCCTCCAATGTCTTCTTCTGGATCTACTCCACCGAACGATGTCCTCTATTCCACATGTTCATTTGCTGCTATATACGCAAGTCTATCACTGTCCATTCTGGCTACGTGGTCCCTCCAATGTCTTCTTGTGGATCTACTCCACCGAACGATGTCCTCTATTCCACATGTTCATTTGCTGCTATATACGCAAGTCTATCACTGTCCATTCTGGCTACGTGGTCCCTCCAATGTCTTCTTCTGGATCTACTCCACCGAACGATGTCCTCTATTCCACATGTTCATTTGCTGCTATATACGCAAGTCTATCACTGTCCATTCTGGCTACGTGGTCCCTCCAATGTCTTCTTCTGGATCTACTCCACCGAACGATGTCCTCTATTCCACATGTTCATTTGCTGCTATATACGCAAGTCTATCACTGTCCATTCTGGTCACGTGGTCCCTCCAATGTCTTCTTCTGGATCTACTCCACCGAACGATGTCCTCTATTCCACATGTTCATTTGCTGCTATATACGCAAGTCTATCACTGTCCATTCTGGCTACGTGGTCCCTCCAATGTCTTCTTCTGGATCTACTCCACCGAACGATGTCCTCTATTCCACATGTTCATTTGCTGCTATATACGCAAGTCTATCACTGTCCATTCTGGCTACGTGGTCCCTCCAATGTCTTCTTGTGGATCTACTCCACCGAACGATGTCCTCTATTCCACATGTTCATTTGCTGCTATATACGCAAGTCTATCACTGTCCATTCTGGCTACGTGGTCCCTCCAATGTCTTCTTCTGGATCTACTCCACCGAACGATGTCCTCTATTCCACATGTTCATTTGCTGCTATATACGCAAGTCTATCACTGTCCATTCTGGCTACGTGGTCCCTCCAATGTCTTCTTCTGGATCTACTCCACCGAACGATGTCCTCTATTCCACATGTTCATTTGCTGCTATATACGCAAGTCTATCACTGTCCATTCTGGCTACGTGGTCCCTCCAATGTCTTCTTCTGGATCTACTCCACCGAACGATGTCCTCTATTCCACATGTACATTTGCTGCTATATACGCAAGTCTATCACTGTCCATTCTGGCTACGTGGTCCCTCCAATGTCTTCTTCTGGATCTATTCCACCGAACAATGTCCTCTATTCCACATGTTTTCCTTATTTGAATATTACGAACACTATCTCGGAGAGTTTTCCCAGTGATTGACCTTAGAATCTTCATTTCCGTTCTCCTTAGGAATCCCTTGGTTCGTACAGTGTCTTTTTGCATGTCTTATATATTCTGACCTTACTGTCAAAAGGCATGTGTTTATTTTTCTATACCATATTTTTTAGACATCCAAATACAACAGATGCTTTAATGATTTGTTCGCTGACTTCAGTGTATAGGTCGTTATGGCTACAAATCTTTACTTCTAAATATTTGAAACTTATTACTTGTTCCACGGACTTATCATCAACAATTAGCTTACCTACACCTTGAAGGTTGTTTGGATATATATAGTAATACTTTTTGTTTTACTAACTGATATAGCCATGTTTAGCCTCTGTGATACCTCATGTAATTTGTTCAACATTCTTTGCAAGTCGTTCTAAGTTTCAGCTATTATCGCCGCATCGTCTGCATAACAAATTGAAATAACATTAACAGTTTTGCCACCCTTTTCATAGCCTAGTCCCAAGCCAGTTATTATACACAATTATTAGTTATTATAAACAATTATTAGGTATACAATAAATAAAAGAAGACGAAAAAAGTGAGAAATGTAAGCGACAAGGATTGGATAAGGAGATTTTATAAAGTAAAATTTGTTCAGATTTCTGTTAAAAGATGATGGTTCAGATTTCTGTTAAAAGCAGGAACTCTTAATGAAACTCCAAGTCTTTAACTCTCCACTTTTATAAGATTATTTTTCTAAAATAGACTGTCCGTTTCTATTACATCTTTGAAAATGCTCTCACGTTCTGGAATATCAAATTTTCCAAAGCAATTTCGAATAATGTATGTTCTTCATAAATATGCATTCGGGGATTGTCAACCTTTCAACAAGAATATAAAATGTACATTTACTAAATAGTGGAGAGTGAAATGCTGGCCACATCCCTGGTAAGTTTTTCCTGGCAAGTGTGGGTACAAATATAACATGGCTGGCGACCCGTGACGTATGAAGGTGAGGCCAGATGTAAGAGTGTTAGTACTAAAGATAGGTTAAGAAATATTTCAAAAGAAAAAGGATTTTTTATTGGGTCCTTTAAGACATTTAAATAAATTATTACAAGGACGAAATTTGACCCGTAGCTGTGAGGTTACGAGGAAAAAAAAAGCTTGGAATTATTTCCTGAATAGGTATGTTATAATGAATGCGATAGGTGAATCAAACTTTGTTTTTGATTCTACGAATATTATTCCTCTTTTGATAGGACATTCGTTTCGCATTAAAAGGGCCTTAGCACTTAACCTTCAACAGAAGAAATCCTTATATAGGTACTAAAAAAAGATATACAGATTGTGTAAATGTATAGATAAGTATTTGAAAGTGTTTTTAATTATTAGGAAAGTAGCAGTTTATGTAAAAAACAATGAACATATACCCCAACCTCATAGACACATATTTCTTCAAAAAGCGTCTGAAGTCACACTTTCTATCCACACAAACACAAATTCACGTCCTTTTCCCTTTATCCCTCTTCCTTTCTCCTCTCCTATCCTCCATCCAATAAAAGTAGTGTATCTATCTGATGTATTTTTTGTTCTTATTTTTGTTCTTATTTATACATATATATTTTTTGTTTTTTATATTTATTTCGAATTTTTAATTTATGATTTTCTTTATCTATTTGTATTCTTATATTCCTGTAACTGATTGTATTTACCATGATGGTTGAATGGTAGAAATTTCCTGCGGGAAATAAGTCCGCCACGTTGATTAAGTCTATAAATTTTTTAAATTATTATTATTTATTATTATTCTTCTAATTATTATTTTGTTCTTATAGTTTAAGTATATGTAAGCTCACCAGCTAAAAATTATTATAAAAACTGGAAATTTTTCAAAGGTTTATGTAGTTTTTTACGGACCTAATACACTGTATAAGACGTAATCATAATAATAATAATAATAAAAGACTTTTATTGATTTATACAACGTGGCGGACTTATTGCCCGCAGGCAATCTCTACCAGTCAACCACCTATCATACTGTAGATAGTCAAGTTCCCGAAAACAAATAAAAAAAATGTTCATCGTATACATACTTATATTTATGTTTAAATAAGTAAATGCTTGTACTGAAGGAGAACTAAATTATTAAAATATTTTTATTATCAAGGCAAAACTCAACTTGTAGTCGTGAAAATATAAGGCATCTAAAGAAAAGAAAGAAGTTCTTTTTATAAAATCCTATAAATATAGTATCTATGCATTATATACATTGTCTTTTATATAGTAAATGCTTTGAAGGGTGAATAATATGGCGGAGCTAGCTAGTTCACATTGATTTAAAATAAACCATTTTCCTTAATCGTAGGTAATTATAGCATCCAACATATTAGTACCTATATATATAAACAATGTTTGTCTGTTTGGTTCTTGAAATGGGAATGTTTTTCGCAGGGTTGGAACTATGATTTTTACTGACCAGATTATTAAGAGGACATATAACGCTAAACATAGTGACTGAATACATGCTATATTAAAACCGCCCAATGCACTATGAAGTCACGCGTTAGAAGGGGAAATATCGCGTGCGTTAAAAAAGGTTTATACGTGATTTAAATTATCGGAAACCCCAAATTTGTTGATTTTTTGCATTTTAAGGACAAACCTTTCAAATCAAAGTGAATGACCGATAAATTTAAAAGCTTTATCGGTCATTCACTTTGATTTTATGCACTCTTTAAGTGTATAAAAGATTTATTTCTCTACGACACATGGTTATGGAGTAATTTAAAAAAAAAATGTGTATAAAGGATATTTTTAATAATTTATTTATGGGAATTAAGGCTGAATTTTAAAATTGTGTGACGAACATTCACTAGAGAAATGTTGAAAAGACTTATACTATTTTTTCTAGAAACACACTGTTTAACATATTTGAGGATTTTGGTTTGAAATTGAGGTGTTTAGGTTTATAATATACTAGAAAAATCAATGAGTTGTGGACAAAACTAAACTCTTCACTTCCTACACATTGTAAATCAGTATAAAGTTTATTTTAAACATTGAAAAAATAAATATTTTCCCAAAATGTGAAAACAAGTCGAATCTTTGACAGTTGAAATCATAGAGAAGAAATAGACGGATGTCTATGGAAGACAGATTGGCTCTAAGTTAATGAACTTTAAACGCATGATATCAATATGAACTCAATGGAACTTATTGTTTGGGCTGTAAAGATGATACAAAGTGATATTGTATGGCATACGCGCAAAAACATCACGACGAAACTGCACACTGTGCGAAATGGACAGAGTGCATTGTCAACATGATACCTCTCGAGAAATTTGGTTGAAAATTCCACCTGCTCTTTTATATAATCGCCGTTTTCGGGTGACCTGTGAGGAGCCGGATCTCACATAGGTACATAGTTCAGCAATGAGATTCACCACTCGAGACGATACTGGTGAGGGGGGATACACACATTCAAACTTAAGTAGAATAGGTTTGGTTTGGTAAGGTGAGGTAACGTAGGTTAGTTCAGTTTAGGTTTAGTAGGATAAGTTAGGTTTGTTAAGGTAAAGTAGGATAGGTTGTTTGGAATTTGGAGTATCCTAGGTTCTACATTGCAAGTTACACACAAGGTGTTAGTCTACTTTTGGTAATGTTATTGAGCCTTGCTTATCGCGGACAAGGTCTCCTGTTATTTCGGTTGGAATGTTAATAGGATTTTTGTATAATCTGTTTTATGATTGTGTTTGTGATCAGTGTGTATGTGGTGTGTGGGGATAGGCATGATGGTTAGGTCAGGTAGGTTAGTTTAAGTTTAGTAGGATAGATTAGGTTAGGTAGGTTTGGTAAAATTAAGTAGGATAAGTTAGGTTAGGTAGGTTAGTTTAGGTTTATTAAAATAAGTTAGGTAAGATGAGGTTAAGTAGCTTAGGTAAGGTAAGGTTAACTAGCTTAGGTAAGGTTAGGTTTGGTAGGTTTAGTAAGAAAGGTTTGTTTTGGTTAGGTTAGGTAGATTAGGTTAGTTAAGGTTTATTATGATAGGTACGGTTAGCGTAGGTAAGCTTTAGTAGGATAGTTTAGGTTAGGTAAGTTGGGTTAGGTTAGGTTAGATTTATTATGAAAGGTACGGTTAGGTTAGGTTAGGTTAGGTTAGATTTATTTTGAAAGGTACGGTTAGGCTAAGTTAGGTTTAGTAGGATAGTTTAGGTTAGGTAGGTTGGGTTAGGTTACTTTTTTTACTAACCTACTTGTTTTTGGAACAGATTATTTTTATACTTAATCTATTGTGCATAGTACAAATGACAAATCCATCCCTGGGTGTGTGTGTGTGTGTGTGTGGACCAAGAAAAGGTAGGGTTAGGAGAGAGGGTATAACGTATAACAACAATTCGGCGGTTTACTTCCAAAGATCATTAGTCAAACTTTGCCAAAGGCTAGGAATTGTAATTATTCTCTCCCAGTCTGCGGTCTCTATACAATATGATATAGAATTATATTATACCTACTGTTAATGTAATATAAACCATTTTCTGTCCGTTGGTTTTGTACACGTTTAATGTGGTAATCGTTTGCAAATGTTGCATATACTGATTCTTGAGGTGGTGCCCCCAAAGAAGACAATGCCCTAAATATATCTTCGCTAAAAATAATCTATCATTTTGTTTTTGAGTCTCAGACCTTCACTCTCTGTAAATTAAACGAAGCCAACAATAGACAATCTTACATTGTTAGTCAATACTTTTTTCTTCTTGAATCTGTATGCATTCTTTAAAGAAGAATATAAAAGTAAGAACGTGAAATCATTTTATAATTTTGACAGACAGAGAAGATGAAACGATAAAAAACATAATTATCCAGACAGCAATACATATATTAAAACTTAGTATAAATTTAATGTCTATGAAACACTGAAATTTTAGTGCCATAATGGGTTTAGAACACTCATATAACCTTTATAATTTTTACATGATACTTGTTGAGATACTTCACAGTATTATGCTGTGAAGCACCGGCTTAAAATAGTGCTTCCACTGTTTTCTGTTATGATAGTTTTTGGGTGTCCCGTAAGAGCCTGATAAACTTTAAGCACTTGCGCAACTTTCATCAATTCGGCCTTTTTATTGAGTTACATTATCTAATCCAATTTTTAAAAGTTCTATATAAAAAATTTCACTGTTGTCACCCAATGGTGTCCTCTTATAGATCGGAGCTCCTCGTTATTGTCCGTGGATCTCTTCAAGGTCCCATTGGTCACGCGGATTTTGTGATCTCGAAGAACAATTTTAAGGCCTTTAAAGAAGTTTTGTCACAGTTATTGTGTCTTATTTATTTATTTTAACACTTTATTGTACCTAAATAACATATTTGCTAGTACAAATGGCGGACTTTTTGCCAATGGTGGCAATTTCTTCCAGACAACCATCAATTGTTAGATTCCCAGTAGGTTATTTTTTACAGAGATCTTGGTAATACCTGATGTGTCGCTCACTTAGCGTTCTGTGAAGGGGCCGTTTACAGTTCCCATATGCAGAGCGGGTGGTGGTGGAATAGCGGTTTGAAAAGTAAGCTTATTTATATTGTGAAACTATTTCTCTTCAATATTTCATAGAAGTGAAGTGTAAAAATTTATAGTATCTACCTTTGTATATAGAATGTAGGAACAAAAGTCCAATGTTAGTTTTATTTGTATATCGTCTGTTTATTGTTATAAGTTTGGTATGTATTAATACGTTTGAAATATCTTCTATTTGCCAGATACAAGCTAAATTATACAATTCCTCTATATTATGCTCCTTCAAAAGCTTATAAAGTCAGTAGTTTCTAAACCGTTGGACGATCTTACAGAACCTTGTATCAGAGCCTCACAGATAAATAAAAAAATCTTCTTCTTGTGGTCGGTTCTCGAAAACCTGTTTTTTTCCCAGGAAGTATGCCATATAAATCTAGCCAACACCTGATAATTGAATCCATGAGAAAATCACCAAACTCTTCAATTTGCAACATATGTAGCTTATAACTTTTTTCAACGTTGCCCAAAATTGATTATTCCTTATTTATTTGAAAGGGGGTTTCTCAGGAATGGTTCTTTGTCGGCCTTCGTGGCTCAGTTGGTTGGGTATCTGACCGCTGATCCAAAGGTCCCGGGTTCGATTCCCGGTGGAGACACAGTTTTTAATTGTGTTTTCAGTCTGGATCTGTGAGACGATTAATATCGTAAGTCTCCAGAATGTGGCAACTTGTTATTGGGTGCGTGATAAATTAATATTTGACATAGTACCTGTTAGTTGCCCAAAAAGCAACTAAATAAATAAATAAATAAATAAATAAATAAATATAAATTTGGTGAATATGTAATTAAGTAACCAAAGATAAAATCTCGACATTTCAATATGCAAAATAGTCTGCATGACGTATGGGCGAGTAACTCTTTACCACCTGAATTGCATAGGTTAAGGGGTTGTAACATATTATAAATTTTGACATGATCTTATTATTAGATACATGAAAAATAACGGAACTCTCCGATTCCTATGAGCACACAAATTAACATACTCGGGCAAATCTCTTAGGATTGTTGTACGTATTCCTTATCGTGTAATTATGGTAATTTGGAGACTTGTTTAAATAAGTCTTGTTGCTTATTTTTACACCATCTAACCGCGAAACAGCGATCTAGAAATTGAGCATCTAAATCCGTTTAAGGAGTTATGGAGTTCTGTAATACCTTAAGATATTATAGAACTCCATAAGATAAATACATTCACGATATAGGTTATCATGGGGGTTTTCATTCCATCTTTTGACGGGACCTGCCCCCAGAGCTACTTACACCACCACCCGCTCTGCATATGGGGACTGTAAACGGCCCCTTCACAGAACGCCAAGTGAGCGACTAGAAAAAAATACGTTGCACGATAAGTAGCTCATGGAGCCCTATAGATTAGCAATATCGGCACCATAGTGCAAAAAAGAATAACTGACGAATGTAAATGGAAGATTCACACTCGTGGATTGTCATTGACTTCAGATCTTTTTAAAAGAGAAACATCAGGGGTATGATTAAGAGCTCTGTAAAAAATTCTGAGAATCTAACAATTGTAAGGAACCAAAACTATGACAAAACTTCATAAAGGCTTTAAAATTGTCCTTCGAGATCACAAAATCCGCGTTACCAATGGGACCTTGATTAGGCCAACGCACATAAACGGGGAGCTCCGATCTATAAGAGGACACCATCATTGGGTGGCAACAATCCTACAGGATATGTTCCGAAGTTTGGTCTGGGTATTGACAGAACTGACATGAGGAAATTTTATATCGGTGAAGATATCTCTTAAAATTTCCGTGTCCTGTGAAAAATTGAGAAGCCGGGACAAAAAAAGGACAACCCAGGAAGAATCAATAATAATAATAATAAGGACAATTTATAAAGCGCCGTTTAGTGACAACCGTGGTCACCTCAAGGGCGCTTTCAGTTTGCAAAAAAATAAGTTAAAATTAAGTTACAATTAGTCATATAGCTAACACATTGACAATGGTGAAACATAAGACTTAAAAAAATACAATAAGTTAAAATTAAGTTAAAATTAGTCCTATAGCTAACACATTGAAGATGGTTAAACATAAAACTTAAAAAAATATGTAGAAATCACAAATTAATCTAGTTATATACATATTACATAATCGATTACCCCCCCCCCCCAGGGCTGTGCTATTGTGCTTTATGCACAACATTTATATTTTCATAGATGCTTTTTTAATAATTTGTTCAATGGATGCATTTTTAAATATTGCATTCACGTAGCCAAAATGGACAGTGAAAGACTTGCGTATATAGAAGCAAATGAATTACCTTCTGGTCGCCGTCAACCTGGAAGACCGCCCAAGAGATGGAAAGATAGTTGCACTTCGTCATTTCAAGAGGCATAGTTTTTGTATTACAGACTAACAGGTCTACTGAATGAAGAAGAAGAAGAAGCCATTAGATTAGATTATAATACCATTAATAATTTAGCAACGAGGCGCGAGCCCTAATTTGAATGCCATATCGCAACACGATAATGCTGTGTGTAAACAGGAGGTACCTACCATAGTATAATTCAATACATATCGGCAAAATGCATCTAGTTTATTCTGTAAATCTGTGTGCACAAACAAGCATATTGAGCAACAATAATAATGATTATGTATCTTCTAGAAGTGGGTATCTACCTATCTACATACATACTTTCATAATAGGGTGTAACAATACCATATTGACAAACAAATAAGTCTGATTTATGTTTATTGTGGAAACTATATTATTTGTGAAATAGGTACCAATATAATAACGTTACGCCGTCTAACAATGGAAGATTGTTCAAAAGATTGTTTTGTATTATTTTGTGTGTTTTTGTATTATTTAACTTTCAGGTGCTATGCCAAAATAGAAATCACTCTTAAGTACGTATAAATAAAAACTCATGGTTTAAGAAAATATTAATTCAGTTTAATTAAATTACATAAATTAAACACTCACAAAGTACAAAAACGATAAAAAGTATACTAGAGTATACTTTGTATCCTCCTGAGGAAGGAAACTTTGTTCTCGTAGCATGTAGAGGAATTTTTATTCAATTGAATAAAAGTTATAATTGTAGTGGTGTATCTACACAATGTTGTGTTTTATTACATTAAATTAATAGCAAAATGATAACACAAAGTAAAGAACAATCGTTTGTCGATGATGTTAATTCAGTTTGATTACTGACGCGATTCTGGTTAGGTACATCATCGGAATAATAGAACTTGAACCTTCATAATGGAGGTCTCAGGGGGGTGACTATGTCCACTTCTGGACAGAGGAGGACTGACGAAGAAGAACAAGAATAAGATGTAGGTAAATGTATAATTACATGGACATGTTCATTTTAATACAAAAATAAACTATTGATAGTAAATAATATATATTTTTTATTTTTTTTGTAACCCATTTTGTTTTTCACAGTAGACAAGTACTTAAGTATGTACATCAAAGAAGACCTTCACCAGCCAAAACGATCGTACTATAAAAAGAAGATTTTTTTGCCATACACTCTCTACATAAACTTTCACTGTTAAATAACCCCAGAATAATCACTTCTCCTACCGTTGGCGTTGCTTCACTATTCTGATGATGTGTGCTGTTTGGATGCAAATGAGAAACATCTCAACAAACTTGATCTCCTTCAAAATGTTTGCATCCGTATATTCATATTTCTCATTATCGTAATCTTCTTCATTGGCCCAAGGTACGATAACGACGTAATATACATATCTTGTCATTACTATACAATGTCCTTTCTAATCCAAAATAACCTCAGTATCTCTAAGATAAATTCACTTATCTTTCAAGCCACGGGGGTCCACTCAGATCTGCTGGGAGTACCTACAACACTATCTTTTCCAATTAATATTACTGAATTTTAAGCTCTTCATTTGAAGTACAATCACCAAGGCTACGGAATAGTCAAGTCCTGATATTACGTCGGAAATCTCATAAAACGTATTCAAAAAAGACTTAAGCAAAATTTTTTATCTGACTTTTTCTTTCTCTTCTTATCCTTTTGTTGTCCTGTCATTGTTATGAAATGTTATTATATTCAATCTTTTTAGTCTTTTTTCTTTATTTTTGCTTTATAATTATATTATTATATCTTCGTATGATGTTTCTATTACTTTTTGGCACATTTTTTAATTATAAATAAATAAAAATAAAACTGCTTTGTATAAGTTTGTCCGGAGAAAGAAGCGGTTGTTTCGAAAACGTTAGACAGTAAATACTCAAAATCCGTGGTTTATATAAATTTATTGTATGTATTTTTATTTATTCATTTAATTATTTTTGTTATATCAAAACCTTATTAAGTGTTAACTTATTTATTTGTTTATTGTTTTCTTTCAAATTGGGATATTCTTTCATTACTTACTATGAGTATAATTCTTCTTTTTTTAATTTCAATATTTCAATCATGTAGCTAGAAGTGGACTTGTTATTGAAATTGTGATAAAATAGTCCTTACTTAAAACAGGAATTACTCCTAGTTAGATAGATTTATTGGAGGAACTAAAAACACATGGTACTTCCCAACAACTATTTTATTTTATATTATTTTATTTTATTTTATACACAGTAAATCATAAATTGCATGTTCACAAAACCCTAGTTCCTCTATGTATTTTGTTATGGAAAATAAATAATTATTATTATTTCGGGCTCTTTAACACCTTCTCAGGTTTATCACCTGGTGGGATTTGGGGTAGCACGAGCAATGCTGCCAAGTGCTATCCTTACTGAGTGTATAAAATGTGGTGTTTGTGTGTTGGTGCTATGTGTAGTATTTATGTGTTAGTTAGGTCAGTAGTGTCGTCGATTTGGAGGAATTTCCTCACCAGTCTGCATGTGTTTAATATGGCTGCTTTTTGCATGGTGACGTATGTGTATTTAGGTAATTTGATGGTTTCTAAACTGCTGAATAAGTTTAATGGAATAATTCCTGTGGTGGAAATTACTATTGGTACTATTATCACAGATTGCATGTCCCAGATTCGCTTGATTTCGTCTTGCAAGTCAGTGTATTTTCTAATTTTTTCGGTTGTAGTTGTTTCGATGTTGTGTGTATTTGGTACAGCGATGTCAATTAACATTGTATGTTTATTTTGTTTATCTACAAGTGTAATATCTGGTCTATTGTTATGTATGGTTCTATCAGTTAGTATGGATCTGTCAAAGTATAGTTTGTGAGTGGAGTTTTCAAGAACTGGTGTAGGTGTGTATTTATAATAAGGCATTTTGTCATTTTTATTTATTAGTTTGTGTGCGATAGCTAATTCTTGGTGGATGATGTTTGCGATTTGATTATGTCTGTGTGTATAGTCATTTTGTGTGAGAGTGACGCATGCCCCTGTAATGTGTTGGAAGAATTTGCTGTGTGGCGATAAACTCGCCAGTGCACAAATTAATCATGTGTCCAAGAAGATACAAATAAATAAGACATCTTGTTGATTTATACCAATATAACTATTGTCACGTTACGTTATAAATACTGGCTAGGAATTAGATAAAATTAAATAATTTATATTTTTTTTTAAAACTGACACACTGAGTTATTTTGCAATCTAGCAACATTTATCATTTGACCGCTTAAATAGGATTGTCATTCCGAAAAGGCGCTTTTTCTTAATAAAATTGTTGTGTTAACGAGTCACAGCCATTTATAAGATGGCGGGTGACGTTATTTAATTAAAAATAGTGAAACGGGAAAATGGGTAAGTCCTTTCGATATTTTATTACATTCAATATTTGTGGTAGATCGTGAATTGATACAGTTTGTAAACGTAAATCATTCTTCTTTTCATAGGAAAGTCTAATGTCAGATTTCCCATTATTCTCACCCGTTTATATTTCTTGTCCTGTCCTTCGTCTTTTCAAGTCAATTTGATTAACGTATCACGTTTATTTCGTCCTGTTTCGTTCATGTTTTGTATTGGTACTTGACATCTTGTTTGAACATCTATAATTTATCATGAGACGACTCATATTGATTGTATATCAATTTTTATCGACGAGAATGTGACCATGGGAAGTTAAAATTATGAAAAGTTCTATTAAAGATGACTGTGAAAAGAAAATTATAAATTTGGATTTTAATTGAGGATTTACTTGGGGGATGACATTGAGAGGATTGATTTCATGTTAATCTATCCAAAAAGGAAATATTTAGAAGATTCGACGTGATATTGAAGTTTGGATTGTTCATATGATGATACCATTCACTAGGAAGAAACTCTGTACTAATTGATTACCACAATATGGATTTCAGAATATTAAAAACTCATTCACACTTCATTCATCTCTGAAGGGGTGAATTTTGATGTATAAAGTTCACCGTATGAAGAGTGATGATGACGTCCTTGACTCATGCTGGATTTCTTTATTTGTTGTATTTGAAATTAATAAATTATAACATTTAATAGGATTTAGATTGAGACGAGCGTAGGTAGAATGATTTTATTTTTGATTGTCTATCGGTGAATTATCAATTTGTGATTAACTTAATATCAATTCTCATACTTATTATTAGTTCGGTTTATTTAACATTCCAATATAAAGAGAATTCTCTTTTGACGATTGAAATCTTTTGATATTTTATATTTTCAAATAATTTACATTCTTAATTTTATTTATATTATTTAAGAGTTAACAGCCTTAATATTTTAGTTAGTCTTCATATCTTTCATTTAAATTATAATAAATTCATTCATGAGATTGAAACTAATAAACTTGTACAATACTTAATATTAAAAATAAATGTTAATTTGTTCTCAAAAACTTTGTCTTTATCTCAAGAATCCTTGCAACAAATCTATTTCTTTAAATTTGATCTTAATTATCAATATAATATTTTTTTTATAAAATTATTTTATTTTCTTATTTGGTCTCATTCAAGTTTATGACGAGATAGAACCCCTGAGAGTCATTGTAAGCACTAGTTATGACAGCAGAGACTTTTGCTTTTCTATCACTGAGCTACTGGTGAACGATGACAGTGGAGTTGGATCCTGTAATAGTTCAGGCTCTCCAAAACCACTGCCTCGCAAATGGCGCGTGCACGTGGGGCGCGGATTATAAGGAATTGATAATACCATCATTTAAATCAGACGTGGTGGCCGTTTAAAAGTCATTGGGGAAGGGAGGTCCTGTGGGGACGAGTCTTACACCTTGTTAAGCTTGTTTTCCCGTTTTCAAATGTGAGTAGGTCGTGTGAGGATGGGTTCTGTGTTTTGTTAAGCTTGTTTCCCCGCTATCTCACATGTTCATGTGTGGACAAGTCTTACGTTTTTTCAGGCTTATTTCTCCGTTACTTTACATTTTTGGGGTCAGGTCTTACGCTTTGTTAAGCTTGTTTTCCAATAGCAAACCCTCTCTCAGTGGTGTGCATATCGCGTATACATGGAGATTCAATAATCATGTCGAGTCATAAATTTGAAATGTGACCTGGCGCCCATATTAAAATCTTGTTGCTTGGTTCTTGAGGAAAGACGTGTTAATTAGATTAGATTAGGAAGATATAAATTGGTATGATAGGAAGATTCCCAGTCCTTGTCCATTCCTAAACCTTAAAATCTGACAGAGAAGCCAACGGGAGATGTCATACATTGAAGACTACCATGAAATGGATTATGAGGAAATCTTCAATTGAAAGGACGACGAAAGTATAGTGAAATCTATTCATCTCATCGATTCTACATATGAGCTAAGTATTCATGTTATTTTTTTTATTGTGATTCCTGAATAATCAAAATTCATAATTTAAATTGTTTTCTTTCAGCATTGAATTTTATTGTTCTCAGAAAATGCAAAAAAAAAATATTTTATTGATAAATTTATAATCAATATAAAAAATGTTACAATTTGATACCTAAAGTACATATTTTTATTTGCAAAATAATTTGCTTAGCAACAAAAATAATTAATTTTTAGTTACTGTGTGGAAAAAGTATTGTTAAAAAAAAAATATTTTATTACTGTGAGGGTGAATAATTTTTTTCTTGAGGACAGATATAGTTTGGTCTTTGCGTTGAATAGTTCACTAATTTATATTTTTCCTGTTTAAAATTTTGAAAGTTAACTTTGAAGTGATTTTAATTTGAAATTTATATTGCTTTGTTGTTTTTCATTTAGAAAGCATTATTAAATAAATATTGATAAAAGTCTTTACAGTTTTCTTAGCTGTTTTATTTAATTTAAAATTGTAAATTCAGTTTTAGTTATTTAAAGTATTTTGAGTGTGTGTGATACTGGGAGAAGATAGTTGTTATTAAATGTTTTACATTTATTTTAAAAGAAACTTAATAATTTTTCAGAATTTCTTCTTGAAAGCCGACGAAGTTTATTGATATTTATATTAGGATGAATAGTGATTGCCGTTTCGGAAACAAATTGAACCATTTTATTATAAAACGAATAAATATATTCTATTGGTGAGTACAATATTTAAAAATTGTCGTTTCATTACATTTGGAGAAAATTATCGCTTTGTATTTTTCAAACATAAACATTTTTCAGTTTTAAATTTGAATCGTAAAGATAATTTATTAAAAATTAAATAGTATTACTATTGAACATTGAAGTTTGCTGTTAGTGTTGATGTAGAATGATTTATTAAGTTATTAAATAAAAGTAGTTTCTCGGTTTAATAAGAAAATTTCATTTGGTAGACATCTATTGTTGAACTTTATAACAAAATTTTTTAGTCGAGACTCAAACCATTTCGCATTGATTTTTCTATTGACCTATTTTACAAATAATTCCTATTTTCACCGCAAGATACCGGGAGGAGTGATTAAACTGTTTTGACATTTCCAAATGTCATGGATTTCAACTTGCATAACTTCGGAAATATTGAATTTTTATGATTTGGAGTTGTAAATACGTTTTGATTCAAATTGAAATACAACTTCGTTGTGATTTTAAAGTCAGTGGCTATAGTAAACCATTTTTTTTATATATTTTCGTGTTAAAATTCATCAACTGTCGTGATATGTCAGATTCATTTTCAAGTTGAAACATCGTAATCACAAGTGATTTTATGACTTTTAAAGGTTGAATTCCAAGTGAATATTTATTTATACTGTTGTGAAATTGTGTTTTGCATCGATTTGATTTATATTTGGTGTTATTTATTACCAAATATCGTCTTAAATACAATATATAGTTTGACGTTTAAAGGTTATGTTTTTACGATCTCATATATTTGAGAAGTTTAAAAAAATTGATTAATATTGTGCAGTTCTTGTTAGAATATTGAGATTCTTTAGTTTTGTTTTCATTGATAAAGAAGATAGTGAATAAAAACTTCATTTTGTATCAGTTTTCATATAATAAATTTTTGTGTTTCCGAGTGATCATAATATTAGAGGATTAACTTATAGAATTTTACGATTCAATTAATATTATTCAATATGAAAAATATTCTAAATTCAGTTTTGAAATCGGTTGTTGTTTTGAAGAATCATTTGAAATTGCTTAATGTCAAACTTCATACTTTACAAATTCGAGTATGGTCTATACACAATTATAAATCGTCAAAAATAATTATCTTAATTCAACAGAATTACAACGGAGTTGCAAAGATATTTGATAGGAGAAGAATTCATCACAAGTTTAAAATTTTTGATTTTGTATTTGAAAAGAATTATCATAATCAAAATTTTTAGTTTTATTTTCAATTAAATTAATAACTTGATGTATGGAAATAAAATCAATAATAACATTTCACCATTGCTTTATTCTTTGATTTAACTAGATTTGAATTGGATTAGAAATTTTAATATTAATACTTTTTTTGAAACAATAAATTTGGTCAAGTTAATAAAAATTGATTCATGTTTTAATTTTCATGTTTTTAATATTGTAATTATGTTTCAGGATCAGTCGTCATGATGGTACAATGATGTAAGTTCTATTTGAATGAGATATGATATGAGACGGCGAGGATGGTTCAGGAAAAAAAATTTTTTTTGTTGTTTGTTTGTATATATTTTTGTTAGGTAAGTTATATGAGGAAGTTAGAAACATTATGTTTCATTATTTTATGTTAGTGGGAGATATTTTGAACTTCTTTATAAACATTTTTAGGAGAAGTCAATTTTTGAAATCTTGATTAGTGAAAGAATATAATCAATGAATTTCTTTTGTATATAATTTATTTATCGTTTGTAAAATTCATTTATATGATTAAATGGATTATTCCATGTCATATAATTTTAAAAATTTTACATAGTTTTTTTATTATTAATTTTTAGGGTATAATATTTGATATACCAGTCATTTTATTCAAGGTTGATAGTTGTCAGCGTAGTTTTTTTTTGTATAAATCATATAAGATCATATAATATAGAGTCAGAAAATTTTAATATTTGATTGATTTTGTTTTAAGATGATTGATTGTTTGTTGTCAGAGTTGAATTAGAGCTTAGATGGGGAGATATTCTCACTCCATATCTTCCTGTTGTTGTAAATTCTGGTCATAATTTGAGTGGTTGTGATTGGAAAGAGCACTTCGATTAGTTCACTTCGATATCTGTCCACAACGAAAAGATCAATTATTATAATCATAATGTAAAAAAAAAACAAAATTAATTATACATTTAATTAGTCAGTTCAATATCTGTCCACAACGAAAAGATCAATTATTATAATCATAATATAAAAAAAAACAAAATTAATTATACACTTGATTATAGTTGGGAGGAATACATGATTGAATCAATTCGAGGGCTGGCAACGATATAAAAAAAATCAATTTTCAATTTTTGCATAATGTAAAATTTTTGGACAATTATTTGTTTTGTTCATAGTCTATCAGCAGTGCGAAAGGTTGGTTAATATTGAGTAAATAAAAAAATAATTGTCGTTCGATGAAATATTTTATTATTTATTATGCAGATATTAGAATATTAAATTCAAACAAAATATAAATGAGAGTTTCACTTTAGAACTTGTTGTAAAGATGATCATATTAATGAAAATTGTAGTATCTTAATGTATAGCCTTGAATATTATGTCTTAACATATCAACATTAGTTAATTGTATGGTTATTGATGTTGACTGAAGTTTCTTATGTAAAATCATATTTCATTCAACATGTCAAAACAAAGAAAATCTTTTTAATTTCATATTGGGGTGTATATTGTGGGTCAGGAAGATATTTCAAAATTAATTTGAGTCGTTGTATATTTTTTATATATAATAATAATTTTTTTTTATATTTTTATGTTGGTGTTAGATATTATTAATTAAACTCAACACAATGTGTTATTTAATGAGTTTAAAATATTTAATGTTTGATGTTTATCGTTTCATTTTTTTTACATATTTTTGGATTGGGGTACAGAACATTTTTCTTGTGATGTGCGAATTGGGTAAATAAATTTAAATTTTTTTTTGTGGGATGATGATAGTGTCATTCTAATTTTTTTTAATATTTTCTTTATTTTGTTGTGCTTGCACACAAATAAATTTTTCAACATTATAGCCTCTTCCGCAGATTCTAGCTTACAATGAGAATTAGCACAACATGATAGCTAATCCAAGCTCACAATATGGAGACACGATGAAAATCTAAGAGGGGGTTTCCTTAGTTTTCCATCGATTAAAAAAAAATAATGAATACTTCACGGGAGTATCATTGATGGGATAAAAAAAAATCAATCGTGATGGACTGAAATATGTTCAACACTAGCTTTGTAAATATTGTATTATATTTGTTGGTTACATCGGTTTATAAACGAATGGTTTATTTAAATGTATGATGAATCTTGACAGCAAAAATGTCAAAATTTTATTTTATTTAATATGAAAGTTTTCTGTTTCAGGATAGTAGTTAGAATTTTTAAAGTGTTTAATATTTTTTTTATGTAACTGTTTCAGATTGAAATTTCATACATTGTCATTTTCCAAAATATCTTATTTTCGTTTGGAATATTGTGTCAGTTCATGATCTCCACAAAGTAAACAAAACATCAACTTTTAATTAATTTTAATATGAAATTTTACATTTAGTTTCCGCAATGGAAAAAAATTAATTAATTAATTAATTAATTAATTAATTTTTTTATATAAGTATGGATGTGTGTCACGTTACGTTATAAATACTGGCTAGGAATTAGATAAAATTAAATAATTTATATTTTTTTTTAAAACTGACACACTGAGTTATTTTGCAATCTAGCAACATTTATCATTTGACCGCTTAAATAGGATTGTCATTCCGAAAAGGCGCTTTTTCTTAATAAAATTGTTGTGTTAACGAGTCACAGCCATTTATAAGATGGCGGGTGACGTTATTTAATTAAAAATAGTGAAACGGGAAAATGGGTAAGTCCTTTCGATATTTTATTACATTCAATATTTGTGGTAGATCGTGAATTGATACAGTTTGTAAACGTAAATCATTCTTCTTTTCATAGGAAAGTCTAATGTCAGATTTCCCATTATTCTCACCCGTTTATATTTCTTGTCCTGTCCTTCGTCTTTTCAAGTCAATTTGATTAACGTACCACGTTTATTTCGTCCTGTTTCGTTCATGTTTTGTATTGGTACTTGACATCTTGTTTGAACATCTATAATTTATCATGAGACGACTCATATTGATTGTATATCAATTTTTATCGACGAGAATGTGACCATGGGAAGTTAAAATTATGAAAAGTTCTATTAAAGATGACTGTGAAAAGAAAATTATAAATTTGGATTTTAATTGAGGATTTACTTGGGGGATGACATTGAGAGGATTGATTTCATGTTAATCTATCCAAAAAGGAAATATTTAGAAGATTCGACGTGATATTGAAGTTTGGATTGTTCATATGATGATACCATTCACTAGGAAGAAACTCTGTACTAATTGATTACCACAATATGGATTTCAGAATATTAAAAACTCATTCACACTTCATTCATCTCTGAAGGGGTGAATTTTGATGTATAAAGTTCACCGTATGAAGAGTGATGATAACGTCCTTGACTCATGCTGGATTTCTTTATTTGTTGTATTTGAAATTAATAAATTATAACATTTAATAGGATTTAGATTGAGACGAGCGTAGGTAGAATGATTTTATTTTTGATTGTCTATCGGTGAATTATCAATTTGTGATTAACTTAATATCAATTCTCATACTTATTATTAGTTCGGTTTATTTAACATTCCAATATAAAGAGAATTCTCTTTTGACGATTTAAATCTTTTGATATTTTATATTTTCAAATAATTTACATTCTTAATTTTATTTATATTATTTAAGAGTTAACAGTTTGGGGTAGAAAGTATTGTGGTATGTAGAGCTTACTAAAGTGCCAGAGTGGTCACTTGGTTGGAAGCGATTGCATACCAGCCGGAGCTGATATGCAAGCCTGTAATTGAGGTGGTAAGGTCGGTCAGTTGGACGTGTAGGTATTACCTGTTTGTCCGCCTTCAGCTACATACAACCCAAATGATATCCCAACCGCTTGGTTCGAACCTGGAGGCCGTCTGTTCGGATAGTCCCGACAGCTGAGCCACAGATTGATCGACCAAGCAATTGCGATACCGTATACAATAGATTAAATATTATTATCAAATATTACTCAGGTAGGAATGGTTGACAGATTGAAAGATATAACAGGAAATTTAACTTACTCTTTTATTTATCAAGATGATGATTACAATTGTTGTTTACTATTATTACTTGGTACAGAAATGTCGAGTTATTATTTAATGAATATAAATGTAAATTTGAAACGCGGACGATTTGAACGACGACGAGCGGTCGGGCAGCGTGATGCCTAGCTTCGAGATCTGGATGAGCGGAATGGTCTGGGCGCGCTGTGCTTCCCCTTAAATAGGAGACGGGCTGTGAATACGGCGCAGGGCAAGATGGCGCCTGCCGAAGTACTCAGCGCAGCGAAGCACTGCGCGGCGCAATTGGCTCAATCGCTACAGACCCCGCTGGCAGTCGCTTAGACGAAACACGACCCCTCCTCGAAGTTCAAAGTCCTTACATTGCTTTCTGTGAAAGATAAAAAAAAAATTTTTTAAAGCATTTGATTTGTTATGTTATTTTGTATAGGGTTTTCTTTTGAACCGCTATGTACATGTTATGTAATGAATTTCTATATGAAAAGTAGTCTTTTCTAATACACAGTAATGTTATTATTTAAATACAACTTAATCTATACATATATAAAGTTAATCATATTATAAGTATAAATTTGTTTTTGTACAAAGTATGAAGTTACTTATCTTTTAAAAATATCTGCTGCTGGTATGATTTGCTGCTCTTGTGATGGCGTGTGGTTGCTCTGCTATTGAGGTGAATGGAGGAGTGTCGTCCTGCGTGTGCTGGCTGGACATCCTTATGTGTTCCTCAGTGGTATAGCTTGTTGGGTGTTGTTGATTGCGACTTCGTAGTGTACCATTAATTGTGAATGGTCCCCAGTTTTCTGTTATGAAGTGTAGAAGTTCTATTTTTTGTTCAGGATGAAGTAGATGTGTTATGTATGTAGAAAATTGATGCAGTTGTATGCGTGGATGCTTCGACTTTGTCGGGAATATCTTCCTGAAGTAGGTATTTATCCAGCTAGGCGAAATGGTTTGCAGTGTGCTCAGCGTGTGTATGCTTGTATATAAATATTCGACAGCTCCCTGCGTGTGCCGGCATGGGGCGAAGCACGAGGGTGTCTTGTGGTTTGCGGCGTGTCAGGCGTGACAGCTTTGGATGTAGTGTATCCAGTGAAGCCTGTAGGGTTTTGCGGTGCGCCATGTTGACGGCTTTGAAGTGCATGGGACTTCAGTGTAACCTGTAGGTATTTGCGGTGCGCCATGTTGACGGCTTTGAAGTGCATGGGACTTCAGTGTAACCTGGGTACATTTCGTGAACCCGGAGAAGGATTGATGTGAACTCCTCAGGGCGGTGACACGTAAATGTTGAGCAGCTTCGTTTCTTCATGCGTCGCAAGGAGGTTGACATTAGCTCTTTGCGTGCAGGCCATGAAGGAAGAGACGTTGTATGTCCAACAAAATCGTTCCTCGTCAGAGCAATGATGGCGATGACTTGGGGAAGACTTTGCGTGCTCTTGTAGTAAGTGTATGTGTGATGCTGGCACGGAGATGTTCTCAAAAGGCAAACGTTGCTGGTTCTTCAGCGGTGTTGAGCAGTGAGTATTGGCGGTACCAAAGATGATCCTCAGCGATGCTCCGGTTGAATGCTGGTATGATGTGAAGATGCAGTGGTTCCTCCATAATTAATTTCTTCCCGGTAGTGATGCGGTAGAATGCGGGGGCAGCTAGTTTCTGTATGAAGTCGTCCAGATGATGATGATGATGTGATTCATCATAAATATTTTTTTTTTCTATGTAGTGATGCGGTTGAATGCGGGGGCAGCTAGTTGCTGTATGAAGTCGTCCAGATGATTCTTGTTGATGTCTTTGATGCTCAATTTGAAATTTTAAAATTATACAATAGAATTATACAATGTAAATGTTTGTACTTGCGTTGATTGATAGGTATAAAATAATGTTTTTTATAATTTGCAAGTTCCATTTGGTTATAAGTATTTATAAGTATTATAAGTTCCATTTGATTTGATTTATAAGTATGTTTATACTCGTTGCTGAAGTATTATACTATAATGCCATATAAGGTTATTTGTTTGTTTCGTATTGTATTGTACAATGTTTTTTTTTTTAAATTTAAAATACGACTATGTTTATAATATTTATTATTATGTATGCCATGTTTCAATGTTTTTATAATTTTAATGTTTTATAATACTTTTTGTAGTATTACATAGTTAATATAATATAGTTTAGTTTATAGTACCAGTTTGTAGCTGTATTATATAGTTAATATATAATAAGGTTTTAATGTTTTAATGTTTGATTATGGTTAGGTATTTTTACTACCGTATATTATAGTTTCAATGTTTCTATATTCTGGAACGTATTCGCTATCGTATCGTATTATTTTTATTGTTCGATCATGGTTTTATAGTTGTAGTGTTTTTTTATAAAAAATAAAATAAAATATTAAGTATAATATTTTGTAAATATTTTGTATATTAGAAATATTTTTGTATTAGTTTTAGCTATTTGTAGCTGCTCGATGTATCACGGCTTTTTATTTTTATTTATTTTCGATTGTATTTAAAAACAATGTTTATTTGTAGTTAGTAATTGTTTAAATTTGCTTTCTATATTATAGTAATAGTTTTAAACTTCCGTATCGTATGCTTGTTTGAGTTTCTTTTTTAAAATAATAGCTTAATATTATAGTTTTAGAAGCATTAGTTTAGTTTATTTTCAAAAAATTATTTCGAAAAAATATTTTAAAAATATATTATAATGTTCGTTTGCGTACGTATTTTATTTTATTTAATTGTAATTGTATACAATTGTTTTATTCCTATAATTATGTTTAGAAACGATGTATCTAATTTATTTAAATATTTAATGTATTTTATTTTTTCGACGTATACTATTATATTGGCGAAGATGTTTAAATATTATTATGCACGGTAACTTTCACTTTTGTAAATGGGGTATTGACCTGACCGTTATCGCTGTTATATAGGGGTTATACGAGTTCATTCAGCGAGCCTTTTGTTTGAAGTTCGTTTACCTTTGTTTTTTATTACCGATGGACGTGGTGTAACATTCTTAAATGTATATTTGGTTTTCTGAATTTTTACATAAAAATATGCGTTTTACGAATATAATAATTATTTAACTATATGTTTCTAATTTTTAGTTTTTATGTTATTAATTCTTATTTGGGAATGTAATATGTATTTTTTATTGATAATTTTTTAATTTTTACGTATTACGATATTTAGCAAAAATAAATATTTTATGAATTTCTATGAAATTTATTTTTAATTTTTATTTTTTGTGTTTAATCAATTATGAACGAGATAAAATATTTATAATGACTTTAGGCTTTTTTAATGACTTTAGGTTTTTTAATAATATTATAATTTTTATACCTCTATTCGGAGTTTTGGTTCTCTGGCTTTTTGCTTTTTATTTTTATACCTTCGTCCTTTGTATGTATTTATTTATTTTCTGGTACTTTTGGTTTTTTTTTTAGGCAGCTTCTTTTTTAATTGTTCCGTCTGGATTATTTTTGCGTCTCGTCAGTCATGAAAAAAAAATATATAAAGTACATATTAGTTATATATTAAACAATTGTAAGTTTGTTAATTTTGGTGGAATTTGCGTCTGAGCGTTTTTGAACGTTTTTTGAGCGTTTTTGAGCGTTTTTTTGAGCGGGTACACTTGTAATTAATTTTTGACAAATTATAAGACAAATGTATTTAATATATTAGCTTGTAATATATGTGTTACCTGCTCGAGTGATTCCGTTCATCCAGACCTCGCTGTTCAAGTATTAATTCCTGTTAAATCCTTTGTTTCTGTCGTGCAGTAAAATGTTACGCAGTATATTAATGAACACGTATTATTGTTCTGTTTAATAAAACTACTGATTTTACGTTAAAAAGGCACAATAGGTTGTGATAGGCTCACCAGATTTTTTTACCACAGTATAACAATTGAAATTATGAGCACAAAATAAAAGTACCTGAGTTTTTTTAAACGATTTCGGAATTTTACCAGTTTCTGAAGGTATGAGTGTGTTCTGAGACACGTTCGGATCACCAGTTTTGGGACTGGTGGGTGTTCAGGGACACGATCGGGAGTCACCAGTTTTGGGACTGTTTAGAAGGTATGTTCAGACACGTTCGGGTCACCAGTTTTGGACTGGTGGGTGTTCAGAGACACGATCGGGAGTCACCAGTTTTGGGGGTAGAAGATTGCATACCAGCGTGAGCTGGTATACACGCCTGTAATTGAGGTGGTAAGGTCGGTCAGTTGGACGTGTAGGTATTACCTGTTTGTCCGCCTTCAGCTACATACAACCCAAATGATATCCCAACCGCTTGGTTCGAACCTGGAGGCCGTCTGTTCGGATAGTCCCGACAGCTGAGCCACAGATTGATCGACCAAGCAATTGCGATACCGTATACAATAGATTAAATATTATTATCAAATATTACTCAGGTAGGAATGGTTGAAAGATTGAAAGATATAACAGGAAATTTAACTTACTCTTTTATTTATCAAGATGATGATTACAATTGTTGTTTACTATTATTACTTGGTACAGAAATGTCGAGTTATTATTTAATGAATATAAATGTAAATTTGAAACGCGGACGATTTGAACGACGACGAGCGGTCGGGCAGCGTGATGCCTAGCTTCGAGATCTGGATGAGCGGAATGGTCTGGGCGCGCTGTGCTTCCCCTTAAATAGGAGACGGGCTGTGAATACGGCGCAGGGCAAGATGGCGCCTGCCGAAGTACTCAGCGCAGCGAAGCACTGCGCGGCGCAATTGGCTCAATCGCCACAACAGCCTTAATATTTTAGTTAGTCTTCATATCTTTCATTTAAATTATAATAAATTCATTCATGAGATTGAAACTAATAAACTTGTACAATACTTAATATTAAAAATAAATGTTAATTTGTTCTCAAAAACTTTGTCTTTATCTCAAGAATCCTTGCAACAAATCTATTTCTTTAAATTTGATCTTAATTATCAATATAATATTTTTTTTATAAAATTATTTTATTTTCTTATTTGGTCTCATTCAAGTTTATGACGAGATAGAACCCCTGAGAGTCATTGTAAGCACTAGTTATGACAGCAGAGACTTTTGCTTTTCTATCACTGAGCTACTGGTGAACGATGACAGTGGAGTTGGATCCTGTAATAGTTCAGGCTCTCCAAAACCACTGCCTCGCACTATGTTAATTTTTGTCATACACTTGATCCTCTATCTCATTTTTTTCTAACGAAGTGGAATCCAAATATGCCACAATTGTTTACATTTGAAGAACCTGTTCAATAATGCAAAAAAAATAATCTGCTGATGTGTACATGGCGAAATTAATATACAGCCTTTGAGTGGATATAATTATTTCAGCACAAATGAATTGTAAAAACTAAACTACGGTTAAAAATGAAAAACATAATTCCGTTAGGGCTGTTACCGTTAACGTACACACGCGTAATTAAGTTAACGCTAACGGGTTTCAATGTGGCGGTTTTGCTAACGGAAAACGGTTTTTCTCCCGATATGTTTGTAAATTGGTTTCAGTATACTTTAATGTTTATTGATAAATTTTTTTAACATTAAAGTATACTCATCCCCGATCTTGCGCCAACCTAATTAGTAAATATATCTTCATCTTCTTGTGCCAAAAAAAACATCTTTTTATGATAATTTTTTTTTTTTAAATATCGAAAAGAGCCGAAATACCCCAACTACATAATTTAATTTTCTTTAAAAAAATATGAACATTGTAGTATTACATCGTGTTTTAAATGTGAGACAAGTATACATTCAAAAAATAATTCTTTATGTGCATATCTATTATAATACTATGTTTACAACACAAAATAATGTATACGAAACAAGGTCTAGTAACAGAGGTCTAATATATATAAAAAAAACCTACAAGACTTTTGGACAAAACCATTATACTTTCCTGGGTCCAAGAATATATAACTCCCTACCTAGTGATTGTAAAAGTATGAGTGTACCTCTCCTAAAAAATATATATAAAAAACTGGCTTATAAAAATTGGAAGAAAACAATCAGAACTAAACTTAACGTATATATATATTTAAATGTTTCATACACTTTACTTTGTATATCTTGATATATTTTTTTGTGTTAATAAGTGCTTTTCCAGTTGATGTGATTTGTAGTTTGTTTCATGAAAAAAAAAATTATTTACTATTTTTTTTTTATTTTAATTATTATTACTATTATTATGTTTCAAATCTATACTATCTGACTTAATCTACTAGATACTTATGGTCAATCTGTTTCTTAAGTAAAATATTTTTTTTGTTTTTTATTAAAGGTTGGTTAGATATCTGACTGCTGAGCCAAGGGTCCCGGGTTCGATTCCCGGTGGAGACACAGTTTTTAATTGTGTTTTCAGTCTGGATCTGTGAGACGATTAATATCGTAAGTCTCCAGAATGTGGCAACTTGTTATTGGGTGCGTGTAAAATTAATATTTGACATAGTACCTGTTAGTTGCCCGAGAAGCAATATTAAATAAATAAATAAATAAATAAAGGGTGCAGCATTTAGATATATTGTTTAATAATGTTTTCATCATTCAGAACATATATTTGTTTCGGAAGAAAACTATAAAATAAACAAAAAATAAATTGGCTGCCTTAAAACGGGAATTATTCCTAGTTAGGCAGACAAAGGTAAAAAGTGGAACACACCCTATATACCTACCACAAAAATTGTTTAATTCATGTATTATATTATACTTATTCATATATATATATATATTGTATATATTATTATTTTTTCTTTGTATACATTCAATATTGTTCCAATGTAATTTGTTTTTAAAAGTAAATAAACAATTATTATTATTATTATCTCTAACTTTTTTTTTAACAATTTGCATAAAAATTGAATTTAGTGACGACATCGTTTCATACAATTTGTTAGGCTGTATACACTACACAATATCCACGGGGACTCAATAGTATGATACTAAATCTTCAACATACATACATATTATCATGCTGTTTTCATATTCTGGGTAGGAAAAATAACTGACCTCCATACTATTTATTTAATTATTTATTTAAGGGTGAATTACCAACAATTACACATGTTGAAATACAAAAAGAAAATTTAAAACAACCATAAACATTCTTAAAAAGAAAAAATACAAACCAACATAGCAAAAATAAGTAAATATGTATAAAAAATAATAATATTAAGCCAGCGGGAAAGAAAAAAATTTGAAATAAAAGATATAGGTACACACAATGAAACACAAAAATCATTAAAACATACAGCCAATCATATACACACCTAGAAAAAGAGAAAAACAGAAAAAATTAAAAGAATAATAATCATAAAAAAAAACAAAGTATACAATAGAACAAAAAGTTAATACGAAAAAAAAATAATAGCAGCGAAAAAAAAATTGTGATTAGGTGATTATGTTTTTAGGTGCGACACCTGAGGGGCAAGTCTGGTCCGATCGGCGAAATCAAAATCCTAGTGATTACCCATATCATGGATATAATAATTAATATACGGAGTTCTATAATATCTTTAGATGTCATAGAACTCCATATGATAATTATATCCATGACATGGGTAATCACTAGGGTTTTGATTTCGCCGGTCGGACCAGACTTGCCCCCTGGATGATTCACAAGTCCATTGACTGTGTCGAATCACCCAACTTATTCGTTACATTGCAGAACTGCTGATTTCTCTATTGTCGACTATCCTATCCTGACATACATTCCTACATGTTTTATATAGAAAACAAAATATTATAAAATATTTATTTATTAGTGTTTAAAGTTTAATACGTATTCTTTAATTTTACATACTATCGCTAGCGACATTTGGATCTCATGTGTCACATGCAACTAGGTTTATAAAATTCCGTCAAAGGAACGGTTCGACAGCACTATTGGGGCGTATAATTAAGAGTGTACCTACTGTTGGATTCTTCAATCGACCGTTCCGGGTAGAGTGGATATTAAACACATTTAAGGAGACGGTGAGCGCTCTTCAACGTATTGAAAAATGTAAATAGCTCGTCGGGTTTGAAATATTAATTTCATTTAATATTATAATAATGATGAAATTTCGACGAAGGAAGTATCATTATTAAATAATTATATCATTTAATCAAGTGTAATTAAGTTGCCACAGATTTAGGCCAACTAATACGATGTAAGCTTATAATAATATGTAGTAGATTGATATATACGAATTTTTATACCTAACAACCCCACGGAGAAGTGGGGAGTTACGAATTACACCATTTTTAAGGTTGTGTGTGTGTGTGTGTGTGTGTGTGTGTGTGTGTGTGTGTGTGTGTGTGTGTGTGAGTGTGTGTGTGTGTGTGTGTGAGTGTGTGTGTGTGTGTGTGTGTGTGTGTGTGTGTGTGTGTGTGTGTGTGTGTGTGTGTGTGTGTGTGTGTGTGTTTTTAAAAAGACCCGGGTTGTACGAAGGTGGAAACACAGAATTCGGAAGATCGTTCCAAAGTCGGGCTGCTGTATAAAGGAGTTCGAGAAGCGACTTGTTCGTATATGTTGAAGAATTACACAATTTTTAAGGTTGTGTGTGTGTGTGTGTGTGTGTGTGTGTGTGTGTGTGTGTGTGTGTGTGTGTGTGTGTGTGTGTGTGTGTGTGTGTGTGTGTGTGTGTGTGTGTGTGTGTGTGAGTGTGTGTGAGTGTGTGTGTGTGTGTGTGTGTGTGTGTGTGTGAGTGTGTGTGTGTGTGTGTGTGTGTGTGTGTGTGTTTTTAAAAAGACCCGGGTTGTACGAAGGTGGAAACACAGAATTCGGAAGATCGTTCCAAAGTCGGGCTGCTGTATAAAGGAGTTCGAGAAGCGACTTGTTCGTATATGTTGAAGGTCCACTGTGAATGGGTGCTGCGATTGAGTGAAGCGAGTGACTCTGTTGCGAGTGGGTGGAGGAGGGACCAAAGATGCAAGTTCTTCTGAGCAATTCCCGTGGTAGTATCTATAGAATAAACTTAAAATACCGACTCTGCGTCTGTGTTCTAGTGATTGCAATCCATCAGTCAGTGATGGATCATCAATCAGACGTATAGCACGCCTTTGGACAGCGTCGAGGGTATTCAGTAGGTATTGGGGGGCGCCACTCCAGAGGTGACTGCCATATTCAATAATTGGACGTATTTGCGCTTTGTAGAGTATACAGATCTGGGTCTTAGTAAAATATCTACGCGCTCTATATAGTACGTTCAATTTTTTGGAGGCGAGTTTCACCTTAGCTTCGATGGAGCCCTTGTAGTGTAATTGGTTCGTTATAGATACTCCAAGCAGGTCGATAGAGCTGCTGTTAGGTAGGGTGCTTCCGTTGAAAGACACTTGCAAGTTACAGTACTTCATAGTCCAACCAATTTCTTAATAGATGACGTTTGAAAAAATATTCATTGGCGGTAGATGGCGACGGTGTTCCTAGCTTATTTTGAAACGGAGAAAATTCACCACGCAAAATATACTTACCTATAAAATTATCAAAAAAATTGGATTGATAAGGGAATTGGGGCTAGGTTGCGGCCATAGGGACCTAACCAGTAAGAATCTAGGCAAAATGTCGGTGCCCAATTTTTACCTATGGAAGAGCAGGGCAGACGCCTTGAGCGAGAGCTCGACGATGTTTCGTCACACGCGGCGAGAATCCAGCCTACATAATTCACTTGGCATGGAAATCCAAGAACTGAAAGTACTGTCAACTTGGCGTGGTTCGTGTAAATCGCCAACACGAGTACTAAGGGGTGGATGAGCCCCTCGGCATGCTGATGAGATCAGTGTAGACGAGGCCGAGCATGGTGTGGAAATCGAAGAACTGAAATTGCTGTAAATGCGTGGTGAAGGTTCCCTGTCGAGTCACGTGTTACCGTGGCACTGTTGGGTTGGGAGACCTCGTAATGATTGACGGGCCTTCACGTTTGTGGTTGGACTCGGTAGTGGTAGTGGTATGAAATAATATGCTTGATGGTAGTTCTTGTATTGTCCGACGAGCAGCCGCTCCGGGGATGAAAAGAGCTACAAGTTCTAAAACGTTAACTATGGAGTGCGGTAGGAGACTGCGTAATTCTGATAAAGGAAATCAATAAAAACATTTAAAGAAATCACGCAAATTAGTCGATAACAGGTCGTTAGCCTTGTGGTTGCCTGATTTTCCGTTTCTCCTATGAATATTGAATATTCGTGCTTCGTCTCTATTGGGATTTAGAGGTTTTTCGCAGTCTCCTACCCCACTTCTTTGTGATCGTTACAGGACTTAAAATCCTGTTATGTATTTCTAAAAATATTCAATACTTTTTGAATGTCAATAGGTCAGCTGAACTGTTGGTATGTAAGCCAATCCTCGTACCACATATTATTGTATGTATGTACATCCATATATCATAATAATATAATGTCTGCAGCTGGTTGGTTGGTTGCAATACTAAAAGCTCTACATATTCAATGAAACAGCTACCCAAGAAAAAGGGTGGTAACCTCATACGAGATGGAGATCACGAACTTAGAGGAGGAGAAACTTGGATACGGTCATAAGCTGGAACTGTAAAGTCAGAAATCGTTCAGGCAATTCAACAGGGGTGTAACTATTGTAGCGGTTATATCTATTCCACAAAATGATTGTCTTGAAGATATTTCAGGATCTTTAAAAAAAGTCTATATAAAATTTGTTCGTGCATCGTATTTATCATTTAAAATAAATTTAATATTGCACTGCATTTTGACGTATAACACAGCTTAGAACACCTATGTGAATGATTTTTTATGATTAAATAAATATTATCTTCCAAATTAACAGCGTTCACAAGAGAAAACTCACTATAAGACGTCCTCAATATTGATAGTGTAAAGTGATCACCAAAGTCAGCCGATGACAGGTGGTCCTGTTAGAATATCTTTGTTTTGCTTTCATACACAATCATTTCCTTCATCTCTATTCAGATGTTTCAATAAAAATACTGACCTTTTCACTTTCAGCTCAAACCCATTAATTTTCTTTGTTAGTCATACTTTATTCTTTCATTTTATTAACAATATTCTACTTCACATTTTCCAGGAGTAAGTAAAAAATGGTGGCATCCCTGAATAAAAATGAGTATCAGAATAGGGAATAGAAGCTGAGATTAGCATATTAGCAAAGATTGAACATGGTTTAGAGAATTAACTATGTTATAATATTATCATTTTCATATAATATACTACCAACATCCTACACTCATTATGTAGGTACTTCTATATTCTATATTATCTTCTGCAATCTATATTGTTCCATGGTTAAACCAATTATAAACTGTATATCCAAAGGCAAATATTTTCTTAAAACTGTCGTGTGAATGTTGAAAAGATACCGATGATCCATAAAAAATTCAATTAACTTTAAACGAGGAAGACATCTTCAATGCAAAAAATGAGGTGAAACGCAATTAATACGAATATCTCTGACGTACCTTCCTAATCTCTTACCCCTCACATATTATATGGTACTAAACGCGATACTAGATAATCAGGACTATTTTTTGTATTTATTTTCATAGTTATAACATAAACACGGATAAGTACAACAATTAAAATAAATTCAGTTTTTTTTTTCAAATAAGTTCTGTCCCAATAAAGTAAAAAAACTTGTGTTTGGGACAGGAGTAAGTTACATTAGTCCCATTCGAATTCCCAATTAACAAATTATACATTTTTTTACTCCTCACTAACCCAAGGGGATATAGTGGGGAGTTATGATTTCGCAATTTTTAAGGGTATTTTTTTTATTGCAGATTATCAACTAGTATCATGCTGAGATTGTATTCTGAAAGTTTCATCACAATGCATCTGTGTGTGTGTGCTATGTGCAGTGTGCTATGTGCCGTGTGCTATGTACGGCGTGTTCATTTTTACTTTATCGATTATAGACTAAAGTACTCATTCGATTCTATTCAAATTTTGCAAATATATATACATATATCTAATACTGGCTTAGACCCCATTAGATTTTGAACGATATATGAATAGTGTTTCTCAATTTTTTTAACTGTCAAATATTTCAAAGTGACCCCAAACTCAGGAAACTTTAAATTTGAAATTTTTATTTTCAAATTGGTAAAAAGGCACACCACTTACATAAAATGGCATTGAAGATTTATCAAGTTTTCATAATAAAATATTTAAATAAAAAATAATTTAACAAACTCATTTCATGAAAATGCTGAAAATTTTCCATACAAAATTTGAATACTTTATAAAATGACTTGTTAGTGAGGAATTTAGCGTTGGCCACAACCCACTCGTTTTAAATGAATATGTTCTTCGAATATTTTTTTTAATTGCATATACGCAAACATTGGAATCTGTTCCCTATCGGAAGTCAAATGATATTTTTATTGACAAACTTTTATTATCTCAATAGAGACCAAGTTGGGATATAATATTAAGAACCAGGAACTCAAGGCACCTACAGGGCTCACGACCTGTCATCGGCTGGTAAACTTAAAAAAATGCGAAATCATAACTCACCACTATACCTCCGTGGGTTAGTGAGGAGTAAAAAAGATAATTTATTTATTTATTTTATTCGGAAAACATACAGCATACATAATAATAATAAAAACAAAAATGATACATACAGTTTCATGCCTAAGTAACATGTTTTCACTTATATAAAAAAAGTAATACCTAAACATATTTTTTATTTACTAGTTGCATGTAACACTTAATGTAAGATTGCATGTAAGATCCAATTGTCGATAGCGATAGTATGTATAGTTGAAGAATATGAATCAAACTACATATAAACCCATAAATCCAAATTATTGAAAATTTTAACACATGTTGGTATGTATGTCAAGATAGGACAGTATGGAGGTCAGTCCTGTTTTCCTATCCGGAATATGAAAACAGCATGATGGTTCTGTATGTATGTTTGGAGATTAAGTACCTATCAAACTATTAAGTCTTCTTACATATTGTGTAAAAATTGTTAAAAAAAGTTTGAGATGTGCTTGTACAATGTTGATATTTTTTATAGAAAATTCAATTATCTAGTTGGGGTGTTTCGGCTTTTTTCGATATTTTAAAAAAAATTGGAAGTATAGGCAGTTAAACTCATAAATTTATCATAGAAAAAATATTTTTCTTATTTAAAAATGTTTGAGAAACCCTGGAATTTTTTTGAAAAAATTCATTTGAGATTTTGTATTTGTCTATATTTGTACAAATTTTCAGCGTTCTAGCTTTTATGGTTTCTAAGACATATGGAAAAATAAAGTAAAAATTCAAAAGTTGATAACCCCTGACTGAAACAAAAATTCAAAATTCTGAGTATAAAAGCTTTGTAGGCCTATAATTGTCTATATATTCAGAAATTTTGAGCTCTGTATATTGAGCGGATCAAAAGTTATAAGGGACACACACACACACACACAGACACACCCTCACATACACACACACACACACACACACACACACACACACACACACATACACACGAAATGTTCTACTCCGAATTCTGAGTAAATCCGTGTATGGAACATATATGCTGAGAAGCCTCTAAGTTGGTGTTTTTTTACTTCAAAGTTGGAAAAGCCGTGAAAAAAGTAGACCTCTGCATACAATTTTTGCGTATCCTGGCTTGAAACATTGTCGATATGTTAAGAGAACAAAGGTCTCCTGAACAAATCGACAGTTGGATTAATTAAAATATATTTGGTACTATGAGCAGGTTCTGGTCGTTCTTTCAAGAAAAGAGAACTTATACAGTCTTTTAAATACAACAAATACAATAATCAAATGGTTTCGTTATTTGAATACTTGATAACAAAAATCACAATGCAAAGAAAGAAATACCACCACAAGGAAATTTATTTTTTATAAATATTCTATTAACAGAGTAAAATGTAGATTTTTATGGTAACATTATGTCATTTTATACCACAAAATGGGATGATATCTGTTGTAGTAGCAAAGGCCTTTCTTTCTCTTCATCTTCATATAATTCCGTTCGCGAATTGTGAAGCTGCTCCTCAAATTTATGATATTACATTTTTATCGCTTACATTAAGACCGCTAAAGTCGAAAGCCAAATGTACATATGAGAATATCAATGATGTCGAGAGTTGCTGTCGATAGTGTGTTATTTAACGCTCCACTGTTACACGACATTTTATTCTGCATGTTTTTCGAAGAAAATAAATTTGAAATTAAATGTACATATATACAAAGTTTGTGTTTTATTTTTAATTTTTAAAAATGATCTTATACAAAGTTTCTCACGCAGTTTCAACTTCGAAGAACAAAATATTAATAATTTATATTTATATATCTTGTTGTACTCTTTTCTAGATTGCAAACCCCTCCCAACGCTACGTAGTGCGCTTCTTCGGATGAGTAAAATGGATCCAAATCCTAATAGCTGGTGTCCCCTACGTGGACATGTTAAAAAAAAAGTACACAATATAAACAAAGGATTATTATGGATAGCCTAGTGTGTACACCAGTTTTTATTTTTGACACATCAAGTACAGACAGTTTATCAAGTATTCACACCAATTTAGTTATTTTATTATAATATTTTAGTTAATTTTATTAATATATAATGCAACTGGCTCACGCCAGTCGCAATAATAACTAAGGACAAACCTAACCAACCTATTTTTACCAAATTTGTAGGTTAGGTTTAAAAAATCGGTGTACATCCTAGGATATCCGATTATTATAGCTTGTGGCGATGTTATGCACCACAAATAATGGAAACGTCATTCGTCGGATAGTCTCGCATCTCATTCGTATTAACGAAGATGGCCGAAGGACATCAGTTCCTGAACTGAATATGCAGCGCGGTTCACCATTCTCTCATCAACCGACGAGGCGATTACAGTGTCAATTTTTTAGTAAAAATTATAAAATTAATATCGACCCAAACATCGCGAACATCTGTAAATTTGTCAAGTATTATATTGTTATTTTTTTAAACTGAAAAAAGATGTAAATCAAGTAAGTCCTCTTTTATTATGAAACCCTTCATCACTCAATTACTATTTCCATTTCTACTAATTAACTGATTATCAATTTGCAATATCTTATATAGTGTTGTATGTTGGAAGTAATTTGAACACGTACTAAAAATCGCAACCTTCCGATATATTATAGGTATTGTTAATTTAATAACAATCCCAATAGCATTCACACTGCTATAAGCTGTTTTATTCAAATGATTGCTAACGCGAAATTTAACAAAAGTCTCTCAAGAAAGATTCTTTGATCTCGTTAATAAATGGTGACATTAAATGTCGTGGTGGGCATCTATCGTAATACAGTCTGCTAATATTGTAATGGCGATATAATATACAACCCGTTGAGACACAAATACAGTGTAATTGGGAAGAAATTGTCAGCGCGCCATTTTCTTTATTATGCATTTTACCGCGCTATCACGAGTCGGAAACAAAATGGCCGTCACGTGGGGTTATTTGACATTATTAATGTCCATTTTGAAACATAAATACTGCGTAATTGGGTAGTTGCACATTACACGGATATTAATGAAAATATTTGTAATGGATTTAGGCTAATAAATTAATGGGTTTCAATAAACACAGACATAATAAATAGACATGATATTGTTAGGGGATGAATTATTTATTGTACCTATGATTGAATGCTGTAAAAGATATACTCTGATTCTGTGCTGAAGGCGTGTTCTTAATATAATAATCCCTTAACAAAGAGTTTGACTGGGTGACAAGTTATCAAATAAAAGAAGTATGCTTTGTACTTACAGTTTGTCTATTTATTCTTAATAGGTTTGACATCGGTTGTCTTAATAATTAATTTTTACTTAACCTTTCGATGTCGGAAAGTTGACGTGTTATGCGTCTTGTACTGGGCCTGTAAGAAGAACGAATGGCGGGGATTTTTGAGTGGACTCTAGCGACGGTTTTCGTTAATAATCTTCATTGCGGCTGCGCATCCGATATTGCGCTGCCGCCAGCGTAGAATGGAATGTATTTGGTCCACCACAACATAATCAAAATTCCTTGTTTCATACCACGTGTTTTTGCCAACAAAATTTGGTGGTAATCAATACAACGTAAGTATTTGAATATTTTCGGAATGGTTCGGAATGGAAATTGAAACGGTACTCGACACATATATCAAGAAGTATCTAAGTAGGTACATGTTCGAATATTTTTATTATTGCATATGCGCAAACATTGGATTTTTTTCCCTGTCGGCAGTCAAAGATATTTTTAACAGATTTTTAATTATCTCAATAGAGACGAAGTTGGAATATTTTACTGTTGGAGAACCGGGAAATCAAGATACCCACAGGGCTTACGACCTGTCATCGGCTGGTTTACGTGCGCAAGCGCATAAAGTGATCACGTAAACCAGCCGATGACAGGTCGTAAGCCCTGTAGGTGCCTTGATTTCCCAGTTCTCCTACAGTAAAATATTCCAACTTCGTCTCTATTGAGATAATTAAAAATCTGTTAAAAAATAGGTAGGTACATGTTGTTTATGAAGGGATTAATATTTCAAAAAGCAAATACTTTTACCGCTATATTAATGTGTCATTAATATCCGATTTATATTTAATCATTGAATGTGTTTGGGATACCCCCTTTCCACATCACTTTGTGTATTAATTCCCCGGCCCTAAGTCGTCTGTACGTTTCTTTCTTTGTGGTTTCAATTAATATTGAGATGTGGACCTTTTGCTCTTTTTTTAATATGGCTACGTAGGGGACATCAGCTGTCAGGATTTGGGTGCATTACACTCTTCCAAAGAATCGCACCACGTAACGTTGGGTGGGTTTTCAATCTGCTAAGGAAAATATTAATTCGGGCTTTAAAAAGTCCCTGGTTGTAAGAAAGTGGAAACACATAATTAAGAAGACCATTCCACAGCCGTTCTGCTGTGATATAATATAATACAAGAGTTCGAGACTGGTTCGTATATATTGAAGGTTTACTGTGAACGGGTGTTGAGATTGACTAGAACGAGTGACTATTGTGAATGGGTGGTAGAGGGACCAGGGATGCAAGTTATTCTGAGCATCTCCCGTGGTAGTACCTATAGAATAAATATTACTGTAATATGTATTCTCTCCTTGCAGATAATATTTTTCTTATTATGGAGGTGTGGTGTCCAATAAATATACTTGATATTGCTATTCAGTAACTTTTTATTAGAGAGAAATACGAGTACAAAACACAGTCAGTTTTCAGTCAAATTTGATGCCTATAAATCAGGGTGTAAAAAACAGAAAGAATTTTATTCTTTTCACTTGAGAAAGTTAACTCATTTTTGTATCCAAAATTTCTTATTAGATTTTCATTTTCTGAAACAATAATTATTTACAAGTAAACAAGAAATACTTCAGAAACATCTATGAGAAAACTATATAAGTTTTATATACCAACCTTGTAGCTTTTAATACCTACTATAAACTCATCACAATTCGATCACGATTATATAGATGTCTCTCAATATTTTTATTTAAATACATTTTAAAATATACTTGTATAAATAAATTACTGGAGAGACAAGGCAACTTATGAAAAGAATTGCCCAACAGAGAACAACTTGGATAGGCCACAACATCCGGAACCCAGGTCTGCTTTTTACCATCGTCGAAGGAATGATTTTAACTGTAGAGGTCACCCCAGAAACAACTGTATAGACCAGATAATTGGTGACGTGCGCTGTAGCAGTTACAAAGAGATGAAGAGACTGGCGGACGATAGAGATAAGTAGAAAGATCGAGTACTTGGCGCAGACCAATCCTAGGATTGTGACCCAGAAGAAGAAGAAGAAATTACTGGTAACACTGGGGAATACTGGGTAGGTATATCTCAGAGGGACCATATTACAAATGATGATGTTTATATGCTGACGACACGGCTATAATTGTAAGTGGTGACACCTGGGAAATTGTGACCAAACAAGCAAATAGTGATATAAATGTAATTAAAAATTGGTTTGATAAAAATGTTTTATCTTTAAATTCGGAAAAAACAATATGTGTACTGTTCGCAATAAACTCTTCCTCCATTCCACCTCATATTGATATCAGAATCCATAGTAACATATGCAAACAAAATCAGAATGACCAATGTTTAAGTGTAGATTGTAGTATTTTACAGGTAAACAAATCAGTGAAATATGTATTTAGGAATTACAATAGACTAAGAGTTAAAGTGGAAAGAACATTTGAACCAACTTGTAAAAAGAGTAAGAAAACTGATTTATATATTTGTGCGACTTCGTAATATACTGCAAGTAAAAATAATAAAGACAGTGTACTATGGTCTTGTACAATCTCTTTTACAATATGGTATTATAGGTTGGGGTGGAACATATAAGACTAACTTAAAATCACTAAAAATAACACAAAAATTAATAATTAAGGTCATTCTCAAAAAACCTAGAAATTTTCCTACAAAACAATTATGTATTTGATGTATTCCAAGTACCTGATTTAGATAATTTATATAAAAATATTGCCTTACAACAAATACATAAAGATACCTTTGGAAAGCGGGCTGAAAATCTAGTGAGTACACAGAGACGGCATCTCATAGGAAATATGATGATACCGAAATGTAATAAGACGCATGCCCAACATCACTATACATACCTACCTGGGTATACAATATATACAACAAACTACCTGCCATTATTAAAAAAACACAAAAATTTTATGACTTTAAAAGAAAAATCAAATCTTTAAAATAACAATAAATTTTTATCTATTCCTTTTTCATATTCACTATGTGTATATGTATGTGTGTGTATGTATGTATGTGTATGTGTATGTATATGTGTGTATGTATGTATATGTGTGTATGTATGTATATGTGTGTATGTATGTATATGTATGTATGTGTGTGTATGTATATATGTATATGTGTGTATGTATATACATGTATGTGTATATGTATGTGTGTTCATGTGTGTATAAGTATGCGTATATTATATGTGTGTATGTTGTATATGTGTATGTGTGTGTATGTATGTGTATGTGTGTGTATGTATGTGTATGTGTATATGTGTATTTGTATTTGTGTATTTGTATATGTGAATTTTAATTTTTTTCTCCTTTTTGGATAAATTATGGTTTTTATTCTATATTCACTAAAAAAACAAAAATAAACTTTAATCATCTGTATGTATTAGCTGTAAGTTGAACTTGATTTACAATTTATTAAATGATTCTATTATTATAAGTAAAATGTATGTAATATGTTAAATGTAGATATGTTATTTGCTCCTGTCCCAAGCACAAGTTTTTAACTTTTTTGGGACAGTACCTATTGAAAAAAAAAATTGTATTAATGTAAATATTTGTACTATGTGTATGTTCATATTATGTTACTCAATAAAAAAAAAAAAAAAATTTTATATTGCCTCTCGGGAAACTAACAGGTACTATGTATTTCAAATAATAATTTCACACACACACTCACCCAATAACTAGTTGCCACTTTCTGGAGACTTACGATATTTATCATCTCACAGATCCAGACTGAAGTTCTCAGCAGAATTGAAGAAACCTGGCACGTGTTGAACACCATATCAAAATGGCGAGCAAATTGAACTGGCCATGTGGAGGGAATGGTTGAGGGATCAACTGGTAGATAACAAACATCCTCCCCGGGAGTATTTAGAAAAGCTTTGCCACGACATGAAATGTAGGTACCTCTCATTCTGAGCTCAATTATCTAACTACATAGTTGATATTTGATTTGATGCCTACATCTACATGGCACGATGGTATTTCTGATTGGGTAGATAACACCCTCGAAAAGCTCGTTTTAATGAGATGTGAAGTGAAGTGTAGAAGATGCAGAAATACTTTGATACCTTGCTATGTCCTCTGCAGGACCTTCAATAACCAAAGTACTTTGATCTTCCCGAGATGTATCGGCCATACCGAGAGTGTAGCTGCCATCCTCAGACAAAAACAAAGAAGAAGAAGATCTATCTGTAGCCATTGAAAGAGCCATTATTATCAATGCGTACTGCGGTCTCGCTAATAAGACAGCCATTAATTTTATATTACAAAAAGCTTGGGTTATCCACATTTTTCATGGAGCGAGCAAGTAGGAGAGAGAATGTGGTGATCCCTAGATATCTTTTCACAAGCACAAAAACGATAATCACTCCACTTTTTGTTACATTTTCCGGTAGATTTTCCTCTGAATATATTCAAAGCCTACATCTCTAATAAAAGGCTTTAGTTTGACTAATACACTCGCATACACTTGAATGAAAATGATTAAGGTCAATTCTTTATACACAAAGTATGTATGCATGTATATTATACATAGATAAGAATACAAAAATAAGACCAAAAAAGTTAGAAAAGTAAGACGACCTTATTTTTTTATATTTTAATAATTTAGGTTTTCGATTAAACAATGTAATCCAACTGTCGATTTTTTCAAGAGAATTTATTTCCTGAACAAATCGACAGTATCAAACCAAGATACCAATATCGTTTGTCCACAGATGATCGTAATACAACGAAAAATATAATAAGAAGTTATTGTATTTTTGTCTGTGACGGAAAGGAAAGGGAAGTAAAAAGGATGGTTGAAGGATTAAATTTGTTACCACTATGATATAATATTAAAACAATGAATTTAAATAGATACACAAATTAAAAATATTAGGATATACAAAGAACTGCTGCGAAGCCTCTAAGTTTTTTTTACTTCAAAGTTGGAAAAATCTTGAAAAATATAGACCCATATATATATACGGATTTACTTAGAATTCGGAGTAGAAAATTAAGTGTGTCTGTGTCCGTCCCATTCATAACTTTTGATCCGCTCAATTCATAAAGCCCAAAATTTCAGAATATATAGATAGTTACATATATGCATACAAAACTTTTATACCTACTCAGAATTTGGAATTTTTGTTTCAGTCAGGCGTTATCACCTTTTAATTTTTACTTTATTCTCCCATATATGAAAAACCCTTTAAGCTAGATCCCTGAAAATTGGTAATTGAGTTTCTAATACATTTTTTATTAAGAAAAACATTTTTTATGACAAATTTATGTGTTTAACTGCTTATATTTGCCAAGTTTTTAAAAATATCGGAAACAGCCGAAATACCCCAACTAGATTATTTAATTTCCTATAAAAAAATATCAACATTGTAGTAGTACAACTCAAACTTTTTTTAACAATTTTTATATAAATTGAGTTTAGTGACGACATTTATTGGGGACACTTACAGACATTGACAATGGTATATAAGAAAGTATATATTACATATTTCATATTTTGTCTATTAAAAGTCCTACTAAAAATGAACACGACATGCAAAGTTCATCAATACTTCACTCAAACCTCCGAGATTAAAACAAGAGGAGAGTCGCAATCACCTACCCCACTCCATAGGGAACGTTATAGAAATAAGTAGTTCTGTTCATCCCCGGAGCGGCTGCTCGTCGGACGAAACAAGAACTACCACCATGCATATTTCATACCACTGCCACTAAGAGTCCAACCACACTCGTGAAGGCCCGTGAATCATAGCAGGGGTTACCCTCCCAGCAGCTCCACGAACAACAGACTGCCACAGGGAGCCTTCGCAACGCCCGTAGTACTTTCAGTTCTTCGATTTCCACACCGGGCGCAGCGTCAGCTGCACCTGTCTCGTCATCAACTCGGGTACCGCCGAGTGGGTTGTGCCGACCAATCATCACGGGGGGCTCCTCCACCCCTTAGTACTCATGTTGGCGAATTTCAGGTACACCACCGGACAGTACTTTCAGTTCTTCGATTTCCATCGCCCAGTGGTGCAGACTTACTCATCGCCACGTTTGATGAGTCACCGCCGAGCGAGGCATTAAGGCGTCAGCCCTGCTCTTCCATAGGTAAGAATTGAAGAGGGCACTGACCTGTTGCCCAGAATCCTAGGGTGGGGCTGCCGAGATTAAAACAGTAAAAAAAAACTCTAAAAATAAAACATATATAAGTATGCAAAAGATCTGGACTCATTGGGCGTGGTCAATTGGAGACATGGAACCGCTGACAGATCAGAATGGCGAAGACTTCTTTTGGAAGCCAGGTCCTTGGGATGTGGAGCTGATGACGATGATGAAGTATACAAAACCTATATTTTTATTTATTTTAACACTTAATTGTACAATACTTATTTGCTAGTACAAATGGCGGATTTATTGCCTAGTGGCAATTTAACATATAGAATCACATCTATATTATAAATTTGAATGTTTGTATGTATCTATGTATGTATCTATGTATGTGTTGAATGCGCTCCTAAACCGCTCATGCGATTGCGATGAAACTTTGGTGAACTGTCGAGGTTTCTGGATCAAAAAATTATTTCTTCTTCTTCTTCTTTATCGAGTATTAGGTCATTTTACCTATGAAGGTGGACTATCCTGGAAACCGTTCATCCGATTGCAATGAAACTTTGGTTGAAGGGACGGGAGGTACTGAAGGGATGGGAGTAACTGAAGGGACGGGAGGTACTGAAGGGATGGGAGTAACTGAAGGGACGGGAGTAACTGAAGGGACGGGAGTAACTGAGGGGACGGGAGTAACTGAGGGGACGGGAGTAACTGAGGGGACGGGAGTAACTGAGGGGACGGGAGTAACTGAAGGGACGGGAGTAACTGAAGGGACGGGAGTAACTGAAGGGACGGGAGTAACTGAAGGGTCTGAAGTGACGGGTGGTTATGGAGGACCATTTTTAATTATACAGGCAATACGAAGTTTGCCGGGGGTTCACTAGTATAATATATACTTAACAATAAAAAGTAATATCAGTATTGGGGTTACCTGTTAGTTTTTGGTGTGGATGCGGATGGCTAATTACTCTTTTTTACTTTTTATTTCAGATGTGCTTACTTATGTTTAAAAAACAGCAATTGTTAAAATATATAACATAGTTTAAATTAAATTATTTAAAAGAACCTTTAAAACTTCATTCATATAATATAGCTACTGTAAATATGTAATGTAAACTGTAGGTTCTGTAAATCAATAAAATAAATAAAAATAAAATGAAATACTTGTGCATATAAACAATACATCAACAGCAGTAATTCAAATACGTCATTAATATTATGTTTTGATCATCAAATGGATTATTTTATTTGTGAATTTCAGAAATAAACGTATAATTGTAAAGGTTTAGAAATTAACACATTTCTACAAAAGATTTCTACATTTATTTCATAATAATATTATGTAGCTACCCATAAGACTGATAAATGATTATATTTCGCATGTAGGTAACTCGTGATTTAGGGGGGTCGTTTCGGTAACAATATTTAATGTTACCCAAAAGTTTTTGATGCTCATGATGGCAAAACATTACAGTGAATTGAATCTGTTATTGAACATTAAGAGAGGTTGGTCACAGGGATCAACTTTTGTTACATATCCTGGCACAAACCTGTTTCATACACAATTCACACTTTAATAAACGTTTTCTCCAAAACGCGATTATTCCTTTATTCATATGTTACCCGTATAAATGAATGGTCTAAAAGACATATTTTGGTCGCATTTAAATATTTAAATGCTTTCAAGACAGCTGTCATCTCCTATCTTTCTTAGTAGGTATCTACTTTATTTTGATCAGCTGTCTTATTTTGGTGATTTTTTAATGTACCTACTAGTATTTTTTTTTATTTTTTCCATCATAGAATACATACAATAAATACAATATAACATAAACTCAAATATTATAGTGTAATTTATAATCTCACTGCCTGTTCTGAGGTAAAACTAACATAAATAGTACCTACATAACATAAGGTATAATGTGGCATTTAATAGTACCTACAAAGTTTATATCCTTCTTACATTAAATTATATATTTATTTATTACAAAATCCAGTAGAGTAATAAAACATTGATAAGGTACGACATATAAATATATAAAAGGCCGAAAAATCATTGGTGTCATAAAATGATTTATGATATTTATATATTTACAGTCTTTTTTTTCAATATTAGACACTGTCACTTCATGGTAGAACTCCATAATCAATTATAACTATGAAAAAATTATATTTAATTTTACGTTCTACTTAAATTTTTCGCAAACGCGACTCCCATTCACCGGTATCGCTCTATGATGAGCATCGTCAGAATGGTGAACAATAATGATGAAGACCATCCATATATAGAGAGTGAGCATTCGTTTAACTCACAAACTGGGATAAATCTTATACATAGTTTAAGAAAAGGTAAAAAATTAGACAAACTTGAAATATTAGAGATAAATAGAGTAAAATGTAACAGCAACGTTCCTTTGATTAACGCACAAATAGATTTTAACACTTCTCCATTATTATTACCACTAGAATAGTTAATGTCGGGTTTTTCTGTTGGCCATTATTTAATATAATTGCTGTCCTTTTAATACAATATTTGTATATTCATTCCTTCACTTCAATTTAATTTATATTATACCTACATACATATTTACCTTAATGTCTTTCGGGTATTTAATTTTTTCTTAGAATTGCCCCCTTCCATATATATTGTTGTTATCCTCTTTGTGAATCTATATATAGATGGTCTCCATCATAATTGTTCACCATTCTGACGATGCTCATCATAGAGCGATACCGGTGAATGGGAGTCGCGTTTGCGAAAAATTTAAGTAGAACGTAAAATTAAATATAATTTTTTCATAGTTTTAATTTACAGTCTTATTCAATACAGCAATAGACAACAATATAAAACTAGCTCACCTTAGCACAGGCTATGCCTAGTGAGGGGGCTAGTAACAAAGATACAAACAAAATTGATAGCTTTAACTATGTAAGCAATGGTGAAATAATGAAATTATATTTATTGCAATGAAATAACTTATATTTACTTTGTATGTCTACTATGTATGAATAAGCTTATATTACCTTTAATTATTTTGTATCTTATTATCTTATATCTACTCTATGTTTTTGGATAGAAATAAATAAAAATAAAAATAAAAAAAAATAAAAATTCATAATATTTCCTTATACTGTGGCAAAAACATTATACAACTAAAACACAGTATAAGCACTTATATTATTGAATATTCATAATAACATTTATATAGCAATAGGTACTACAATAATGTTGTTATGTTACTGTTTGAGCTGACAACGTCGCAATTCATTCATGTTTTCCGGTGATTTCACATTATATCGATGTTTTGAAAAAAAATACAACGTTTCTTTTAGTGTTTAATTACATATTAATATGTATCCAAAAAATTTTATAAAAAGTATTGAATGAATCTATTGGTGCTGTTGAAGAATACATATACCTTGGACATAAAATTAAATTGGGTAAAGAAAATCAGACCGCCGAACTGCCACGACGTATAGGGCTGAGTTGGGCTGCTTTTGGAAAGTTGAGGTACATATTCGGCAACAGGGAAATTCCGAATAACCTAAAAGCCAAAGTGTACAATTCTTGTGTTTTGCCAGTGACAACATACGGTCTCGAAACCATGTCACTTACTGCCAGAAGCCTCCACAGACTTAAGTGTACTCAACGAGCAATGTAGAGACAAATGTTAGGCGTATCCTTGAGAGACCGAATAAGAAACGAGGAAATAAGACGCCGGTCAAAGGTCACCGACATTGCAGAAAGAGTGGGAAGGCTGAAGTGGCAATGGGCAGGTCATGTGACAGAGAGATGATAGATGGACCCCCAAAATTCTGAATTGAAGACCCTATCATAATAGAAGGGGTGTAGGGAGACCACAGAGGAGATGGACTGATGACATTGTCGAACTGGTGGGACATGGGTGGAAACAGAGCGCCCAGAGGCGGGATTCTCGTTCTTTTTTAGCTATCCATAACGCCTTAAAATCCATAAGATCCTTAAAATCCTTAAAATTATAGAAAACGCGATTCTCATTTCAATTTGTAGTGATAGTAAATGGGATACTATCCCTCGCAGGTATCCATATCGTAGCACTGGCATTAGAGGTGTCACTGACGCTTAGCGCTATCCATAACATCGATCTGTCACCTCACTGACATTTCAATATTATTTCAATCATTTAGAGACGTTCATAATTTAAAATAAAAAAACAATTCATACACTATAATATTCACTAACATCCTAGAGTAAAATCGTGTTTTGAAGGGAGTCGTAATCAATATCACTGGTGTAATTAACGTGATAAAAATAATAATGCACCAAATGAAAAATAAAGCAAAAGATCACTGTACAAATGAACAATAATAAAAATACAAAAATAATTATTTGTATAAAGGTCAAGTACAATTAAGAAGAATATGAAGTGCGTAAAACTAATTAGAATACATTCAATGTCTTTAATTACCTAATATTTCTTAAAAAAAAATCCTTTATCACATGCATTTACTTATAAAAATATGGATACTATCCATAGAATCCTTACATTACTTACGCGAGAACAAGAATCGCATTATTTGACATAGAATTCTTTCACAAGCGCTAGTAGCCATGATTTCCTATCCATGACAACAGTAAGTTAAGGATTTAAACGAGAATCGCGCCTCTGGTTTTAATTATATAGTCATTTGTTATTGTAATTAATGTAGGATTAAATTATGTTATATTTGGTGTTATAATGTTATTTATGTGTTACGAACCGATTACTTACAACCATGATATATTATGTGTTTTCGTAATGTGCTATTTTGTGATAGCAGTTTTATTGAAGTCGATAGGCAATTGTGTAATTTGACGGTGTATAGTTTGCAACATGGGACTTACGAACAGTATACGAACATCTTATATACGAATAATAATATCAGTAAATTTAACCAGGTGAGTAAGCAGACTAAGGCTACGTTTATGCCTTGCACTCGTCGGGTGCTTGTGCTAATAGTTTATGGTACAGTCTGCAAAACGTGACTAGAATATTGAATATTCAAGTATACACATCCCGCCACTAAATACCCCGAATCCCGAATTATTATACCGTAGCCTAAAGAGAGGTATCCACTCAGCTTATTGCTCATAGTCTTATGAAAATATATCTACCTTCCACGTAGGATAAACCTTCACTTGTGTAAACCATATTCATGAATCAACTAATATTCGTTTTTATTTATTTATTTATTCAACTTTTTGTATATAATATAAACAAATATAATACACACTGGCGAGCTTTTTGCCATTAGGCAATTTCTTCCAACTAACCAGATTACGGAGTGACAGAATTACATATATAATTCAGAACAAATAAAATATTCATAATACAAGAGATAACCTACATTCTTTCCTTATGTCCTCATTTCTGACCCTGTCATACATCGTTCTATTACAGATCTTTGCTATCGATCTATGCTTTCTTTAATGTAATATACTGTATAAATTTGTATGAATATCCTATGTATTATCCTGTATAAGTTTATATGAGTATCCAATGTATTATCCTGTATAAGTCTGTATGAATATCCAATGTATTATCTTGTATAAGTCTGTATGAATATCCAATGTATTATCCTGTATAAGTCTGTATGAATATCCAATGTATTATCTTGTATAAGTCTGTATGAATATCCAATGTATTATCCTGTATAAGTCTGTATGGATATCGAATAAATTATTCTGTATAAGTATATATAACTATAGTTCTATATATTATTTTAACAATATTATTACAACTATGAATGACAACTATGTATTTTTTTGATGAATTTTTAAAATATCAATAGAGACGAAGTTGAAATATTATAGAAGAATCAGGAACTCAAGGCATGCAAGCTTTAAAAAAATCAATAACTTTGTACTTATAAAATATCTAAATAGGTATTTTACCATGAAAAAATTTTTTAGTGAAAAGTTACGCTTCATAACACAAGTGTTACTCTATTCGAACCGTAAAATTAAGAAATTTATGTTAATTACTGTATTATTTACTGTACGGTTTTTACAAGAATTGAAATATTGAAATAAATAAATGAAATAACAGACATAGGCCTCTCTCATATCTTTCGAGGTTTCTCTATCCTGGGCCTTCTGCATCCAGTCACCAGCAACCCTCTTTATGTCATGGGACCATCGCGTAGGTTGTCTGCCTCTATTTCTTTTGTCCTCACGTAGTCTTCATTCCAGAATCCTCTTGGTCCATCTTTGGTCCTTCACTCCGGCAATATGTCCCGCCCATGACCACTTCAGGTTTGTAACTCTTTCAACGACATGCGAAATTCAGAAATATGAAATACGTCGTTGAAAGAGTTGCAATGAAACTCATCATCACCATCAATGGCTCCACATGACGTGCTCCCCTCCAGTCCCAGACACCAACAGCCTCCACATCCCGTTGCACGCCATCGAGCCATCGGAGCTTGGGTCTACCAACGCTTCGTCTACCTTGTGGCTTTGTGTGCAGGATCCTTTTTGGCACACTTTCATCGCATATCTTTACACGTGTCCTGCCCATTGCAGCCTCCCTATTTTTATCACCTTTAAATGCTTCTTTTTCTTCTACGTTTCCTCAATGCTGAGGGTCGTGATCTATGGGGCCGCTAATGAACAGAACTAGTCGCCTCCAGTCCTCTCTGCCCTCCGCAGCTCGCACCGCCGAATAAAGGTCGTTCCCAGTCATCTCCTTAATTTGGTCACACCATCGCGCAGGAGATCTGCCTGTACTTATTTTGCCTGGTACACTTCCTGTGATAATACTTATGCGTCCTTAACTAAAGATTTTTTTAAATCTTGAAAAATATACGAGGATTTGAATGTTGTATGTTCGCCGCAAAAAAATATATAATACCCACTTCTTTTAAGAAAAATTGAAACATCTGCCGTAATTTTAGGCTGTCTTAGTACTCGGCTTAATTAAGTGTACTCATTTAAGGGAAGTATTTGCCTTGAGGATTTCGCCTCGGGGCGCGGAGTGAAAGAGTAGCTAGGGGAGGGGGGGGAGCATGTTCGGTTCAAAAATGAGAAATAAGCAATCCTTAACACTTCCTGACCCTCTCATCTCTCCCTCCCCCCTCTCGCCACCGTCCTTTCTTAATCTTTGTTGCTTGAGGTACGTCTCACTTAAGGATATTTCAAATTCACGTCTTGAAAAGTTTAATGTGACCAATTGCCGAGCCAAGGAAGATGGTCGTCAGAAAGGACTCGACAAAAACGACGAAAACAAAATTTTCCTCGCACGACAAAATATCAAAACGTACCTATAACGTAATTTGACAAGCAAAATTCATTAAGTACAGTTTAATGGCTGTACACTACATATGATGCCAAAATATTTACAACCCTTTTCAAGAAAAAAACAATAAGTGCGTAAAGAAATCCAAAAGAGTAATATTCATTTAAATATATCATTAATTGCTATTTTGTAAGGTCTTACAGCAGGAAAAACTAAATCTTGACTATCTCAAATTAGCCGCAGCGTAACTTAATGAGATTACTTAATGAGTCAACCGACGATATTTATATGCTATGAACCCATTTATTCTGTATGTACGTGTGTATTTCACTAAACACTGAACATAAAGCTGGACTAATTGAGATGATTTTTTTTGAGGTGTTTTAGTAGGTCTCTGGATGTTTTAGATCGAAAATTGTAAAAAAATGTACGTGTACAATCAAATGCTAACCAGGAGATTCATTATTAATCTTTTCATATAGTATAAACCCCAAGATTTCAACCCTCCCCCCCAACATCCACCAATGTGTTTAAAATGAAAACTTCATGGATAATAAATAATTTAGATGGGTCGATGGCAGAACGGTTAGCGCATTGGGTTAGTAATCCAGTGGTCGCGAGTTCGAATCCTGCGTCGACCGATTTCGTTCACCTATAGCACAAGCATTTATGTTTATTTAAGGGAACGTAAAATGTGCTTGTTTAACAAGGACATATTCATTTTTTATTAAAAACAAAAATACGAAATGATAAGTCTGAAATGCTAAATTCGATGTCAAATTTCATGTACATAGTTTATATAATATCAATTTTTTTTTACTAAACCAGCATAGCTGGTTAAACAACATTCGGGTAGGACAAAATCTGTCGGGTCCGGTGGTTTTTTTTAAATCAGTATTTTTTTCCATCAATGCCTGCAACCATATGCTCTTGTGAAAAATTATTAGAAATCTTCTGTAAAATTATTTTAAGGCGTATTTTTTTTCCTCTGTGGTTCCCCTTTTTCCTGCAAATGTCGTATAAGCTAATTGGACAGGCGTGTTAATATCCCGCTGTCCGGTTGGTCTGGAGCCCAATTGCTCCAAACCCAAAATTATTATGAGCAAGTGTACTACATATATATCGAGATCTGTTATTCCACCTGTTAAATATAGACAGTCACTTACTTGAGGCGTATCTTTATTCCTTCACAGGAACACAGGGACAGCTCTGACAATACAATTGTCTTGCTCACGGGAAGGGGGTAGGATCCTCAATCCTGTGAACGTACAGGATCTATTACAGTACAAACACCAAAGAATACGCGATAATATGTGCGCTGCAAAATCCAACCCTTTTCATTCGCCGATGAAACTTAATGTTCTGACGTTTATAACAGAAAAAAAACGAATGTCACAAAACCATAGATCTGCCCTCTGTGTATGTTCAAATTTCAAAATAAATCACAAACAAATGACCATCCATTCCACAGATGGCAGATCTCGATTAAATAGCTCACTTGCTAATTATTTTATAAATGATAAATTATAACTATATTCATTATTGCTCAGCCACTAATGAAGAAATTCCATATTTCTACTGTCATTATATTTTGTAGTACCTACACATCTAGTTTTTAGTCATACGAAAAGTATACATAATGGGTCTTTTTTATTTTATTTTTAATTTAATGACTCTTGCTAATAATTTGCAACCTGAGTAATTATTTGTAATCAAATGACTAGGCTTTTTTAGCGATACAAAAAAACTGGGTAATCTTCGTTCTAAGCAAAGCACATTTCTAAGCCGGTGTCATAGCATAATAATAGGTATGTGTTTGTATTTTTTCAAATTATGGGATTTAATAAATTAGAAGCCGTCTCGATCGACAGATTGAAAATTATATAAAGACAAAAAAAAAACAAAAATAAAACCCTCACCCTCACAATGTGAACACTTGGTTTTTTCAATGAGTTTAGTATTTTATATTTTACTAGGGACTTTTATCCCTTTTATATAGAATCTATGTAGCAAAAATATATTGCATGATTATTGTAAATAATACCGCAGAGCAGTCTTCGCCTAGTGAGGTAATAAATTCTATTGAAATATTTATGTAAGTAATATTTTACTGTATTAATTTGATGTTTTCTGGAAATAAATAAATAAAATACATAATTTAAAAAAAACTTGTAAGTTTGTTGCAGTCCTTTTTGTCGGTTACCCTGCGATGACGTCACTACGAGAATATCACGTGACAAAGTATAACTTATAAAGTTTTTATTGCCCCGTGATGACGACTATGATCATTTCATCTATGTAAAGCTTCATTCACATCTTATGAAATGATGAATTCGAGATTACCATCTGAACGTACCTTAACACGACGCCATGACACCGCCGCCGTCGCTTCGACCAATCAAAAATCCATAAATTTTCTATGACTGACATATTTTTATTTCAAAAACGGAATGTGTTATGGACACGAAGTAACCGAAGAATATTTTATTGGCAAAGTTAATGCCCCCTGAAAAAGATTTCACGTTTTACGACTCAACATATAAACCGCCTATTATTTTTCAACCAAATGAAGGCAGGTCGGTATGTTGAGTTACATCCTATAACTTCAAAAATTTTGTTGACAGTTTAAGGTTATGTGCTTGCAGGGCCGAACCAAAAACATTTATAACTGGAGCACTAAATTCAAAAGAATTCTCTGTATTTGCGATGTCCGTGGTTACTATTTTTTTATTTTTATTTATTTATTTAACACAATTAGTACCTACACTGGCGGGCTTATTGCCTAATGGAAATATCTTCCAACCAACCAGAGTAAATGTTAAATATACAAAACAATGTGTACTATGGCAATAAGTTAATCACATTACAAAATAAATAAAGATAGCTGAAGAAAAGTAAAAAAAAACAAAGAAGATAGCATATAAGAACAATTCATAGCAATGATAGGAAGACTAAGGGATAAGGAAAGGAAGAGGTGAGGAAGATGTAATCAGGTATTGTCAGATAAATATTTTAACCTTTTCTTGAAGATGTTTAGTGAGATAGACGACGTAATATCAGGGCTATTCCGTAGTCTAGCTGAATGTACTTCAAATGAAGAGCTAAAAAATTCAGAACTATGAATAGGGATAGATAGTAAAGCACGTTTAGCAGATCGAAGTGGACGCCCATGGCTTGAAAGATAAGTGAATTTATCTTTGAGATACTTTTATCTACATTACAAAATTACTTATCTTCATCAGTGTCGTTTACCTTATTGTTAAGGGTTGTGACCAGCTCCCCTTGTCATCGCGATGGTGTGACATCCATTTCTTCTAATAGACCACCGTCCTTATCGCTCCAACCAACGATTTAACCTTATTTGGTCGGTCCATCTTGTGGAGGATCTATCTTTCCTATTTACTATTATCTAATTTGTAATATCATTTTTCGAATATCTTTTTTCTCAATTATTTACAATTGCGCCATATCCCGGCATAGTTTTAAGAAGTACGGGGTTTTTTATGTTATTTTGGTTATACACAATTTTTCTCATTTTGTATTTTTGGCGATTCCATTTATCTGCGCCTGATGGATCTTTACTATTGAAACAAACATCAAATGCTGCTCTGTGTGGATATTTCTTCAACATATGTATATATGACAGTTAAATTAACGAACTGAAAACATTTTTACGTAAGCATTAAAAAACAATCAATAAAAACATGTAGGTACCTATCTACTAACTGTTTTTTATTTATATATAATCCTTCTTCTTCCTCTTTTTTTATATCTATGATCTGTTTATACAGGTCCTGGGGCGAGGATGTCCAGCTTTCCCTCCATCTCTTTGATGGTCTTCCCGGTGGTCGGCGTCAAGCTCATATAGATATTGTAAGTGTCACCATAGAAATTGTATTTTTGACTCCCCACTACAATCTCCCTCAACGGGCAGGCAGTGAGAACCGAACACCGTATTCTTCTATCTTGACACATGTCCAACGCCTCATCAACAATTATATATGATACACTATCTCATACATGGTCATCTTGCTATTAATGCATTTTTTCACATAAATTTCTCAACAGGTATCATATAGAAAGTGTATGCTATGAGTTTTGTGACTATATTCTTGTGTGTATGGTGTATTTTGGGCGTACGCGGGAGATTTCAAGGACTTCTTCTTGTTGAGTGACTTAGCGAAGAATTATATTTTAAACATTGACATTAAACCTTGACAAGCAAACCTACTTGTGCTAATTACTATAATTTTTGTATCTAAACTTTGTTTTGTTATGATGTGTACATATGTGATTAACCCATACGGTAAATAAATAATAAATTGTGAAATTTGTTGTCCTCTGGTATAATAATATTTGTTTAAGAATCAAATATAAATGTACTTCATAAAAATGCATTTAGGGATTGTCAACATTTCTGAAGAAAAATGTACACTCAATATGTAGTGGAGAGTTAAGTGTTGGCCACAGCCCACCCCTTTTATCAAACGTCATAATAACTTAATTTATTTGTGATGTTGTGGGTCAGAACTAATAGATAAAGATTTAACGCGACTCTACTCTATGTATTTAACGATCAACACATGAATAAAGATCTGTCGATCGGCTCGCATCAACAGCGGTGGTTCGTTGATCTTTGTCAATCGTCAGGAGTATTCGAGAATCATGAGGCTATAAACATTGCAGCTGACAAGGTGCAGCTACAGGCCCAATGACTTTTCAAACATTGAATTTTACATCTGCGCGATCATTAGTATTTTTTAATGCATCTCACATTTTGATAATAGCTGAAACAGACTGTTACGAAATGATGATCCGATGTTTTTACCGGTTCCAATTTGAAATGTTCCCTTTGATCCACTTACCGGTAGCGTGAGGGTAATTAATGTTCTGAAAGAAATGTATCCAGTAAGATACCCTGTATCCAGTAAGATACCCTGTATCCAGTAAGATACCCTGTGCAAGATGTAGACCCTGTAAATGTTCCTAATCACTGGGATGAAATGTTCTACGGGGAAGAGTCTGACCTACCTAAAAACTCCACAGATATATTATAACATTTTATTGTTTTCATTACTGGACTCCTGAAACAGCCCGTTTTCCGAAGAATATTCAACTGTTGGACTTTTCAAATATTTATTTTATATTATAGTGCTTCTCGAGCAACTAACTAGTAATATAATAATAGTCATTCTTTCTTCCCCCTTAGCGCTTTTGTCCCGTTTCTATCGGGGTACGCTATGACCATGATCCTGGAATTGGCGAGTCTGGTTATTACATTGAAGCGACTGCCATCTGACCTTCGTAACCACAAGAAAGGGGAACCAGACAAATTGGATCATGGTTATACATAGCTAGTGATATAAATCCGCACATAGATTTTTTAAAAATCCAGAGGTGCGTGCCCCGCCCGGATTCGAACCGTCGACCTCAAGCATGTGAGGTAACGACATTACCGCTGGGCTATCTTATACCTACTCTAGCTGAATTAAAGTGAAAAATATGCTTGTTTGAATAAAATTGATTACCAAAATTGCGAAAGTTTTTAACGAACAATTAAGTAAGTTAATAGTGTATTAGGCTGTTTTGATATATCATGTTTTCAGTCATTAGATTATATCGTTATATATGCCTTCTTAATGATCTTGTATTTTTTTTATTCCGAGTCCAATCTATCAGATTAAGATATCTTTAAGTGAAGTTAATTGATTAGATTTCGCCTGTATTAACCATTTATTTATTTATTTTATTTACCTTTTATCACACCATATTTATAATGACAACAATAAATAGATTACACCTGCCCAACTAGTAAATCCTGTTCTAGGGCTAGCAGTTTACAATTTTTACTGACATTTAAATGCAATTATGAACCAGGTGATTGTTCCCGTTCCACACTAAATATGTAATCTCAACTTTCTACAATCACAATCATTGCCTCAACAAACATATAGGCTCACACAAAACAGATCAACCAGATCCCAATGTCCATTATGTTTATATCTTTCTTCATTACGAGCTTTTTCCCACAAAAAAAATTTAACCATCGGGTATTATTAAATTATTTCAAGTCAAAACATTAAAAATACGTCTTAACAATTTTCTTTATTATTTGTGGAACGTTGATGGGTTTCTTTTGAATAAAATCTTCGTGGAGAGTCTTTGAATGGAGACTTAATGGGCATAATGTCATAATGGATCAAAGAAGTGCGTCCCCCGCCCGGATTCGAACCGTCGACCTCAAGCATGTGAGGCGAAGACATTACCGCTGGGCTATCACCGCTCAATATAATAATAGTCATATGAACCGAATATATTTTTTAATTGCAAGTACGCAAACATTGGATTTTTTTTCTGTCGGGAGTCAAATGATATTATTTTTGACAAACTTTTTAACATCTTAATAGAGATGAAGTAAGGATATTATAGAAGGACCAGGAACTCAAGGCACCTACAGGACTTACGACCTGTCATCGGCTGGTTTATGTGATCACTTTATGTGCTTGCGCAACGTTCATCAATTATGCCTTTATTAAGTTCCCTTATCAATGTTATTTTTTTGAAAGCTCTATATATATTTGAATAAGGTGTAAACAATTCACCTGAATAATACTAAATTATACTAATTATTTTTAATATTATTAATTATTTTTAGACTGTCGGTTCATTAATTTAGCCTGTCGCTATAGTAAAACAAAGAAAAAATGTTTGATTGCTTACATAAATAATATATGTCTCTTCTTCTTCTTCCTATTTTTTTAGATCTATGATCTGTTTTTATAGGTCCTGGGACGAGGATGTCCAGCTCTCCCTCCATCTCTTTGATGGTCTTCCCGGTGGTCGGCGTCCCTCTGGTATTTCGCGCATTACAATTTTTGGCAGCCTTTCTGGATTCATCCTTTTAACATGATCTCTCCAGTGTCGTCTTCTTTGTCTGCTCCACCTTACAATATCCTCCACATTGCAGGTTCTGCGGATCTCCTCGTTGGGGATTCTGTCTCTGAGGGTTCTGATAATATATGTAAATTTACAAATCACAATTAAATAAATCTCTCAATATAAACTTTTACATTAATTAAGAAATTATAAACGATTAAAAATTGAGCATTTAACAAATGTATTCTCCACTGTAATAGTCGGAAGCTACGTATATCCAATCAAATTAGGTTCAACAGCGAGGCTAACATTGACATGTAAAATAATGTCACACAATATCGTATGCTTATTATTGTTCCCAAAATGTTTAATTAGATTTTAATTACATGCCAAATAAATAATCAATAATAAAAATCACTAATAAAATTAAATCATCACCAGAGACATTTATGGATCAACTCTTTCAGTTTAATTTAATTTTATTTATAGTACAATCGTCAGCTAAAAGTTTCTTACATATATAAATAGCTGTCTCTAATTCTCAACATTATTATTTTTGTACAATTCATAAATATCAAATATTTTTGATAATATGGGGAATCTAGGCTTCGCGATGCTGAGGTTGGTTGGAAAAATTGTGTTAGGGCAATAAATGTTTACGATTTATTACACTTGTGTAGGTACCTACACATAAATTAAAAAAATTATTTCAATTCTTTCGCGTTGTTGGAATTGTTGAAATAAATTGGCTCACTACGATATGCCCGTATTTGTGCACACTATTTCTCGACAAATAGGATTAAATTGAAATTGAAATGGGAATGAAATCTTAAAACATTGCATTTCTTTTTCCTCCTGTTTCGAATTATCTCTCTCTCTCTCTCTCTCTTATCACCCTGATTGCACAATAAAACCGAATAAAACAGAATAAAACAGAATAAAACAGTTTGAAACTTCCACCGACTGGCTCGTCCTCAGCTCTGGATTCTATTCTAAAGGAGAGGAAATAAAGAAAATGGGGAGATGGATGAGGTGGTATAAAACAGCGAGAGAAAAAGAAGAAAAATATATACAAGGCGAAATTAGTCATTATTCCATACTTCACTTCCAAGACTTAAGGCCGCTGTATACCGTGGAACAATAATTTTGTTAAAATAGTTGTTGTAAATAAAAAATAAATGATAATAGATCTCTAGCTGCTTGGCTGTATATTATTATTTATTATTATTTTAATATTGGCAATACGACCATTTTAGGTCGATTTGTGCCATTTGACAACGTTAGAATTTCATATAAATAAAAACATAAAACAGTTTAAAAAAGACAAACAACGCCTACAAAACTACCATGTTTTTCTCAATTTATTTATTTTTTTATTTATTTATTATATCACAATACAGCATATTCATGTTAGGTGATCAACAACGCCCCACTAGGCATTACCTGTTCTGGGGCTGTTGTTAGAGATATAATTTAATGGCTATTTATAAAATTTATATGATACATAATTACATTAAAGCACATAAATAAACACAAATTGAAATAAAAAAAAATATACATATAGGGACATACGTGGAACAGTCATTAAAATTAAAATGTGGTCGAAAGCTATAGGTGAACACTCTCCTCTGCATAGTGTCTGCCCGATACCAATAGCCATTCCTTTATTTATTTATTTTTTTTTTTTCAATATTGGACACTGTCACTTCGTGGTAGAACTCCATAATTAAAAAAGACACTTCGAACTTTGCGACACATTTACTTGAGAGTGAGCATTCGTTTAACTCACAAACTGGGATAAATCTTATACATAGTTTAAGAAAAGGTAAAAAAAAATTAGACAAACTTGAAATATTAGAGATAAATAGAGTAAAATGTAACAGCAACGTTCATTTGATTAACGCACAAATAGATTTTAATACTTCTCCATTATTATTACCATTAGAATAGTTGATGTCGGGTTTTTCTGTTGGCCATTATTCAATATAATTGCTGTCCTTTTAATACAATATTTGTATATTCATTCCTTCACATCAATTTTATTTTTATTATACCTGCATACATATTTACCTTAATGTCTTTCGGGTATTTAATTTTTCTTAGAATTGCCTCCTTCCATATCTATTGTTGTTATCCTCTTTGTGAATCTATATATAGATGGTCTTCATCATTATTGTTCACCATTCTGACGATGCTCATCATAGAGCGATACCGGTGAATGGGAGTCCCGTTTGCGAAAAAATTTAAGTAGAACGTAAAATTAAACCTTTATTTTACATTTAAAAGAATGACTATTTTTGGTCCCTTTAATGCTCTTAGCAAGTTTGTTGAATATTCTAGGAGCAATGACTCCGAACCGGGAGTCTCGTCGCGACGTTGCCAGTGAGCGGTTGTGTTTAGTGCATATTTCGGATCTACCCACAAGTACCTACTACACTACGCAGCGAACAGATAAGATTCCATTGCTGTCATTTTTGTTTTATTATTTCATTTTTATTCTTACAAAAATTGTTTTGATTATTTCAATGTAGCATATTTGGTATTAATATTTACCTATTGTTTTTGTTGCTTTTTGTCTATTTGACATTAACAATTTTTGTTTCGTATTTTTTATTTAACTGTTAAATATCTATTTTATTTGATTTAAATACTGCATCGCGGATATGGAGGTGGACGAGACTAAACCTCCTGATCCTCGATCGATAATTTTATCAACTGCTGACGAATGTGAATCTGACACGAGTCATGATTCAGTTATTGTACCTAACCGTAAACGAAAACCGCGTCATCAACCAATTGATATACCGTCGAAAATGAAACCTTCTTCTGTACTCGAAATAACTGCAGGCCTCCCGATACAAACCGAACCAAGCCCAATTCAATATTGTAATATGTCAAACCCACCATACATAGTATATATTCAAAATTGCGAAAGTGGCAAACCGATTAACTCCTTAGAAGTAGGCAAATTTTTGTTTTCATGTAAAAATAAAAACTTTGGGATTATTAACGGTACAATAAAATCTGAAGGGCGCTTTAAAATTTCTTCTGAATTTAACAAATGGGAACAAGCAAATAATTTTATACAGAATATTACAACTTTATCTGATCAAAAATTTAAGGCGTTTATTCCGACGCATCACGTGACGCGAATGGGGTTGGTAAGAGGCATTCCTGCTAATCTTTCTGAAAGTGATATTGTTGAATCCTTAAATTTGAACAATGCTAGACGAATTATTAAAATAATAAAGGCGCGAAGGTTAAATTACAAAGATAATTCTCAAGGCACGGTGACGTGGAAACCGTCACAAACCGTCGTTCTCACATTCGAAGGCCAAATATTGCCTGATTATGTTTACATACCTTTATTTTAACTCCCTTCCAGTAGAAGCATACACTTATCCCACTATTCAGTGTTTTAATTGTTGCCGTTTTGGGCACTCAAGAGCCATTTGTAAATCTTCCACTCGATGCTTTCACTGTGGTGAAAACCATCAAGCTGATCAGTGTCCAAACCCGGAAGAGCCAACATGCGTCAATTGTAAAGGTAGTCATAAGGCTACAAGCTTTATATGCCCAGAACTGACGAGACAAAAAAACATTAAACAACTGATGGCGAGTGAAAATATATCATATTTCCAAGCCTCTAAACGTTTTTCCCCTGCAATAAAGAGTTTTGCCGAAACTACAACATTGAATGTGAAACCAACCTCAGCTAACACAACTACAATAAACCAGATTAATTCAGCGAATCCTTCCAACTCTCGTAGAATTATTACATACAAACAAGTCAAACCTAAACCAGCAATGACACCAGCATATGACAAGAACATACATAACTCATTCCTATTCAATCCAAATGGTAATTATGTCAATCAAATGTCTAATGGTCATGCAATTAACCAAAATGAACATTCACCTCCTCCTTCTGCAGTAGAGTTATCCAACAGCAATTCAGCATTTCTGCAGACATTAATATCTCTTTTAATATCCATTCTTTCGAATAATAATAGCCAACCGTACAACGTTGCCGATATTCTCACAACATTGCAATCTTCTCTCTTCAATAATGGACATACAAACTCTGAAAATTCAATGGAATAGTAGGAGCGTTTATTCCAATAAAGCAGAACTTACCGAACTATTAAATAATAATTCAATACATATTGCAGCCATCTCTGAAACTTGGCTGAAGCCGTCTTGCCTATTTAAGGTAATCGGCTACCAGTGTCTTAGAGATGACAGAGCTGACAGTCGGGCTGGAACTGCCCTTTTTATTAAAGATAAGTTAAATTTCGAAAAACTATCTATCCCTCTCAAATCCCAAGACTTTCAAATTGTCGCAGCACGAATTAAAAACATAACTTTTATTTCAGTATATATTCCACCATTAGTTTTATTTATAGAAAAGGACTGGACGGATTTACTTCGCCAGCTCCCCTCTCCCTCCATAATCTTGGGAGATTTTAACGCCCATTCTCCTATCTGGGGAAGTGAAGCTACCAATAAATATGGTCACAATATAATAGATTTCATGGATATCAATAATATTTGTTTTTTAAATGATGGCTCTCCTACTCGCCTCACCCCACCCTCCCAAAAGAAAAGTGCTGTCGATCTGACACTATGTTCGAGTTCTTTAGCCGCAGCTTGTTCATGGACCTTAACCAATGACCCTTACTCTAGTGATCATTATCCAATAATTATTCACTTAGAAGATCCTCACATTGCTAAATCTAAACCCCAACACCCGACAAATCGTAAAGGTTACAATACAAAAAGGGCAAATTGGCCCCTCTTCTACGATAATATAGAAAAATTAACAACAAGTTTGGACAGTTCTAACGTACACATTGAATACTCTGATCTTTTATCAATTATTTATAAGGCCGCTGACTTATCTATTCCAAAAAAATCCAACTTTAGCCCTCTGCCATGTACGCCATGGTGGGACGGAGAATGTTCTGATATGGTCAAAAACAGGAAAAAAGCCATAAAAAAGTATAGGAAAAACATGACTCTTGAAAATTATATACTTGCAAAGGAAAGTCAGGCTAAAACTAAAAAATTTCTACGTAAGAAAAAAAGGCAAGGATGGCGAAATTTTTGCTCATCCCTCTCCCCAGACTCTCCCTTGTCTCTGGTTTGGAATATGATTCGACGATTTCGCTCATCATATGTCCAGAATCGGAATCATCAGATTAGTCCAGACATATTAGAATCCTTCATTAACAGACTGGCTCCCTCTTACTCTCCTAATATAACGGAATTATACATAAATCAAAACATAAGTCACCGCTCTTCAATATCTTGGTTAGATTCACCTTTTAAGATCGAGGAATTATCCATTGTGCTCAAAAACTTAAACAACTCTGCTCCTGGTTTTGATCAAATACCATATACGTTTTTCCAACATCTGCCTACTTGCTTTCTGGAACACATACTGAATAAATTTAATGAATGCCTTCAAACAGGTATGGTTCCCATAGATTGGAAAACCCAGTTGGTAATTCCAATCTTAAAACCTGGAAAAGACCCCAAAATTCAAACGTCTTATAGACCAATAGCTCTCTCTTCCTGCATTTTAAAAATTTTCGAAAACATCATTAAAAAACGTTTAGACTGGCAAACAGAACGTAATTTACTTCTCCCTAATATACAATTTGGATTTAGAAAGGGAAAGACTTGTATGGATAATTTAAGTATCTTGATATCAGACATCCAAATTGGGTTCACTAATAAAAAATACACACTCGCAGCTTTCCTGGACATTAAAGCCGCTTATGATAATGTCCTTTTGCCAATTTTACGGAGAAAATTGTTGAATTTAGGAATTCCAGAACGACTAGCTCAATTAATTTTTAATATTTTTTGTGAAAGAAAGATAGTCATTAATAAGCCTCCAGACACCTATGAACGAACGCTATGGATTGGCCTCTCTCAGGGATCTGTTCTGAGTCCGCATTTATTTAACCTATATTGCTATGATATACTCGAATGTGTTCAGGGTCTTTGTTCACTCTTCCAATTCGCTGATGATATCGTTTTATATATTACTCATAGTAATATTGAAACAGCAGTGAGAAAATTATCAACTGCCCTATATAAAATCATTAAATGGCTTAATTCTAATGGACTTGAAGTTTCGCCCCAAAAATGTCAAATAATCGCCTTCTCGAGGAAACACAATACGGCAAATATATCAGTTAAGATTGGTGAAACCACTATTCCTAGTGTTGAAGAAGTCAAATTTTTGGGGATGACCTTGGATAGGAAGTTATCATGGACTTCTCATATTTCCCACATAATTACCAAATGTGAAAAAAATATAAACCCTCTGAGAGCAGTTTCTAGAGTTTGGTGGGGCTCACATCCTACAACCATGAAACTACTATATAATGCCATTGTCCGTAGTCATCTGGACTATGGTAGCTTCCTGATGGAACCGATACCGGAATATCTGAAATCCAAATTAGACAGAATACAATCTAAATGCCTTCGCTTAATAATTGGCGCAATGCGCTCCTCACCAATAAATGCACTGCAGGTGGAATGCGTAGAACCACCTCTCAAACTAAGACGCCAATATTTGGCCGATAAATTCATGCTCAAACGAATAAACTACAACTCACATCCGCTCCTCCCTAGAATCTCGATGCTCTCATCTCTATGTCAAAGTCACCGGTATTGGTTCAAAAAATGTACTCCCCCAATGTGCCAAAGCTATCAAAAACTCTCCCTCAAAATTGTCTCTAACCGTGCTCAGTCTATGCTTCCATATTACGAAATTCCATTTGAGGCAATAACATTGATCCCAAACATTATTTTAAATATCGACCTGCATAAAAATTCAACAGTCAGTGCTCAAGCCATGAATAATAAGTTCAACAGTATCGTTATGTCTAACTGGCCCTCCCATCTACAAATATACACGGATGGGTCTAAGCGGGGCGCAGACAATGAATGCGGGGCCGCAATTCACATACCATCTAAAAAAATACAATCACTCGTTAAACTGCCTAGGGAATGTTCAATATTCACAGCTGAATGTACGGCTATTAATGAAGCCCTAAAGATTTGCAATACTTTGGATTCTTCGCAGTTTATAATATTTTCGGATTCTTTAAGTGCTCTAAAGGCGTTGTCTTCCAATTTAGCCAAATTGGCCGACAGCACCTTACTATGCAACATTAAATCCGCTCTATTAAACCTTCATAAATTGAATAAAGAAGTGCTTCTTGCGTGGATCCCGGCTCATCAGGGAATAGTGGGAAATGAGATCGCTGACGAAGCAGCGAAGCAAGCCTCCGTTACTGGCATTTTACCCTCTCTATTTATGATTCCCTGCCAAGACATATTAGCATCCTTCAAAAAAGAACTCATATGCAAATGGACCATTGACTGGGAAAGGTCTAGTACCTTGAAAGGTTCTTCCTATAAATCCATCCAAATTTCAATACCGTCTAAACCATGGTTCCATAACAAAGGCATGGCCAAACGAGACGTCTCCAACATATGTCGCATTAGACTAGGACACTGCCTTATTAACAGCCACCTCCACAGGATACACGTAAGGGATAGCCCTTCATGTGCTTGTGGAGAGGTTGTAGAGACCCTTGACCATGTGTTCTTTGAATGTCCAATCCACACCGAACATGATTTGTATTATACACTAAATACCCCACTACCAATCAATATGTCTCATCTTCTATCATTGAATTCACCGCATCAATATGTCTCATCTTCTATCATTGAATTCACCGCATATTTATTTCCATATAACAAAATTTCTTCGCCTTAATGGCTTCAATCTATAATGCAATAAAATAACCTTTACTTCTTAAATAATTCAATAAAAATTTTTTGAAACTGGCAGAAATCATCCTAATGATTGGGTGGAATGCCATGTAAGCAAAAGAAGAAGAAGAAGAAGAAGACTCCGAACCGTCTCTGTCCAAACGAGGTTTTCGTTATAGGCACAGCGAAGTTTAGATCATTGGCTTGCCTAGTGAAGCGCGTTTGTTGGTTTCTACTATACAGAGTTATATTTTTATGGAAATGGATTAAAATAGTTTTCAAAAACAGTTGCCTTGGATCAAGGACAGTAAATATCTTAAACAAATCATCTGAAGGGAAGGTACTATGTCTTTTGTTAATTATACGAATAATACATTTTTGGGCTTTATTGAGTGGACTCATAACTGTCTTGACACAATGCACACTTCAATGAACTTTAATATTTCTTTGTAGATTATCGGGGAAGCAATCGCAAGGAGGTGCCGAATCTTTAGTGGAAACTGCACTTCTTTAATCTTTCCACAAAAAGATCGGTATAAACTGTATCGATCTCTTATAGGACATCCAAAGAATACGTGGTCCAGATCTTCTCGATCTAGGCCACATTCGCAATAAGGAGAATTAACAAGATTTAATTTTTACAGATGAGAATCGAGTCTATAATGACCAAACCGCATTCGGGATATACTTGTTATTTGGAGTCTATTAAAATTTATCTTGTGATACCAAGGCTTGCCTGGAATATCACATTGTACATATTTCTTTATACAATGAACCCTTGACCGTGCTCTGCTTGGCTGTATATAAACACAACTAATATGAAATAGGTACTTACATTCTTACACACAAGATGTTGGAGTGTTCGTACGTATTGTCGTAGTCAATATACCTTCTTGTATGATGAAAACATGTAAAGTTACACTAGAAATGTGAAGGAACGACCAGATATTTTTATATGGATTAATACATTTTATATTCTCTCTCTCTCTTACGTATGGCAACACCGTACGTATGGCATTTTATATTTACATGGATTTTTCGATATTCATTTGTATTTTGAATAAACGAGAGACGAGTCAAGTCATATTCGCTTGCACTTATGCAGAGGACTTCTGTTGTTGTATAAGATTTTTCACACAGCTGTAGCTTAATAAAAATAAATTGTAATTGAACGTTTCGAAAAGTAAATTTATGATTATTGGTAAGCAGTCACAGAACAATAGGTACTCAGTACACACTAAATATTCATAATGAGGAAATTGAGGAACTTGATGACATGAAATACTTGGGAGTATTGATTGACAATACATTTAGATTTGAAAAGCACATATTATGTACATATTACGAAGAAAATTGCGAAGACGGTGAGTTTTTTTGGGCAGAATAAGAAACTACATATTTATGAGCCATACAACGGAGAATAAAAAGTTACAAACTATACAAAATAGAACAATGCGGACAATTTTAAAATGCAGCAGATTTACCCGAATCAAATATATGATTGAGAAGTTGAAGTTGTTGTCAATAAAACAGCAAATACTTTTAAATGTATTAATTTTCATATATAAATTAAAAAATGGACTATCACCGCGATATTTCCAAAAAAATGTTCTGTATAATTTTGAAGTTCACACCTACCCGACGAGGAGTCGGCGGGACTTTAGAATGCCTCAGACTAACCTGGCAGGTACACAAAATAATGTGTATTACAAAGTACATAAGCTGTTTAATGATTTGCCAGAATGTGTGAAGGAAGCATCTGGTCTTGCCGCTTTATAAGTATTGAATACATAAAGGAAAAGTTCTCTTTAGAAATTGTGTGTGTAAATTTGAATATTTTCTTGTTTTTGGTGTTTTTATATATTTCATACTGTGAAAACTTTTTATTTTTTCAACTTGTTAATTTGCTTATTGGTTATACTAGATGTAAGAAAATGCATTTATTTTGTTACATCCAGATAAAATATATATACATACATAGGTACATACAATATAATTTCGTCTTTATCAGGCAATATTTGGTGTGAGAGATAATCATAATGTGATTGCACTGGAGTGAAAGAGAAAAACGTCTGCAGTGTGTGTCTTTTAGTGTATGATCTCTTTCTCACTTAATGTCTTCAGTCGTGATATTTCTTTCTTGGTGATATTGTAAGAATTCGTTAAAATATACCATTTTTGTAGAGCGTTTTGTTCTCATAATATAACGTGTCCATTTATAAAATGTCATTGAGTTGCACGGCATGTGAGGATATATTCGCAATACAATAGGTATCATACAATCACTTAAATCAAAGACAATCGTTTTTGAAAAACATACACATATATACATACCATCACGCCATGTCCCTCACGGGATAGGCAGAGAAGGCAGCAAGGTACATTTTTCTATAGTCACACCATTTTTAAACACAAGGACCCGAATGCAGAGTCCTAGGTACCTACGTAAATACTAAATCCTAACCTCACTGTAGTATTTTGTATTCTTAAGTTAGCAATTTCGTTGCAGAAACATCACTAATTAAATACCAAATACTACGCTAAACTTAAGGTCTATGGATTAGAATTTCACATTATTGTGTATGAAGAAAAGAGATAGATAGCTTTCTATTGCTTTCTATGGGCTTATAAAGCTATCCATCTCTTTTCTGACGTTTGACGTTTTAATTGTTTTTTTGCTGTAAAAACACAAACATATGTAACCAACTTCACACTTTACACTGACAACTCGATGTCACGTTTTTTCGAAATTCCACCGAATTTTCGGCATCTCGTATGGATTGCTGAATACTCTATTTGATATTTCATTTGATAAAATTACCAAATACATATTCAACAAAGCCGACAAAATCATCATCCACCGAAAAAATCTCGTATTTTAGTATTAAAACACTCGTAAGGTTCCTCGCTATCAACCTTACTTTTTGATAGTTCGCAAATGTTAGTTTACGCCGATGCGCATGCGCTAAGTATTTGGATATGTCTCTGCAATGCAATTCTCACATAAAAATTTCGTAGCCTCCTTCAGTTAGGAAGCCACGTGATCTCCTAACTTAAGTGAGCGACTGTGCAATGAAAACTGGTTAGTATTTAGAATTTAGTATTTAGGTAGGACTCTGCATTCAGACCATAGTGTGACTATGTCAGGCGGAGCCTTTACTTCAAGGAAAGTATAAATGATGAATAATAGCAGTGAAAGAGAGGGAGATAAAGAAAATTTAGGGTAAGAATGCAAAATATGGTTGTGTTGGCTGTATTTTATTAATAATATTATGATGGTGATTCTCGTTTATTACTGGACGCCATTTTGTTGGTTGTGTTTTACTTAACTTTGACAAAAAGCTGTTTGCTCTCAATTCCTACAAAGGATCTTCGTTATTTTCTTTTATATTTCAGGATTGGTATTCACCGCCCACTCTAAATGTTGCCTCTTTAAGAGAGACGAGCCTGGTATATGGGGATACACGCACGTGTCTTACTTTATTTTAAAAGGTAGTACACACCCACATACCTATCTCTGGTTACTTCACATTATGTGATATACCGTGGTATGTTTATAATATGTATTTTTATTATATACCTAAGTATTTACATTTGAAAGAATATAGCATCATGGTACATCTCACAATGTGAGGTAACCAGCGACAGGTGTGCGGGTGTGCATGGGCTGATAAAATGAGACACGATACACGGGTATCCCCTCACACCAGCCCTGAGTTGTGAACCATATTGCTGAACTATGTGAAATGTTATTTTTTTTTATATCTTTTAGAAGACTAACAGCTATAGATCAGTGTTGCATTTAATATAATTGTAGCTGCGCTAGTTGGATATTACCCGCAACAATTCCCGATGATTCCCGAGAGTTTCCGAAGATTGACGAATCACAGTCCAATGCTGTCGATGCAGGTAAATCCGCAGATATTCATGCGTTGATCGTTTAACCCAGCGGTCGTGGATTTTTTTTAACCATTAACCCAAAATATTTTTGCGTGAGTCGATATTACCCCTTCCCCCCTTTTTGAAAAGAAGACAATCAATGTATATTTAAACTTACTTCTCACGCACACATTTGTATTGATTAATTTTGTAAAAATACTAACACGTTTATGAAATAGCAAACTAGAAAAATTTCCTTATTACCCCAAAGAAAGCATTTTTACCCCATTTGGGGTAATTTACCCCGGTTCCCCGACCGCTGGTTTAACCGAATAATAGAGTCGCGTTAATATACATTTATTTGTTCCGACCCACGACATTACAAACGATTTATTTAATTATTATATTGTATCTATGTATATTAATTTCGAAAATACCAGTGTTGATCATGTAACTATATCTTGTATTTGAAACCCTTCATCACTATGAATTACATAATATATCAAATAATCAAAAATAAGTCCCCCTAAGATTCTTTTGGAAAAAAATGTTTCGATTACCTCCCAAATGAATTAAAGCAGATAAAGGAATATAAAAAATTTAAACAAAAAAATAATTTTACATCTAACATGTTTCAATTGCCTGTATTTCCTTTTTTTTACTTGAATATGTGTTTTAATAAATTGTCTGTATTCCATATTTTTCATTTTTTTAAGGTTAGATTTTTTGTTCATGTATGACTTTGATTTAACTTTGATTTTTTATTTGTCAGTATAAGTGATTCCTTCATCAAGCACAACATTGCAATCTTTTTGATGAAGCTTTGCAAAAAAAAAACTATTGTATAAAAATTACTATACTAGTGAATTATATCTTTATGTGTATCGGAACATAATATATTATGTTAAATAAATAAATAAATAAATTATTGAACAGACATTTTGCAATATGATATTTGCTGGTAAAATAATCTTTTTGAACACGCACATTAAACCTATAATCCTTCTAATAAAATAATCGATAAATATATACCCCCAAATAATAATTTAACAGCCAATTAGAAGTCTCCGCTGATAGGTGTTCTTACGGGACACTCAATTCTTACGGGACACTCAATTCTTACGGGACACTCAATTCTTACCGGGCACTCAATTCTTACGGGACACTCAAAAACAATGATAATATATTATAATAGTTGAGGCACTATACTAAGCCGGTGTCCCTAAACATTTAATTATGAACTGATAACTCTTTAAAGAAAGTCTTTGATCAATGACTGAGGCCTGAAAAAGCACAAAAATTTGATCACGATAATAGTATTATAGCTGCCTGTTTTTTCTAAAATATTTTTTTAAATGGGAATCATGTTGAGAGTGCGTTCTGAGTTTCTTTGTGATAAATTTACTGTGTATGACACACGGTGAAATATTATATTTTTGTATATCTTTTTTTATTTTGTTAGTTATAATATAAACATTGATACATACAAAAATTACAATTATTAGATTTTTTTTTCAGTAATTATTGTCCCAATCAAGTTAAAAACTTGTGTTTGGGACAGGAGTAAATTACATATGTTTTACATATTTATATTTACATACTTACACATAATATTCCATACGTACATAACGACAATTATTTAATTTATTGTAAATTATATTTAACTTACAGGAAATACAGACGTTTAAAGTTCTTTTTTTATTGTTAAGGATATAGAGAATTTATTATAATTTATCTGATAAAAAATAAGAATACCTAGTAACAAACATTTTCTTGTTATTTTAAAAATATGATTTTCTTAAAAAGTAAGTGGCGTTCGGTTCTCTCTGCCTACCCCGTGAGGAAACTGGCGTGATGGTATGTATGTATATACATTTTTTATACAAATATGACATTTATTTCACATTGATATGGCAGACCATTGATTTTTTCTTTAAATTTTGACAATCCTTGAATGCATTTTTGATGAGTGTATTTTCGTTGTATCAAAATTTTAAACAGTATAAAAATACCTCGATTTTCCAGACCGTGAGAGCAATTTGAAAATTTGGACAGATGAAATCATAGAGACGAAATTAACGGATATCTATGGAAAACTAATCAGCTCTAGGTCTATGCACATTACACTATGATGTAAATATGAAATCGATCGGACTTATAGTTTGGGCTGTAGAGAGTACACAAAAAGGATAATCCGTACGCCATTCATACAAACACAACACGACAAATCAAATTACATCACGACGAACCTCATAGTGTGCACTCTCTACATGATACCCGTTAAGGAATTGATATAAAAAAATACTCTAAAAAATTGTGAAATCATGACTCTCCACAATTCCATATTGTGTAGAGTAAAAATTTCTGTACACATTAGTACCTTCCTACAATAACAATGAAATAAAATAAAATAAATTATGGCGTCTGATTCTATCTGCCTCTCCAATTACGGACACGGGCATGATGTTGAGAATGTACGTCAGCTGTAACAGTTTAGCGACGTAATAATCACTAGACATTGTTGGCAATTACAGGAATTGTAATTTGGCTGCGACATCGATAAACGTTAAAGACTTGGCAACGGCGCCTGAGACGGCCTGAAAGTGGGTACCCACCTAACGGCAACAGTGTAGTAATTTAACAGGAAGGAAGGAAAAGGAATATTAGCATTGTGTTCAAAGTGATATTGTTATAATAATATCTTATATTGAGGTGCCTACCCAGTGAGAGTTGTTTTATCTACTTTTAAACAGTGTAAATATTTGCACGTCTTACGGATCAACCTGACATCCTGTCGCATTCGTCGTTAACCATTGGTTAAGAGTACCGCGAAATTCACATTTTTAATTTTTTTCAGTGTAGGAAAAAATATTCAAAATATTTATAAGACAATGTATAGCAATGTCATAAGGAGTTCGCGAACTACTTCCACGCCGGAGGACGTTATAGGACCTTTGGTCCTGTTCATCCCCAGCGCAGCCGCAACGTCAAACTACACAAATATCCACTAGCCATCGGGTTCAACCACTACCCCCGAGAATCCAACCTCAAACGGCGGGGCAACCGCTCAAGATCGGCAGCCGGGGCAAGCCCTTAGCACAACCGATCGAACGGAAGGGCTTGCCCCCGCACCCCTCGGTCCTCGTGTTGGCGTCCGAAAGCTTGGCGGGCTAACACCGGGGGCATCCGACGCAATCATCACTTGTCAGATTTGACGTCACAGTTGTCAACACAGGATGTCTGACCGGACGTCTGCGCCGGCGGTGTGCCCTAACCAAACAACATTCGCCACAGTTGACGAGTCACTGCCGAGCGAGACAAAGGCGTTCGTCCTGCTCTTCTCTTAGTACAGAATTGCAATGTCATAGTTATGAGGAACGGAATGATGGAATTGAAGAACGTGAAAGAAATATCGTAAATCTAAGAGGGCATCTTATTCTTCTTCTTTCTCAGCCATATCTCCACTGCTGGATGTAGGCCTCTTCTAAGAGCTTCCACTCGTCTTTTTTTGGGCTTTTTAAACCCATCTGCTTCCAGCGGCAGGGACAATATCATCGGCCCACCTTTTCTGGGGCAGGCCTATTCCCCTTTTCATATCTCCAATTTAGAATTCTGGGTGCCCATCTGTCCGTACCCTGTCTGGCAACATGACCAGCCCATTACCATTTAAGTTTTGCAACTCGATCCATGACATCAACAACTTTTGTCTGGCGTCTGATTTCTTCATTTCTAATTTTGTCTCTTAGACTTACGCCTATCGTTTGCCTTTCCATGGATCTCTGAGTCCATTTTAGCTTATGTATGGTCCTCGCAGTTAGCGTGATAGTTTCCAGACCATACGTAAGCACAGGCAGGATACATGTTTCAAACACTTTTCTTTTCAGACATGTGGGAATATCTCTGTTTTTTAGGACATGTTTAAGTTTCCCAAAGGCTGCCCAACCTAGTCCGATCCTTCTGGGTATTTCTGCTGTCTGGTTATCCTTTCCTAATTTTATTTTTATTTTTAAGCGGGCATATAATGATAAAAATGATGTATAAAAACCGCGCAATGCTCTATGAATCTACGTGTTAGTAAAGGTAACTATCGCGTGCGAAAAAAGGTTTATATGTGATTTAAATTATCGGAAACTCAAAATTTGTTGATTTTTCGCATTTTAAAAACAAACGTTATTTGGAATTAAAAAACTGTGTCGGTCATTCACCTGAATTTTATACACTCTTTGAGCATGAAATATATTTATATTTCTTAGACATATGGTTATGGAGTAATTAAAAAATGCTGAATTTAAGCTGTATTTTAAAATTGTATGACGAAAATTCACTAAAGATATGTTGAAAATACTTATTGTATATTTTTTAAGAAACACAATTTTTAACATAATTGAGGAATTTGATTTGAAATTGGGGTGATTTGAATATGTCCCCTAAAATTTGTTTTATTTATTTATAAAGCGTGCGAGTCATATTGAATACACTAACACACACGACATTTTTCTTCTTTTTTATCAAAAATGAATATGTCCTTGTTAAACAAGTACATATACATCTTCCTACGTTCCCTAAAATAAGCAAATAAATGCTTGTGCTATAGGTGAACGAAATCGGTCGAGGCAGGATTCGAACTCGCGATCACTAAATTACTAGCCCAGCGCGCTAACCACTTTGCCATCGACCCATCTGATTGACTATTCTCTTTGTTTTTTTTCGTCAATTTTTGACAATTTATCGACATCTCAATAGAGACGAAGTTGGAATATTATAGGAGAACTAAGAACTCAAGGCACCTACAGGGCTTATGACCTTTCATCGGCTGGTTTACGTAATCAATTTATCTTTACAAAAGTTGACTGTTTACAAAAAACAAAAAATTCTCAGTAGATGGCGTTGCAAAAAGATTTCTCCGTTACTTCATAGATGGCAATAGTGAAAACGTCTTATTTTCAAACGATCTGTTTCTCGTTAGGTATTAAAATATATAGAGCTTTCAAAATTGTATTGATAAGGGAACTAAATAAGAAGGCATAATTGGTGAACGTTGCGCAAGCGCATAAACTAATCATGTAAACCAGCCGATGACAGGTCGTTAGCCCTGTGGGTGAAGTGAAGACGCATGGAAGTAGAATAAATGCTGTAGAAATAAGATCACTAAGAAGATAATGTAATAGAACGATATGAATGCCTGAATGCCTCTGTGGCTTTTGTTGAGTAATGATTTTGCAAGCTCTCCTTTTTCTCTATTCTTCCAATTCCTAATATCCTTTCCATTCTTTCCCCTATATTATAACAGATATTACGATTTACACAAAATTGATTATTTCTGTAAACTTAATTGGTCCACTAATGGAGTGTTATATTATTCATGTATAATTTGTTATACCTAAGTGTTTACAAAATAAAATAAAATAAAATGAAACAAAATATAAAAAAATGACGACGTACGAAAATAATGCAACATAAAGAAGGATTTTATAAGTAAAATGAAAGTTAATGCTGTGATGTAGTTTGGATATATTGAAATAATGAATGATGAACGATTAATATACATGGGTGTAAGAGATGGAGCGAATAGCAGGGGCTGCCCCAGAAAGGGATGACAAGACTATGAGAATGATATTTTGAAAGAAGGAAACATGTATGAGACGGATGTGAAGAAAGCCAGGAATGTGTGCAAAAATAGAGGAGTATGGCGCTCGGTTCTCTCTGATTATTACCTAAGGGACATGGTGTGAATTCAAATCAAAGGTAATGGTCTTTGAAAAGAGTGAAAGCAGAACAGTGTGTCAAATAAAAGTAGAGAATGAATGGCTTGAACAAGTCGACGAGTATGTCTATCTGGGTAGTATGTTCCAACGGAATGGACGGCCTGATAAGGATATTGAAAGAAGAGTTATGGCAGGAAACAGAGTGAATGGAGCACTTAGACCAGTTACGAATGATCGCAACATATCAAGAGACGCTAAAGTTGCCATTCATAACGCAATCGTAGTGCCAACATTGACGTATGCAAGTGAGACCTGGACATGGCAGAAGTCGCAAGAAAGCAGAATAAATGCAGTTGAAATGAGATCACTTAGAAGAATTTGTAACAGAACGATGTATGATAGAGTTCGGAATGAAGATACAAGGAAAGAATGTAAGATAAAGAAAGATGTAATTAACAGAATGAAAGTTAACACATTGAGATGGTTTGGCCACTTGGGGAGAATGAACGAAGAACGCCTGACGAAGAAAATATACAAATCTGACAGGAACGGAATAAGAGGTCGCGGGCGCCCAAGAAAAGGATGGCACGACCATGTAAACGATATTTTGAAAGATGGAAATGTAAGAAGCGTGAACAACAGACGAACATGTATAAGACGATGTATGAATGTTGAGGAGGCGATGAATGCGTGTCAAGATAGAAAAATGTGGCGTTCGGTTCTCTCTGCCTACCCCGTGAGGGACATGGCGTGATGGTATGTATGTATGTATGAATGACATGGTGTGATGGTATGCATGTATGTATGTAATTATCATTAAATTAAAATATTTAATTACCTGGTGTTAAATATTTCAAAGTTTATGTACCCCTGTCTCCTTAATGACTCTAGTTATGTTAAAATTAACAAGTAAGGTAGATGATACCTACCTTCCTGCTGTCACAGTAAAGAGTTCATTTTATTTCATGTCTCCCTGCCTCAACTTCTGCTATCTTCTAATTACAACTTTTTAAGTCTTCTCTCTATTTATGGCACCTACTTAGCACCAACTTAACGTAGCACTTCTAACTTTCTAAAGTACTGTTTTTCATTGTTTTGGGATGTCATATAAACGACCAAATAAGCCTATTTAATACCTATTCTCAAGCAAACCCGATTTGTAGAATAGCTTTTAATTATAGTGTTTGATGTGCATAATTTTATGAAAGGAAGCTCGATAGATGCGTGTGTCCCCCACACCAGCCTCCTTACACCTTAAAAGGCACATCTGGATGATCATCATCATCATCATCATAATCTCGACAGCCCTGGGTGGACCTCGGCTGAATCCAGAAGTATCCTCCATTGCCGTCGATTCGTTGCTTTCGTTCTCCTATTTCTAATATCTACTGCGGAGGCATCGGCATCAACATTGTCCATCCATCGAGTCCTTGGTCTTCCTTGTCTACTTCGACCTTGTGGCACAGAGAGTGTGAGGCGTTTCGTGGGGTTGTCGTCGTCCATTCGGACCAGCCCATCTCAAGCGCCCTATCTTGATGGAACTGAACACATCGGACTCTCCATAGGTCTCATATAGCTCCCTGGAACCCATATGTACATCTGGATACCTTATGTAATATTCTTCTTCTTCTTCTTATCGGCCATGTTCGATCCACTGCTGAATAAAGGCCTCTTCTAAAATTTTCGACTTATTTCTGTGTTGAGCTGTTTGCTGTCATTAACGATCCGCATGCCGGACAATGTCATCTGTTCACCTTTTAAGTGGTCTTCGTTCGTCTCTTTTGTTGGTCCAGGTACTCCACTTCAGGATTCTAGGTGACCACCTGAAACTGCCATGGACATGTTTATCGGCGGAGCCAGGTGGCGGTTAGGGGAATGTCCTCCAGATATGGAGCGAAAGAATGAATTCAAATACCTTGTTGACCAAATAAGTTGTAGAGTCTGAACCAGAATTTTTGCTTTTTTGGTGTATAATATTGTCTTTTTCTTTTCAGGTAAGAACTTTATTATTTTGTACGAAAAATGTGTAGATTGAAAGAGATTGACATACACTGAAAAAAAATTATGACCACCGAACTGGCTACCTAAATTTTTAGCCAAACCTTTGTTATCAGTAATAAAAGTTAATCCATTTATTTTTTATTTATTTATTTTATTTTTATTTATTTCTATCCAAAGTATTATGACTGTACTGTTTGGTTAAGCGCACTAAATATTTAGTAACACAAAGCGAATTGTTTTGTAGTCACTACAGTTCGGTTAATTTTAACATTTACTTTTTTTTTCAGTGTAAGGCAATATATGCCTAAGTGCACTTGGCTGTACATAAAGAAACATTACTGTACATTAAATAAATAATATGAAAGTGTTTATTGTGCAAGTTATGACAGGTCACATAAAAACTTTAATGTGAAAAAATGTAATATTTAAAATAGGTAGTTATTTAAATACAGACTCTTTACCAGTTTTGTTAATATTAAAATCTGTCATGAAATGTTAGAATCTCATCACTCCGTGGCCGTATTTTGCACTTGTAAATAATTTCTCCCTTTAGGATCATTTTAAATATGCAGGTTTTTTTTACTGCGTTGTAGCACAGTCTAGTACAGGGTGTTTCTATTGAACAAAAACAATAAAAAATATCAATATTGTGTCTTGTACCTCATCATCATCTACAGTTTGCCCATTGCAGGATATCCTCCTCTCCACACTCCACTGCTCTCGTTACTGTACGATTTCCATCCACTGGGCTCCAACGAATCCATCCATCTGTTATGTGGACGCCCTTGTGGTCTCTTATCGCATCTCGGTCTCCTCTTCAGCAGTCTCCTCGTTCATCTATTGTCTTTCATTCTTGCTATGTGTCCGGTTTATCTCCAGTTTTGCATTGCGTTCTCTCAACCACGTTGGACATTTTTTTGGTCTAACTGCGTATCAATAAAAGCAACAGTCCTTATAAATGAGGTGACAATGTTTTCGCACAGATGTCACCCCTGAACCGTTCCAGATTTATAAAATCATGTTTGGTTGAAATTACGTTTGTAGTCCCCGGGGTTCAACCTTTCCAAAGTCCGGGTCCAGAAAAACAGAATCCATACAGGATAGGGGCGCTGCAATCACCTCATGTGGAAATGTGGCAAAAGGGATTCTCCGGAGTGTGACTGTGGAGCAATTAACCAGACTGTCCAACGCCTGGTGAAAGAGTGCTTGACGAGGAGATATCCAGGAGAATAAAAAAAAAAAAACGTTTTTATTTTTTGAAACATCCTGTATATATATCAGGTTTATGCCAGTGCCGTCTTCAGGCAGTAGTTAATATTGGTTTAATACTGTTTTTTATTACATTTTACTTTCAAATTGAGGTAAACCCGTCCATGAAGTGTTTTATGAATTATTTAATGTGTTGATCATAATTATTTCAATATGCCTACCTACTATCATCTTAACACTTTACATACAGACATCTTTTGTGTTCATCTACTTACGAATTTTATTAAAGAAAATGTTGTTTTGTAATACGTAAGATCAAAATAATTATTCAAATCCAATTCGTGACTGCACTTATGAATTCATTAAAGTTTTACTAGTTATTTTTTTTTTAAATTTATAATATCCAAAGACCTTATATTTATACTATAAGGTCTTTGATAATATCTGAATCATTAATCGGCATCAGTTTTTATAGACTGTTTTTATACTGTCATGAACAGACTAATTAATTTATAGGTATATTTATTTACTAATTTTAAATTAATTTATTTTTTTGCAATATTTTTTTTGTCTAGCTCTTCGGGTAAACAACACGTACATACATACCATCTCGCCATGTCCCTTACCGGGTAAACAGAGAAAACCGAGCGCCATACTTCTCTATTTTAGCACACATTTCTGGCTTCTTTTACATCCATGCATCGTCTCATACATGCTCGTCGATTGTTCAAACTTTTTATGTTTCCCTCATTTAAAATATCATTTATTTATTTATATTTACTGCCATCTGACCTTCGTAACCCTTAGAAAGGGGAACCAGACAATTTGGATCATGGCTACACATAACTAGTGATAAAACGTGTATTGTCTCATTTGCACTAAATGATAAATACATCCCTGGGACCCTATTCTCCAATCTCGCATTATCGATGTAGTATGCGACATATTATTACTTTCGCACGATTTTTAGAATATGCTATTCTTGAGTCTCACATGCGACATAGTCGAATGAAAATCATTCGAGATTTTGACGAGTGGTATAGGACCACTCGACATTCAATGTCGCATGCAAGTCGCATGATTTTATCTGTCAAAAATGGTCGCCATATTGCATTTACATACGGCAAGCGTCTGTATCAACAAGTATTGTCGTTATTTTGAAATTCGACGGCAATTCGACGAATAAGTTATTTTATCTATTTAGTAGTACATATAAAAATACATGGATTACGAAAACATTTTAAAACATTGGATTCTTTCACTTTGTTAATATATCTCCATTAATAAGTTTTATAAATGTTCCTATTTTGTAACGAACTCCAAAAATATGTTTTGTATTTGTTTGGTATTGAATATTTCAATATAGGTATACAATATTTCTTTATATTTGTCTAGTTTGTATGCTTGTGTTCTTTATTTGCAAATAAAATGTCTCTTACGTGTAAAAGTAAGAGACAAATTATTTGATTATTTGACAAATTACCAAAGTAAATTAAATTTTTATAGTTGTTTTCTGATATTTTTTTATAATATTAATGACTAATTGTTCGAGAATTCAGGAAGCGTCACAATCAGTCACAATGAACAATAAGTTAAGTGCTTAGAAATCAATCATATAATTGTATAGAAAAAGCCGAAAAATGCTATGTTTTGACAGCCATAGAAAAAAAAACGGCAAAAATATGCAATTAATGCTCAAAAAAATATTTCAAACGCATTCCAAATGCTATGTTGCCTATTCTTTCATGTGACATTTCAATGTCGAACGATTTTAATGACGAATGATTTCAAGAATAGGCTAAAAGCCTACCATACGACATTTTTTAAGGCGACATAGTCGAATACGACATTTACTGTGCGAGATTGGAGAATAGATACCCAGAAGACCTTAATATTTAAATTCATATTGACAAATCCTGTTTCAACAACTCCATATCTTGTAACTCGGCATGTATTAAATTATCAACTAAAAATAACATCAAATACCTAGGCATTATTATTGAAAGCAGTATGTAATGGAAATTTCATATAACTACTACTGTTGAACGCCTTAAAAAGCTAATTTTTATTTTTTCTGAGACTTAGAAATATACTTCAAACAAACTTGCTTAAAACAATATATTTTTCACTATTTGAATCCATCTTACAATATGGCATTATGTGTTGGAGGTGAGCTTTTAAAGCCACTTTAGTGCCTTTAGAAGTTTTTCAAAGAATCATTATTAAAGAGATTTTATTATCCAACTATTAATGTATCTCAAGAATTTAAAGTTTCAAATGTTGAAAATATCTACAAAAAAATCTCATTGTTCCAAATTCATAAAGATATTCTTAGAAATTCAAACCAATTGTCATTTTCTATAAGCAGCAGAATAAATTCACAAGGATGTATTACCATTCCTCTTTTACGTACAACTGCTTCACAACATTTCTATAAGTATATAGGTACTAAGTGGTTTAATGAACTTCCATTGAGTCTCAGACTCGAAAAAAATATAATATTTTTTATAAATAAATCAAAAATTGTACTGATTTTTTTTTGTTATTTCATTCTTGTTGTTGTGTAGCTTCATATTTTTTAGTAGATGTACAATGTTTTGGCAAATGTAATAATACAAAATAGTTTTTTTTTTTTTTTTTTTATTTATTTATTTATTTTTCAACATAATTTCATTTATAAAAGATCCCACTAACCATATATGGTTATCAGTGGGTTTCTATATCATACAATATATGTGCTAACTTAAACTAACCAACAATGACAAAAAGAAATGAAATTGGTTTGACAATATAAAAATGTTTTGATAGATCCAAAACAACACTAGAATAAAAACAACAACAAAAAAAAACATATAGAAGAAAACCCAAAAAATACAATAGAGTAAGAACAAAAACAAAAGGAAAAGTAATAAAATAATAAAAATAAAAATATACTCTCCTCTTTTATCTCAATTAAAGAGGGTTATTATGAATCATATGATGGAAATTTCATTCATATCATCACGGCATATTCCACAATGTGGGGTAACCAGCGAAAGGTGTGCGGGTGTGCATTGCCTTATAAAAGGGAGCACAACATATCTGTGTATACCCACACAGCAGTCTCGTCTCACCTAAAAAGGCACTATATTCAGAATGGGTGGTGAACCTCATTGCTGAACTATGTGAGATGTTATTGTTGCCTGTTGTATTTTCGATTACCCGGCTCATACGGGACACTCGAAAACAATAATAGAAAAGAGTGGAAGCAAAATTCTAAGCTGGTGCCTCACAGCTATGGAAATTTTATACTTTTAAAATTGTGATTTATATGTAAACTTTGTATTGATTTGTAAACAGTAAAAATAAAATATGGAGAAAAATTTAGGTTTATTTAACACGCACCAAACAACAAGTTGCCACATTCTGGAGACTTACGATATTTATCGTCTCACATTCTACCGGGAATTGAACGGTGTATCTATCGGGACAATTGGCTCCGAAGTCAGATATCTAAGTAAGCCATTAAGGTCGATATTATTGAAATATAGGTAACTTATGGGTTAATATTAATTACAATTTTATTATAGGGTCAAAAGGAAACAAAATAACATATCATATGTGAGGTTCACCACCCATAATTTTAAAATAATAATATTCAATTCTTATGCAAATCAACGCACATGAAATTACTTAGGCTGAGATGGGCTGGACATGTACAACGAATGCCAACCTCACGGGTGCCGAAACGAATCATGACTGGACACCCAGGTGGGAGAAGAAGGGTAGGAAGACCAAGGCTGCGGTGGGAAGATGAGGTCAAAAAGGATGCGGCTCAGCTTCTCCAAGAGAGGAGCTGGAAAGTGGCAGCAGAGGACAGGATTGGATGGAGGCGAAAGTTAACGGAGGCCAAGGCTCGATTTGGGCAGTAGCGCCATCGAAGAAGTATAGGATTTATTGCTCGTAGGCAATTTCTACCAGTCAACCATAAGAGTAGTACCTATAGTACACTTGTATTGTATTTTGATATAAACAGAAGAAATTGCCGTGTAGCAAGAAGCCCGCTATTGTACAAAAATTATATACAGACAATTAATTTAACTTTAATTTTAATTAAGTTTTTAACTCACTCCACTGTATATGTTTTTTAAGCTAACTTGTCCTTTTTTTATATTACGCATGTTGTTTAATTAAGTTTTTAACTCACTCCACTGTATATGTTTTTTTAAACTAACTTGTCCTTTTTTTATATTACGCATGTTGTTTAATTAAGTTTTTAACTCACTTCACTGTATATGTTTTTTAAGCTAACTTGTCCTTTTTTATATTACGCATGTTGTTTAATTAAGTTTTTAACTCACTCCACTGTATATGTTTTTTTAAACTAACTTGTCCTTTTTTTATATTACGCATGTTGTTTAATTAAGTTTTTAACTCACTTCACTGTATATGTTTTTTAAGCTAACTTGTCCTTTTTTTATATAACGCATGTTGTTTAATTAAGTTTTTAACTCACTCCACTGTATATGTTTTTTAACTTTAACGCTAGCCTGTCCTTTTTTTATATTACGCATGTTGTGGGAACTTTTTTGGCAAATTACTGATATTTGTTATTGTTTTTGTTTATGGATTATGAATTGCTGTATGTTTCCCCTTAAATTAAATAAATAAATATTACAAATAAATAAAATAAATATTTTTGATTCAGCAATATGTATATGTAGGTTTCTTAGCTAGGTGTAGATATACATATACATACATAGGAACCTAGATTATATTTCAGTACAACACTCAGACGTACATATGATTGATGAGGTAAGTTTAAGCAGAAACGTTAGAGGAAGAAGAATAAGAGTGAGGGAGACGGAGAGAGAGAGAGAAAGAGGAATCAAATAGGAAGAAAATGGGAAATAAGCCATTATTCTTCATGATAAGAATAAACTTTCCATTTATATAAATTTGCGAAATTTCAAACCGTCATAAATTAATTTCTTCGTTAAAACATGATCGGCCATATATAATAATATTTACCTACGTTGAGATTTGTGTGTTTCTATGGTTACACCATACAGAGAAAATCTCATTTTGTTCAGAGATTTATGTTTGTTATTTACAAACAAGTCGTCAAAGCATATCACACAATGCGGGGTGACCGGCGACAGCTATGCGGGTGTGGTTACTATAGTGGCGGCGATATGATCTCCCCACGGGAGACGTCGTTCGTCAGTTAATCTCGCTTCTCACGGAGATTTCCGAGGACGACCAAAGGACACCGGTTCCTGAACCGAGCGCTCACCACAAATCGCCATTCGTTCCTCAGCCGGCCGCACATACACAGTGTGCAACTTTTAGAGAAATAATACTTATACTAATTCAATACCGACCTCAACATCGCATTTCATCGAGTGTAATATTTTATTAATTGTTTGAACTGAAAATAAATGTAGTTTACGTAAGTACTCTTTTATTATGAAGCCCTTCATCACTGAATTATTTTTATTTAATTTCAATTTAACTGATTATATTAATTTGCAATATCTAAAAAAGTGGTGTGTATATTGGGAGATGATTTGAACACGTAATTTAACTCGCAACCTTTCTGATATCATATAAATATTCTTAATTAAATATACAGCTCCCTCCCAACACTCATACTGCTAAAATATTATAAAAGGAAGAAAGACACGTGTGTGTATACCCAGACACCTGTCTCGTCGCACCTAAAAAGGTATTACATTCTGAATGGGTGGTGATCCTCAATGCTGTTCTATGTGAGATATTATTTTGCGTATTGTGCTTTCAATAACCCGGTTCTTATGGGATAACTGTAAGTGATGACAGAAAATAGTGGAAGGACTATTCTTAAACGGTGCCTCACAACATATATATCTTATTTAATTTGTTCATGTCAGTAATTAATTTAATTTTATTTACTTAGGTAATTTAACTCAATTTAATTTAATAATAATAATAAACACTTCCTTGCACCCCATGCAAGTGGCATTTTTTTTAATAAAAAATGAATATGTCATTGTTAAACAAGTACATAGACATCTTTCTACGTTCCCTAAAATAAGCATAAATGCTTGCGCTATAGGTGAACGAAATCGGTCGAGGCAGGATTCGAACTCGCGACCACTGCATTACTAGACCCAGCGCGCTAACCGCTCTGCCATTGACCCCTCTAAATATATTTACATATAAAGGTTAATTAAATATATTTTATGTAATTGAATATGTGTTATTTTTTTATTTTTTTATTTAATTATATTTACGGCTTGAAAGCCTATTTACAGTACATAACACCATATTATTAACATTTAATCTAATTTATTATTATAATTAAATATATTAAATGTAACTTAATTTAATTATGATAAATATGAACACATATATATTCCACAACGAATTTATTTAATTTCCGGCGACTGTTTCGGCTTACAAATCAACCGGTTGATTATTGCCTTGTAAGCCGAAACGGTCGTCGGAAGTCAAGAAATTCGTTGTGGAATATATTGTGTGTTCATATTTATCATAATTATTATGCAATTCTACAGTTTGGAACCCGTGTCAATAGACAGATTGAAAACTGCTGCTAATTAATTTTAGTTATTTATATAATTTATTTAAATTAATTTAATTTAAATAATATATTTTTATTTATGTAATTTATTTATAATTATGTAAATTACATAATTGTAATTGACACTGTTGGTGAAAGTAATCCACATTTTCTATTACAAGCGAAATTAAATCATTTACATATTCAAGATAATACATCTTCTTCTTCTAACTGATCTGATCTGGGAACTTTGCAATAGATCTGGAATCTTTCCAATTTCGATCTCAAGCTACGCTCATAGCCTGTCTTATTCTCTGCTTTAAGCGTATAATGTAGTGTCCTGTTTTACGTTCGTTTGGAGGGGGAACTGTTTGTATATAATACGCAAACAAAACAAAATTTCAAATTTGAGACATGCGCAATGCGCATTGCGCATCCCACGTGAATTTTAGTGTTATTTGCCGATAGCAAAACATACATTTTAATAACTATTAGAACTTGCCAGAAGTGACCAAGGTCTCTGGAATTAAATAAATCAATGGAAATCTTCTGATTATTAGCCGCCATATCTATGACAGAATCTCTTAAGTTTTGTAATTGTTGTCCTTTAATTTTATAATTGGTGGATATCCAACCACCTAAATATAACTGCTCTATGCTACCGCCATCTCTTTGATACGATCTAAACTAATATAACAGACTTTACAGAAAAATTGTGTCTAAGAAATAAATAATTGTACAAGCTGTGTTAAGTTTGTGTCAAATATTACTTACATCAAATTTATCGTTAACTTCTGTGTTATCGTGCGTATCTGATGGAAAAATACTTGTTCGTGAAGTTGCCAAAATATTGCGGATAAATACTTAGGTATAATCTTTATTGGATAATGTAAGTTTCTTGTGAGACAAATTATTTATAAAAAAATTCTATGGAAATTAAATTCTGAATGATAATCTTGAACGTCCGGATTATATCTCTGATTTTTTTTCAGGAAAAATCAGAGGAATGTGACCAACACGTAATTCTTCACAAGACTAAATTAGAAGGTATAAAGTTTTTTTTTTAATTCTCGAAATATTGGCAATTACTAATAAATAATGTTGTGCATTTCGACATTTTTCTTTATATTTTCTTTAAAAAAGAATAAGTTATTTTGTTTTATATTTCTCCAATATTAAGCCGGTTGCAGACCGATTTATTTTAACTTAGCTCGCATAGCTGAGGTCACTTTTCATAGTAGCTCAAATAGGGAATTGGTCTGTAGACGAGGATGCCTCGTGTAGTGACCATAACCTTGTAGTGACTATCACGTTTCAGGGTATGGGCGCATTGTTTGGATGCAGGTGTGGTGAGCCTGCGTATTCTGAGTGGTCAGAGGGTTCCGCTTATTGCTGTTACTGGTGCATATAAGACTGTGTCGACTGATGCTCTGCCTGTCTTAGCTGGTATGCTGCCTGCTGATCTAGAGATCAGGGAGGCGGCCGTTAGGGGTCATCTTAGGAGGGGTCTCTCCGCCGTCCATTTGGGTCAGCGCGTCGACATTTTTGCTAGTAGCGGGGACTTCCGTGAGCGTATGGCTGCGTGTAGAGCTAGATCTTTGCAGGTCTGGCAGGAGAGGTGGGACAGGTCACCGAAGGGTCGACTGACCCACCTCTTTCTGCCCAATGTGACTGATCGCCTCAGTATGGGGCATCTTAGACTGGACCCAGCCGTTGTTCAGATGGTCACGGGTCACGGAGAGTTTAAAGCCAAGCTTTTCCAGTTTGGCCTGGCCGAGGACCCGTGGTGTGTTTGTGGTGGTGGGGCCCAGGATGTGATGCATATCCTGTGGTATTGCGAGTGTCTCAGTTTGGAGAGAGATAGGATGCTAAATGCGTTGATGAATACATCTAGACCGGTAAGCATGACGGAGTTTCTGCGTTCCCGTCAAAGCTTTGCGGCTTTCCGGGAATTCGTGCATAGTTGGAAAGAGAGGTGGGAATTACTTAGATGAGTTGGTGTGGAGCCTTCCGAGGAGTCTTTCCTTTCCCAGTTGTGAACGTGGATCGGAGCGAAACTCAAGTGTGCTTGTGTTGTCTGTCCCTCCATGGGACGTAGTGGTGTCCGTATGTTTGCCCTCTGACCCTGCATCTGTCTGCGCTTTAACTGTGTGTGTCTCATTTAATCTATTTTGACACATCTATTCATTTCTTCTGTTTCTATTTGTTGAGTTTTCTTTTGATCGGTTGCTCTTATTGTATTATATGTCTATTTACTATTGTTGATTTACCTCTAGTTATTTACATTGTTTACTGTTGATTCCTCCGTGCATGCGAATCTGCTGCACAGAGGCCGAACTAACTTCTTGTTTATTTGCTGTTGTGGATTGTTCCTTGTATGATATTCGTTGTAACTCTATTTTATTGTATTCCGTTCTTGTATTTATTTTTATAAATTGGGGTAATAAACGAAAAAAAAAAAAATGTGGGGCTTTGAGGGTAAACTGATCTTGGGGTGTGTGCATCCTGGAGGTCGCCCTTCTGGTGACCGAAAGGATGCCTGTGTCGTGTGACCTGCGGGCTGCTCTTGAGCAACCTAAAGGTCACCCTCACGCACCTATACGCGGCACACTTTTTAAGTGCGCCTTTTGCTGGCGTATTCAGTGGACTCGAATAGGAGACTTCATCTCCTAAAGCGAGTCTGGGTGGTGGTGGGCCAACTCTCAAGTATCACGTTTCAGATTATTTCCAATGTACCCCCAATTCCTTTAGCGAAACCTTTGCTTAGAAGATTCCTGACAAGGTGTGACAGATGGCGTTGGTTAGACTTTGACCGCTACTTTGAATGCTCGCTGGATCATTTATCTTGTAGATCTTGTACTACTGCGGACATGGCCTCATATTTTACGCAGAGTATAATTTTTTGTGCCTGCCGAGAAGGCGATCGGCAGAACTTCTTCTAGTCAAATGTCTCCTAATGAATGGTGACATCCTGGCTTAGACATCCTTAAACGAACTTCGACTAGAGCTCACCGCACGTTGAGAGCGGCCCGTCGTCGAGAAAGTTCAAATGACTTTGTAACTGTACTTCAATGTGAGTATAGACGCTCAAATAATATCTACAAACCCGAGATTTCTCGTGCCAAGTCTGAAGCATGGCGCCGCTTGGTATCTGAGGTTTCAACCACAGATCCTTGGGGTGCTGTGTTTAGATATGCATCAATGAAAAAATATCCAAATGCGTCAGTCTCGTGTATCCATGATCCACGAATTGGAATTATCACAATAGACTACTCAGCTACTTTCTTCTGTTGCAGATTGGGGTATAAGTCATAGACTCAATTTCGCACCTAAGAAGACATATGGGTTAGTGTTAAAAGGCATAATGAAAAGTCCTCCCTCCGTCAAATTTATCAATACGCGTGTAATATTTAAGGATAGGGTCAAAGTTTTGGGTGTTACACTAGATAGAGGATTAACTTTCCAATACCATGTTCGTGCTGTATCCGATAGTGCAAAAATAGCCTTCCAAAAGATTTCACGTCTTGCTCGAACAAGTTGGGGCCTTAAATTTCCAGTAGCAAGACAGTTTTACAACGCTACCTTTCTTAGTATTATGTGTTATGCCGCTCCTTGTTGGGCTCATCGTTGTGAAATCCAATACATTAGACGTATGCTGCTTTCTGGACAGCGCTTCGCTCTAATAGCTTTTGCAAAATCTTAAAGAACCTGCGCTACCGACACACTTTCTATTCTCACAGATATGGCTCCCCTTGATCTGGAAACACAGCGACGAGCTTCAATTCACAACCTGTATAGAGGCCGAAGATCAATTTTGGGTGGTGTTTCTCTCCCACCTGTAAATTTACCCCCAGTTCGTGGAGAGATAGAGAACTTGGCCCGGAGTTCTCTTTTAGATGCTTGGCAACGTCGCTGGTCTTCTTCTTCCGTGGGCAGACTGAAATTTTTATTTCTTCCTGATGTGAGGACTCGAATTTTTTCCTCGTGGATTGTTCCCGATTATTGGACCACGCAATTCTTTACTGGACAAGGCAATTTCAAAAGTTATCCCTTTCGTTTTCATTTATCCGATTCGTCCTCATGTCAGCTTTGTGATAACCCTGAACAGACTTCTAAGCATATCCTATGGGAATGCACTAACTTCTCCGTGTCAACTTTCCGACGAGAACTCTACGACGATGTCCGAGGGAATTTCTTTGAACCCATTGGACATGCGGACCTTGTAGCCACGAAGAGCAACTTTAGGGCTTTCAAGACTTTCTGTCTTGAATTCGGTGCACTATTATCTTCACTATCACTGAGCAGTGAGCCAGTTGTTTCAAAATGATTAGCTCTCTTTGGCACATTAGGTGCAGAGTCTGCAAGGTTTTAGAGTTCTCCGGATTCTTCGTATGTTCTTTATGTATTCCTTTAGAGTTTTGCAAGGGGCCGTTATTAGTCCCCATAAGCAGAACGGGTGGTGGTGGGGGAAGAACAGTAGCTCAAATAGTCCGTGGTCTGCACACTTGTATGAAAAACGACCTCAAATGTGCGAGCTAAGCTAAACTAATTATCTAAGCTTTTGGTCTGCAACCGGCTTTAAGGGTGGAAAACTTAATTTTAAAACCAGAAAGTTCTAAGGTGCCCGAAAAGCAACACCATTAAACATTGAAAAGTAACGGATTGGCTGAAAAGTAATGGCAGAATAAAATCTGCTCATACTGTTAAATATCCTTACAAAATTCACTAATTTCTGCCTTCAAAACCTGAGAATCTCTACCATAGCTTGGTGCCATCCATCATTTCCATTACAATTCTATGGGTTCCAATAATGGAGGGGACACTGTATATTTTTTTTATTCTTTCTGTTAATTCTATTGTATTTAATAACATGGAACCATATACCAAATTGAGAAGGTACTGCCTCAGAACAGACTCGTCTAAAGAGTAAGTTAATTACGAAATAGGAACAGTTTGTTGTACATATTATGAATATGTTTATTATTTAATATGGCTGTTTTTTTTGTTATTATTAGGTATATGTTAAAATAATGGATCATTTCAATCATTTCATTTTATTTAAAAATACCTTCATGTTGCTACTCTTCAGTAAGCCACAGGAACTATGATCAATAAATAACACTTATCAGGGAACACAAATTCTCCAAGTATTTTTTTAAACGATTCCAAGGAATTGAAAAAGTTATATATTATGTGAAATACAAGCTGTCGTTTTTTGCTTGCACCAACAAAGGACCAATGTGTGTGTGTTTATGACACACTCAAAACAAACTTTTTCTCTTTGTAGAAGTTTATGGAAGTTTCTTTTTCAGTGCTCATGATATAATAAGGTTCAAAATTTATTATGAAGAATAAAAGTTTTAAGGAAGGTTTTTCTAAATATGAATGTAAAAGATTTTAAAAAACCACATACAAATATCATCGCTACTCCCACCACCACCCGCTCCGCATATGGGGACTGTCAACGGCCCCTTCGCAGAACGCTAGAATGAATGACAAAAAAAACAATGCATGGCACGAAGAGTAGCTCATGGAGCCCTCTAGATTAGCAATCTCGGCACCATGGTGCAAAAAGAACAATCAACAAGTGCGAATTGAGATTCACACTTGCGGACTGTCGGCGACTTCAGATCCATATATATAGGGCATCAGAGAAGTGACCAAGATCTCTGGAAACAGAAAAGTCAGTGAGAATCTTCGGATAATAAGGCACCGTATCTATGGCAAAATCGTTTGAAGGCTTTGTAATTGTTCTTCGAGATCACTAAGTCAGCATGTCCAATGGGACCTTGAAGAGGCCCACGGACAGCAACGAGGAGCTCCGATCTGTAAGAGGACACAATTGGGTGGGAACACTCCCAAAGGATGTGATCCGAAGTTTGGTCCGGACATTGACAAAACTGACATGAGGAAGAGGGAGCAATGTTGAAGCGATGGAGATAGCTTTTAAAGTTACCGTGTCCTGTGAGAAATTGAGAAGTCCAAAAGTCTGGAACAACCCAAGGAGATTTCAGTCGCGACCTCACGTCAGGAAAAAATAAAAAGGTAACTCTACCAACTAGACAGGTCGTCCAGCGGTTTTGCCAAATGTTTAGTAGAGTGTCGCTCACGTTTCTCTTAATTGAGCTTCGAGACATTCGACTTTCAGGGGGGTGAAAAGAAGTGTCACCGACGACAGAAGGACGGCCTCGCAATAAATTGAAAATAGCACCTCTACGTTGAATTTCAAGATCAAGGGGGGTTAAGCCTGTCAAAATTGGCAGGGCTTCGGTGGGGCTTGTTCTGTAAGCTTTGGATAGTGCAATGAGAGCGAATCTTTGGCCTGAAAGCAAGGTTCTTCGAATATGCTGAAACTCGCAGGCGTTAGACCAACAGCCTGCCGCATAGCAAGCGATGCCAAGATAAACGGCTTTGTAGAAAAGGCGGGCGATAGGAAATTGCAGACCCCAGCTTGCTTTGGCGAGGTGTCCTATTTTAATGAAAGCAAACTTAGCCTTATCTACACATGATTTGGCATGATTTTTGAAACTCGGTCCCCTTTCTAGAATAACTCCGAGACAGGTGACTTGGTCTCGAAAGACAATATTAGTTCCTAGAAACTGGATGGACGGCCGTCTGCGAAGTATGCCCTTAAATACCAGGCCATAAGTCTTGTTCGGAGCGAAGCATAGCTTGTTTTTTATACCCCAGTCAGAAACAAAGCTCAGCGCTTGGGTGGCTGAGTTCTCGATTGATCTGCGAGAATCAGCACGAATCATAATGTAAGCATCATCAGCATATGCTTGAATTATACAGTTGCTCGGAAGAGGAAGATCCAATAGATCATCGAAAAGAATGTTCCAAAGAAGTGGACCGAGAACAGAACCTTGAGGACATCCAATGCTTACTTGTCGCTTATGAATAAATTGACCCCCAGGAAGGACTATGTGGCGATTTTCGAAGTAGCTCTTAACAATAAGGTATAAGTTACGAGGAATATTTCTAGCCTTAAGTTTGTGCAGAATGAGCGGCCACCAAGCATTGTCAAAGGCACCACTTATATCAAGCGAGATGGCTACAACATATTTCTCATTGGAGCACTCTACAAAATCTATCATCTCGTTAACAGCGTCAACGGTGGAGATGCCGGGACGAAAACCAAATTGGCGTCGGGATAGCGGACGATAATTAGAGAGATGTGACTCAATTCTACGGCAAATCAATTGCTCGAGAACTTTACCTAGAATAGGGAGAAGAGTAATGGGTCTGTATGATTTGGGATCCGTACTAGAGCGATCGCAACGTTTGGATATTATCGTCATGAGACCTGTTTTCCAGCAATCTGGAAAACAGCCTTCATTTAGACATCGGTTGAAGAGGACAGTCATTTCAGAACGAGCTAGACGCCAGCATCTCTGTGCTAGAGAAGAATCAATGCGATCTAAGCCTGGGGATTTATTTTGCTTAAGGTTCTTGATAATTAAATCAAGTTCCTCAGCAGAAGTTGGTGGCGAAGGGGATGTTAGAGGAATAGTTTTTTGAAGAGTACGAACCTGTTTGTGAAAATCGTTATCAGTCAGAGGATTGTCTTTTGAGACTAATGCATCCAGGAAAGCAGAGGCAGTATCATCAATGGATGAAGTCATATTGCCATTATTTATACGGATTATACATGAAAGAGCTCTATTGTTATCTCGTTTTGATGAAACACATTTAAACACAGCACCCCAAGGATCCGAAACAGATACCTCAGAGACCATTTTATGCCAGCTTGCGGTTTTAGCGCGAATTATCTCTTTTTTGTAACGATTGTGGGCCTGTCTGTAACTACAGTAAAGGCTTGAAATAGTAAAACTTGTGTAGTTTCGACTACGACCTGTTCGTAGGGCTCGACGAGAGCGTGATGCACATTGCTTTAGAGCGTCAAGACCGGAATGCCACCACGTATTTGGCATTAGCTTTCGAGGTATTGATCTGCCAATAGTTTTTTCAGCACATGTGACAATGCTATCAGTAAGGGCGGATGCCATTTCATGTGTTGTCAATAGAGTGTGATTGAAGTGATCAAGGAAGCGAGAAAACTCAAAGTCAAAATCAATCAAACGATTAGACTTGGTGCGAAAACGTCCAGGAATTAGAGAAGGGATGTGCTGTTCAACTAAGGATGAACGTACAGAAAAAGTGATGAGTTCATGGTCGCTGCAAGAAGCGTCCACATGGACACACCATTGGCTGATTTTGTCTGCAATTCGGGAAGAGGCAATAGTAACATCGATGTGACCAGAACCGACGGTACTAGAAAAAGTAGGTGGGCTTGTGGGATCGTTAATGACTGAAAGAGCATGCGCTGCTATGAAATCCTCGCACAATTCACCGCGTTTAGCTTTTCTGGAGCCCAGAGATACTGAAGTGCACCATAAAGGGGATTCAGCATTTAAGTCACCGCCAATCAGAATGGAAGCTCCACCTAGATGATTCATTATACTGTCCAACAAGCAAACATGTGGTTCAATCGGGTCACTAAATTTGAAGTAGGTTGATACCAAATACATGGATTCACCAAAAAGAGAAACTTCAAGCACGACTGTAGTGCTCGAGGAAAGATGATCTAGTAAGATATAGGATATTGCAGAATTAAAAATAATTATTGATGCTAGAGGGGGCAAATCAATGGAACAGCAAGTGGCAGAAATTACACGGAAGTCTGAATCCGTCCCATACATAGAGCCGTCGCCAATGTAAGGTTCCTGAACCAGACAGATATCAAGATTCAGTTGATGGGCAAGTTGCATAAGCTCCAAGGAGGCAGCACGACGTCGGCCCAGATTAAGCTGTCCGATTTTAAGACCAATAATATAATGTCATGCTATATAAACATTCCTGTTAAACCCAATATCGACGTTAAAAATCTTTGTTGTCAAAGCTGTCCGTTTCCGCCTTAAGACCAGGATCCTTTAGACCAGTATCCTTTAGACAGTATTATTTTGAACTGCGTCCTGTCAACACCTTAACCTCTCCGCCACATGCATCTTGCTAAAGAATATTATTTGACAAACACATTGACACAATAGAGAACTTGCATGTTTTGTTTTGTTGTGTTTTGTTTTGTTTTGTTTTGTTTTGTTTTGTTTTGTTTTGTTTTGTTTTGTTTTGTTTTGTTTTGTTTTGTTTTGTTTTGTTTTGTTTTGTTTTGTTTTGTTTTGTTTTGTTTTGTTTTGTTTTGTTTTGTTTTGTTTTGTTTTGTTTTGTTTTGTTTTGTTTTGTTTTGTTTTGTTTTGTTTTGTTTTGTTTTGTTTTGTTTTGTTTTGTTTTGTTTTGTTTTGTTTTGTTTTGTTTTGTTTTGTTTTGTTTTGTTTTGTTTTGTTTTGTTTTGTTTTGTTTTGTTTTGTTTTGTTTTGTTTTGTTTTGTTTTGTTTTGTTTTGTTTTGTTTTGTTTTGTTTCCAAATAAAAAATAATTACTTAAGCCATAATTACATAACAATATTAATGCAATACAAATAGAAAATAAGGTATACATCAATATAGGTACTTGGATATATTGCCTTACTAGGCAAAAGCCTGTTCCGAGGCAATACCTATTCAAAATGAGTAGCTGTGCAAGTATTTAGTCAGTCAAAATGTAGTCCGTGCGTATTGTATGTACATGTGTTAAGACATGAGTGAGACCCGTCATTTCAAAACATGAGTAAGATCCCTCTCACATTATTCTCTGCCCCTGTCCATTGTTACGGCCACTTTGTTACTACATAATTTGTTTATATTACTATTGTTTGGTAGGAGTAATTGAAGTAAGTCAGGTATTATTTTATTATATATCCGCGGCGCTAAGAAAATGTACCTCGGACATAAGATAAGAAAGAATGGGAAAAGAAAACCAGGTGGCAGAAGTACCCAGAAGAATTGGACTTGGTTGGGCAGCCTTCGGGAAGCTCAGTTATATAATGAAAAAAAGGATATCCCCATCAATTTGAAAAGAAAAATCTATGAATCATGCATCTTGCCTGTGATGACATATGGTTTGGAAACAATGTCCCTGACCATAAATACTGTCCACAAATGACAATGATTAATATGAACACATATATAATTCCACAATTTATTTTATTTTTCTCCCGACGACCGTTTCGGCTTATAAGGCCATATGCCGTCACAATCGAAAGATTGAAAAGTGCGTATAAACTGTCCACAAATTAAAATGCACGCTACGATCCATGGGGCGGCAAATGTTGGGCATAAGTCTGAGGGATAGAATAACAAATACAGAAATCAGACGCCGAACAAAAGTCGCCGATATCATGGATCGAATCGCAAAATTGAAGTGGCAATGGGCAGGACACGTAGCCAGACAGCCAAATTTAAGATGGACTCCCAAAGTCTTGAAGTGGAGGCCATGGGAAGACAAAAGGGATGTCGGTCGGCCACAGAAGAGATGGGCCGACGATATTGTTGCGATCGCCGGAAAGAAATGGATTGAAGCGGCACAGATTAGAAGAAAATGGAGACAGATGGAAGAGGCCTACATCCAGCAGTGGAGGGAAGGCTAGGAAGAAGAAGAAGAAGAAGAAGAAAATGTAATGTCTCTGTGAAAAAGTAGTATGTACAGTTGTTGGATGTGGTAAAGTTCTGCTTCTTGTGTTTAACGTCAGTGTGTGTTGTGGTTAGTATTTTGATGGGTCTTTATGCATTATTTTAATAATTGTCTTAATATATACAATTGTCATATGTCCAGCACTCAAAATGTGTGAGGGATATGAATAAAAAAGAATGATTTAGATGTAAATCAAAAAAGAACGGCAATCACGAAAATACTAAAGAAAGCTGTGAAATATTACAGTTTTAAATTTGAATTTTTCATCAGAATTATAAACGGTCTGTCATTGGTTGATCACTTTATGACGCCACACATCACAATGGATAATTTATATTGACGTATTGTATATAACGTTAAGCATTTCACTGAGTGTTTTCCAATATTATAATTATTTCCATTTCAATTATCAACAAAAGCAAGCGATTGTCACAAATGAGATGTTGGAATAACAGTAGATCATGCATGAGAAGATGTATGGACGTGAATATAACAAAATATCCCATCGCACTGAAGACAAATTAAGGGGCATATAAACCTAAAAAATACCAATTTGAAATAAATTTTATCAATTATGTGTTTTTCTAAAAAAAATACCATTAAGTATTTTCAACATTTCTCTAGTGAATGTTTGTTACACAATTTTCGAATTCAGCCTTAATTCCCCTAAAAAATAATAAAAATATAATTTTTAACAGCATTTTTTAAAAATTTCTCCATAAATATGTGTCGTGGAGAAATAAATCTTTTATATGTTTAAAAAGTCTAAATAAATAAAGTGATTGAACGATAACGTTTTTTCATTTCATGTCATGTATCAACATATTTTGGGTTTCTGATAATTTAAATAACCCATAAATATAACTCTAACTCGCCACCATGGCGCAGGGTAGGTACATGCAAGTTTTGTTTACTTTTATTATTTGGAATAAAAACCCTCATGATAACCCATATCATGAATATAATTATCCTATAATGTTCTATAAAATCTTAAGATAACATAGAACTCAATGAGATAATTATATCCAGGATATGGGTTATCATGAGGGTTTTGATTAAAAATTGCCATCGGTTTTTAATGTTTGTTCATCTGTCTGCCAAAAAAAAGGACACATCTTTTTGTAAATGAAATACAAAATACGAAATATTTTACGAATTCTTTGCAAACGTTTTTGCAAAATCAATAAACAAAATGAGATTATTATCTTTTTATATTATTTTTTAAGCATTAATAATAAAAAATAAATAAAATTCGCATATTTAAAATAATAAGATAATAGATTGTTTCATCTGATTAATTAAAAAAAAATATACATAAATATGTAGTGAATAACATGGAATATTTAGCATTCAAACTCTTTTATAAAAATGGATTTTTTAACTCTGTAGAAATATGAATTTTATTTTAAAAAAATCAAATAAATTGAAAATTCCTTGCTTTAGTTTTGAATAAACGAAGATTTTCTATAGTTATAAAAAATAAAAAAATGAAAAAACATATTTCATTTAACAAAAACCTTTTTGCAAAATCATCATCTTTTGTAAATGTTTATTTATGGTACTCACAATTATAAATGTTTATTTATGAAACACAAAATTATTGAAGATTTTTATTTTAAAATCGCAAAGACGAATAATCAGTTTAAGAGAAAATTGAAAAATAATTTATAAATTATTTATAGTTTTGATACAATTTATGTTTAAAAACCCTACAATTTTACACGATTCCCGTCCGAAGTACCAGTATGCATATAATACAGTCTTAATATACCAGCACATTCTTAGAAATGGTATTTATAAGTAAAAGGATGTCATTCTACATTTCTAGTAGAAAAATACGTAAATAAATAAATATAAAGGATTTGTGTCAACAGAGTGGGAAACCATTTTAAAATTAACATTCACAATAGAATACATTGTTTTTTCACGTATTCAATTTATTTTAACTGAACGTTTTCACCGAGATGTCTCTGTATTATCAAGATATAACTATGATGAATAATCAGTTTAATAGAAAATTGAAAAATAATTTATAAATTATTTATAGTTTTGATAAAATTTATGTTTAAAAACCCTACAATTTTACACGATTCCCGTCCGAAGTACCAGTATGCATATACATAATAGTGTCTTAAAGAATGATTGACACCTCCATATTTTTTGACAAGATTATTTATTTATATAATTTATGTACATGTGTACAAAGGCAGGTTTATTGCCGTAAGGCAATTTCTTCCAACCAAACCGAGCAACGTGAAGTCTCTAAGTTAAATTGGTACAATACCTAATATTAATAGAGTAAGAAATAAATTGATAAAGAATAACATAAAAGAGTTAATATAACGTTAATATAATATATTGACAGATATAAATTTGTCAAAAAATATCTTGACTCCCAACAGTATAGTATAAACCCATACTGATACGTTACTTCATGGGGTATTAGAAGGTTTTAATAAATCATGTTTTCGGTCATTAGATTTAGCATTGTATGCCCTCTTAAGAAGACATATAACGCTAAATCTAGTGATTGTAAACATGATATATTAAAAACGCCTAATGCACTATGAAGTAACTCATAAGTAAGGATAACTGTCGTGTGCGTTAAAAAAGGCTTATACGTGATTTCAATTATTGAAACCTAAAATGTGTTGATTTTTTGCATTTTACGAACAAACCTGACTTGAAATTAAAAAACTTTATCGGTCATTCACTTTGATTTTATGCACTTTTTAAGCACTATAAAAGATTTATTTCTCTACGACACATTGTTATGGTGTAAAAAATGATTAAGTATTTAAATATTCTTTTTAGGAGAATTTATGCTGAATTTCACTATATTACGCCTCATTATATGAGAACAGCAAAGCATGTGTTCGTGTTAACGACACAACAACAACTTGGTTCTCTATAAATAATGGCGTTAGACAGGGGTGCGTGTTGTCCCCTTGGCTCTTTAACCTCTACATTGATTTCTGCATAAGAGCCCTTAAGTATGAAAGTAAGGGTCTGAAACTGAGTACTGTAACAGTACATACGTGATCTGATGTATGCAGACGACAAAGTATTGTTAGCAGAAAGTATGGAAGAGTTACAGTATCTTGTAAGTATGGTATATGAAGGATGCATAGAAAACGGACTTAAAATGAATGCCAGCAAATCAAAGGTAATGGTCTTTGAAAAGAGTGAAAGCAGAACAGTGTGTCGAATGAAAGTAGAGAATGAATGGCTTGAACAAGTCGACGAGTATGTCTTCCTGGGTAGTATGTTCCAACGGAATGGTCGGCCTGATAAGGATATTGAAAGAAGAGTTATGGCAGGAAACAGAGTGAATGGAGCACTTAGACCAGTTATAAATGATCGCAACATATCAAGAGACGCTAAAGTTGCCATTCATAACGCAATCGTAGTGCCAACCCTGACGTATGCAAGTGAGACCTGGACATGGCAGAAGTCGCACGAAAGCAGAATAAATGCAGTTGAAATGAGATCGCTTAGAAGAATTTGTAACAGAACGATGTATGATAGAGTTCGGAATGAATATACAAGGAAAGAATGTAAGATAAAGAAAGATGTAATTAACGGAATGAAAGTTAACACATTGAGATGGTTTGGCCACTTGGGGAGAATGAACGAAGAACGCCTGACGAAGAAAATATACAAAGCTGACAGGAACGGAATAAGAGGTCGCGGGCGCCCAAGAAAAGGATGGCACGACCATGTAAACGATATTTTGAAAGATGGAAATGTTAGAAGCGTGAACAACAGACGAACATGTATAAGACGATGTATGAATGTTGATGAGGCGATGAATGCGTGTCAAGATAGAAAAATGTGGCATTCGGTTCTCTCTGCCTACCCCGTGAGGGACATGGCGTGATGGTATGTATGTATGTATGTATGTATATGCTGAATTTCAAAATTATGTGACGAACATTCCCTAGAGAAATATTGAAATTATTTAGGCTATTTTTTTCTAGAAACACACTGTTTAACATATTTTGAGGGATTTGATTTGAAATTGGGGTGTTTAGGTTTGTATGCCCCTTAGGTAATATCATAATAGGGACGTTCAACAATGAAAGTAAAGATAAATTTCACCACTACGAAAATAATTTTGATGAAATTTCTTTTTACAACGTTTGCGTATTTATATAATTTTCAGCTATATTTTTCTTTTCTTTGATCACGCGAAGGCTGTGTTTTGTTTTTCTTTGATAAAAGGGATTTACTGAAAGAAATATATTAACATGGTGTAAAAACAGGCGGAGTGGGGGGGGGGGGCGTATGAAACGTAACTCGGAGGTTTTTACTCTTCCCCATAATAAAATTCAGACCTTATTCAATTTATTAAGTAGATATCCAAGCTTACTTTTATTTTTCCCTTGTTAAATAAACTGGAGATGTTGGCAACCATGAATTCTGATCTATTTTTTAAGCCCAACCAGGTATGGCAGGAGTTAAATGCTGAGTTGATCCAGGGACATGTTGGCAATTCTGTTTTTCTCCAAGATAAATCCGTTGGTTAATTTTGACGATTGTCTTAGATAGACAGAGAGACAATATGTTATTTCTCAATATTCCATAAGAAATATTGGGTAAAAATCACTGACCAATAACCTTTAGACATGGCATAAAAAAATACATTAAGAATGGGTGAAGAACCACATTGCTGAAGTATACGAGATTATAGTGTTGCCTGTTGAATTTTTAGTTTGCATAGCTCTTACGAGACATCCGAAAATGAAGATAATAGAAAATTATATTTATTTTTGACAAACTTTTTAACATCTTAATGGAGACAAAGTAGGAATATTATAGAAGAACCAGGAACTCAAAGCACCTACAGGGCTTTCGACCAGTCATCACTTCATTCTTAACGTTCACCAATTATGCCTTCTTATTGAGTTATTATCAATGCCCTTATCAATGCAAATTTTTGAAAGTTCCATATATTTGAATAATGAGTAATAGATCACCTGAAAATAGGACATTATTACTATTGCCATCTATGAAGTAACGAAGAAACCTTTTTGTAACGCCACATATTGAGAGAGATGGCTTTGGGAGAGTCTAAAATGTAGATCCATGAATATTTATTTTATTATAATACTTCATCTTCTTCGTTTAGGAGAACTGTTGGTCTGTAATGCAAAAATTATGCCTCCTGAGATGACGAAGTCTAACTATCTTTCCATCTGTTGGGTGGCCTTACGGCGGCCAGAGGGGATTTCGTTTGCTGCTATATACGCAAGTCTATCACTGTCCATTCTGGCTACGTGGTCCCTTCAATGTCTTCTTTTGGATGTACTCCACCGAACGATGTCCTCTATTCCACATGTTTTTCTTGTTCCAAAATTGCGAACACAATCTCGAAGAGTTTTTTCAGTGATTGACCTTAGAAACTTTATTTCCGTTGTCCTTGGAGCCCCTTGTATATATGTATACAGTCATCATGTTTCTACTTACCAAAATCTTGTTTGCTGGCCTAGATACGTCAAAATAAATGCCCTAAGGTGGTTCGGCCACATAGAAAGAATGAGTGATGACCGACCGTCTGACAAAAAAAGTATACAAGGCTGATAAAAGAGGAATGAAAAGTAGAGGTCGGCCAAGAAAGAGTTGGCACGATCACATAAATGGGATTTTGAAAGATGGAGATGTTAAAAGTAAGAATAATAGAAGAGCGTGTATGAGACGATGTATGGACGTGAATGAAGCGAGGAATGTATGTCAAGAGAGAGGAGTCTGGCGTTCGGTTCTCTCTGCCTACCCCAAATAGGGAAATGGCGTGATGGTATGGTATGGTATGGTAGATACGTCAATGTCGTGACATTCATTTACTTTCACTACTGTATAATATGATTAAAAACACTAATTCACCACAGTATCTAAAGAAAGAGGCTATTTTCTTGTCAAATCACGGTCTGCCCCTTCGATCTGCTGATTGTACCACACTAGCTATTCCCATTCATTATACTGAATTCCTCAGTTCCTCTTTTCAAGTACAATCAGCAAGACTATGGAACACCTTAAGTGATGATATTACGACGTCTCAATCGATTTAGATTTGTAAAAAAAACTAAAGCTTTTATACCTCTATTATAAGTTTAAACTAAGCATTTTATTGTATTCTACTTTTTCCTTTTTCACGCAAAATAACTCAAATGTAGAAAATTGTGTATAGAAGTAATTCTTGGCTAGGGTTGGTACATGTTGTATCATATTTTGTTTATTCAAGAAATATTTGACAAAGTATCCCGTAAGAGCCGGGTAATCGAAAATACAACAGGCAACTATAACATCTCACATAGTTCAGCAATGAGGTTCACCACCCATTCTGAATATAGTGCCTTTTTAGGTGAGACGAGACTGGTGTGTGGGTATACACAGATATGTTGTGCTCCCTTTTATAAGGCAATGCACACCCGCACACCTTTCGCTGGTTACCCCACATTTTGGGATATGCAGTGATGGTATGAATGAATGAATGAATAAGTTTAAACTGACACCCCTTCTCCATCGCATCTCTCCTCCCACAACCTCTATCCCCTTCTTTTCTTTGTAGGTGTGTATTTTACATTTAATGTGTTTGTATTTTATTTTTTATTTTATATCAGTTTAAGATACTTAGGTACCACTACACTTTCTGACGTTGTTTTAGTTGGTTGGAAAAAAAAGCCTTACGCCTATAAACTGACCATTGCAAATAAACACTTCCTTGCACCCTGCGCAAGTGGCGAGTTTATTTCCGTATGGCAATTTATTCCAACTAACCAGTGTTTCCAGCCCAGAGAAGCAATATTAGCGCGAGAAATAAATTTAAATAAATTTCTCCTCTGCTGGGGATCGAACCCAGGACACCCGCATAGAAACCAAACGACATGAAGTTAAATAAACAACTGTGTCTAAATAATAAATAAATAAATTTGGATAATTTAAATATCGCCGTTTTTGTGAATATCTCACCTCAAGGGCGCTGAAAAATTGATTACGTCGTATCATTTCGGCTCTGGTAAGATTTGCGAAAAAGGTGCGTTTTGAGTTTTTTTCTGAAAGAAGATATATTTTCGGTTTGTCTGAGTGTATGTGGGAGCTTATTCCATGCATTTGGTCCTGCCACAGCAAATGCACGATCATCGAAATTAGTTGTATGCACCCTGTTTATTTCAACTAATTTCCCAACCATGGATGAAGAAGCAGAACGAAGTGATGATTGTCTGTCATTTATTGAAAGCGGAATGCACAGTTCGGAGAGGTAAGTAGGAGCCATACCACGAAGTGCTTTAAAGATTATGAGACAATGCTTATATTCAATTCTTTCGGGGAAACACAAACTTTTAAATTATCTACAAAATATCTACAAAAAAATCTCATTGTTCCAAATTCATAAAGATATTCTTACAAATTCAAACCAATTGTCATTTTCTATAAGCAGCAGAATAAATTCATAAGGATGTACATATTACTATTCCTCTTTTACATACAACTGCCTCACAACATTTCTATAATTATAAAGGTACTAAGTGGTTTAATGAACTCCCTTTGAGTCGAATAAAATTTTAATATATTTAAAAATAAAATGGAAAAATTGAACTGATTTTTTTTTTTTTTTGTTATTTCATTCTTGTTTTTGTGTAGCTTCATATTTTTTAGTAGATGTACAATGTTTTGGCAAATGTAACAATACAAAATAGATACTCCTCTGTTTTAACACGAGATTTTATCTCAATTAAAGAGGGTTATTATGAATCATATGATGGAAATTGTATACCTTAATAAATTGTGTTTTTTATGTAAACTTTGTATTGATTTTGTAATAAAAATAATCTTAGCTTACGTGTGTTTTATTGAATATCTTTACAATCTACTTAGGTTTATTGTTGACTCTACTAAGGACGGATTAAGTGCCGGTCTGAACCAACTACTGTAATTTGTGAATCAATAAAATTATAACTATAATTAAGTGTGTCAATAAACTGCTTGTAATCTCCTATGAAATGTTTCGCCCTCCCCCCCTCCCATCCCTTAACAAATAAACTACTTGAGTTAACAACTCTCTGATACATCCCCTCTTTCCTTTATTATGTATGGTACAAATATATGCATACATAGGGAGCAGTTAGTAAGACCTACAAACAATGAGTTTATCTTATGGCTGTATAATTAATAAGGAAAACTTACATATTTATTAAGACTAACAAATAATACATTTCATTATTATAAATGCCAACATGATAGGATTAAGAACGAGGAAATTACAGTTTGTACAACAACGAATTATTTGAAATATGAGACGAGATTAAAACACTTATAAATGTTATTAAGGTATGTATTCTTATGATATTTAAAAAAATATTTCCCGAAAGAATCGGTTATTTTGCCGAGGTGTCTCGGTATTGTCAAGGTCTAAAAGAAACTGGTCTGTGCATTATTTAATTCTTTTAAGGGGCCATATAAACTTAAACACCTCAATTTAAAATCAAATTCCTCAAATATGTTAAACAGTGTGTTTCTAGAAAAAATACCATAAGTATTTTCAACATTTTTCTAGTGAATGTTCGTCACACAATTTTAAAATTCAGCCTAAATTCCCATAAATAAATTATTAAAAATATCCTTTTTTACAGCATTTTTTTTAAATTACTCTATAACCATGTGTCGTAGAGAAATAAATCTTTTATACTCTTAAAGAGTGCATAAAATCAAAGTGAATGACCTATAAAGTTTTTTCATTTCAACTAAGGTTTGTTCTTAAAATGCAAAAAATCAACAAATTTGGGGTTTCCGATAATTTAAATCACGTATAAACCTTTTTTAACACACGCGATATTTACCCTTACTAACGCATAACTTCATAGTGCATTGGGCGGTTTTAATTTATCATGTTTTCAGTCACTAAGTTTAGCGTTATATGTCCTCTTAAGGACTATAAATATGCTTTATTAAAAAAATTTCAAAAACATACTATTGTTGTACATTAAATTTTTATTTCATTTAATTCAATAATGTAATATATTATCACATCAGGCAGCATTCACTGATTCAGTGTGGCTAAGTATGTATGTAGGTAGTTATTCACACTATTTATTTTTATATATATATATTCAGTCAGTAATATTCTTATGTTTATGCTTTGTAATTACTTTATTTTATTTGAGTTTTTTTTTATTTATTCATTCTTTGGTTCTTAATGTATGTACATTCGTATTTAATTTACTTTTCTGATATGTTTTTATTTTTTTATATATTCTCTGCTACCGTTGATATGTTTAGATGTTTATAAATTGTATTTATTTGGTTAAGTTTATGCTGTGTCATGTAATGTTTTCTAAGGGCTTTGAACCGTGAATGTCTCAATAAATAAACATATAAATTATCAAACTCTAAAATAAATTGCTCTCGGCGTTATCAAGTTTTAAAATGAACTGATTTCGGTATTATCAAAATCTAAAATAAACTGGTCTCGACATTATCGAAGTTATTTTATTGATATATAGAACCAACAGTTTATAATAGTATTAACAAAGGTAGATATAATATATCAAATTAAAAATTATGTTATAAAAATTTTAAGGCTCCTTTTATAAGGTACAATTGATTAGGTAAAATATTTAGCAATTGCTGGAGGGAGGAAATAAAATTATTACGAAGAAAAAGAGAAGCGAACAAATTAATAAGTTCAGTTTTAAACCATTTGTATCCGCAAGGTTTAAAATAAACTGGTATCGGCATTATCAAGACTTAAAATAAACTGGTATCGGCATTATCAATGCTTAAAATAAACTTGTCTTGGCATTATCAAGGCTTAAAATAAACTCGTCTCAGCATTATCAAGGCTTAAAATTAACTGGTTTTGGCATTATCAAGGTCTTAAACATACTGTTCTGTTTGATAGTTTTATATTATTTGAATGATTTTTTTATAATTAAAAAGGATTTCCAATCAATCGACACAAAAACTTTAGAATTAATAAATTTTATTATAACTTTATTTTTGATATACCTACCTACTTACAAATAAAAATACCTCATTAAATGAAATTCCGGTCTCATGGTTTTATATTTGAATAAAAAGTTTGGACGGTTTCCTATTTACTTATACAAGTACACCTTCTGAGACCTTATGATGTCCCAATTTGAGAATATCAGAAAATATCTTGCGTCTGGTGCGAATTTTATATTACGATTTTTTTTTTACAAACGTAGGATGAACGAACCCAGAGGGACCCCCGACGACAACCTAGTTTACTCTCCTTTAAACCTGCGAATTTGTATTTCGCAAATTGGAAGCGAGATTTTGAAAATAGTGCAAAAATATAATTCCCGGAATTTTCCCGGAGCACCTTGCAACAACATTTCCAGCGTTTTAAACTCCCACGAGGAATGCTCTGACTTTTCTTAACATGACGTCTTAATAGTGTTTTATACATTTTTTTTTTGCTACGGAGGTAACAAACTGGCTCTTTGTCAAATGAGTATTAAGTAATGCAGTGTAAAATATTTCATTACCACATTTTTGAGACTTGAGAAATCCAGTTTAAAATCAAGATGGAAAAAGAAAACATCGAGATCTGCAAGGCTAACTCACGACATGATCTTTAATATATTTTTATTATCTTAATTTTAAAAATGTATAAATCAGTACTCGATCAAAATCTTATCTTAATATTATTGTACGTTCAATCAGTAAAACTCGTTAATTTTAAGGTTGAGTATGTATGTAATTGTCTTTTATTTTTATACAGATTAATACAATTAACCAATTTAGGTACATACTACATATAACCTATTTTTTTATTTATTTTATTTCAGAAAACTACAGCTTTGTTAACTGTTTCGTTACATTTGGTGCTTTTAAAATTATGATTTATTATTTTTTTTTTATATATTATGATTTAAAACGTAGTTTGCTAATGATGATTTTTTACTTGAAGCCTTATCGTGATAGATAGGTATTCATTAATAATAATAATTATTATTATTATTATTTTAATATAAAATGAATATGTCCTTGTTAAACAAGTACATATACATCTTCCTACGTTCCCTCAAATAAGCATAAATGCTTGTGCTATAGGTGAACCAAATCGGTCGTGGCAGGATTCGAACTCGCGACCACTGGATTACTAGACTAGTTATGCAATTATTTATAACACATAGAACGTACCTCGTTCGTAGTATAAAAGTTCGCAATAAAATTAAAAGTTGCGAAATTGCAATTTGTCTAGTGGTTATCCGAGTTAAATGTTAAACTGTTTTTATGCGCTGCGAAACAGTTCCCTTGGACCGAAAAATATCCCATTCTTCCACTGTGAAATGTACGTTGTTGGAATATGATGAAATATGATGGAGTTTTTGTAAACTTTCGCTACATTTGTAACAGATTAATTTACACTTTGTTGCCTGAATACTTTACAAAGGGGAACTATAATCTAACATTATTTGTATTATACAATAAAATGCGTTTGAAAAGAATGCGTATTGCGGGTGTAGTGAATGTTGTTTTCCGTGTTTACTTTTTGACAATAATTCTGATGTAGGTATTAATTCTGACTCTGACAAAAACATGTATGTATGATATGTATGATATATGATCCACCGTCCCCTTTTTTCAGGTATTGTAATTGCAGCTTAACAGGAGAATGATGATAAACACTGATCATATGCATGAAAATATTTTTTTCACCTGTGTCGATATTTCACAAGTGTAGGTACTGAATATTTTCTCTTTTCAAATACTCATTTCCTTTCAAGAAAAAAAATCGAGCCCCTCTAATATTTTAGGTCTTCAGCCGCCACTGCCTACAACGATAGTTGAATAAATATTAATAAATATGTTTACTTCACTCCTTACAACCCATCCTATAACCATGCACATTCTTCTTATACTTATTACAATATATGAAATGCTTTTTTTTTTTCATGTCATTATTCTGTACTTTCTGGGATTGGTATGTAATTGGTCTCATTTCTGTAAATCGTTTGTGTATTGTAAGTGTTAACATGACTGTTTACTAATCCAAATAAATTAATAAATTAAATTAAAAAAACCACTACGAATCATAAACAAGAAGATACTTTATTTTTTTCTTCTTATTCCCAACTAGATAATTTAATTTGATATAAAAATATGCACATTGTAGTATTATATCTCATTTTTTCATTAAAATTCAATTTAGTGGCGACATCGCTTCATACCATTTTGTATGGCAGTCGCCTATACACAATATCTAAGAAGACTTAAGGGGCCATATAAACCTAAACACCCCAATTTCAAATCAAATCCCACAAATATGTTATATGTATAATGTGCTTCTAGAAAAAATAGTAGGTAGGTATAAGTCTTTTCAAGATTTATCTAGTGAATGTTCGTCACACAATTTTGATATTCAGCCTAAAAATTATTAAAAATATCCTTTTTTACAGCTTTTTATTTTAAATTACTTCATAACTATGTGTCGTAGAGAAATAAATATTTTATATGCTTAAAGAGTGAATAAAATCAAAGTGAATGACCGATAATTTTTTTTCATTTCAAGTAAGGTTTGTTCTTAAAATGCAAAAAAATCAACAAATTTGGGGTTTCCGATTATTTAAATCACGTATAAACCTTTTTTAATGCACGCCATATTTACCCTTACTATTATAACGTAACTTCATAGTGCATTGGGCGGTTTTAATATATCATGTTTTCAGTCACTATGTTTAGCGTTTTATGTCCTCTTAATAGTTTGATAATTAATCTCCAAACATACATACATACATACCATCATGCTGTTATCATATTCTGTTAAGGAAAAACAGACTGACCTCCATACTATCCTATCCTGACATACATACCTACATGTGTTGTATAGAAAACAAAATATCTTAAAATATTTATTAATTTGTGTTTGTGTTTATAGTTTGGTACGTATTCTTCAATCATACATACTATCGCCATCGACAGTTGGATCTCATGTGTTATATGCAACTAGTATTTCAATTCTTACCCTATCGCACATACATAGACGTCCTACTACAAATCCTTCGAAGCGATCTCATTTCAACTGCATAGTAAAATTTTATTTTATTTTTATTTTCTTTCAATCGCCTAAAACTTTACATATATCAAAGCCAATTACAGAGATGTCTTAAATTATTTTAAAAATAACTCAATCAATCATTTGAGTATATGTATAATGCAGTTTCATGCGACTTCTTCAATGTTAACATTTTTTTTAACATCTTCATTATTTTTAATATAATCATAAGAATCACTGTCTCATTTTTCCATCCAAGTTTCCGAGCAAGACAAGCGCAATTAATCTTGTTTCTTGTATGAAATATGAGTGTCAACCGCACTGATCAACAAAAACCAAGCTCCGAGCGATGTCCAAATTTGGTTCCCATTAAAACTTTATATTTCAAAGACAAGAGAAAAAAAAAACTCAGAAAGTTTTTTTAAGAAATGACAATATCCGTCCCCCCATATCATCGTGTGCCACAAGAGGAATAAATAACAGGGTGGAGCATTTAAATTTTAATAAAACAAAGTGCATTTTTAAAACAGAAGATTTTCAGTCATAAGGCGAAGGAGGAAGAAGTAGATATTCATAAAAATTATCAATAAATTGCAATGTATAGTTGTTGGTAAACATTCGTCCGATTGATATTTTGATATAAAAAAACATAAGCAAAGAGTCACGACTGCCAGAATTACGCCATAGTATAAAGGCTGATTTTCTTTATGTAAAAGGATACCACAGCAGGAAACAATGGTTGGATAATATTAAGAACTCTGAAAAGTTGTGGCTTTCGGAAATAACAGTCTTCAATAGTGTTAAAAACTGTTATTTTAACCCTTCAGTTATAGTATGAAGCGTAATAGTAATAATAATCTTCGCAAGTGGCGAGATTATTACCATATGGCAATTTCTTCCAACTAACCAGTGTTTTCAGCCCAAAGAAGAAAGAAATGCGCGATAAATTAATTTAAATATTTTTTCCTGCTGGGGATTGAATCCAGGACGCCCGCACAGAAACCAAAAAACTAACCAACTGTGCCACCCACCATATAGCATAAAGTAATAAAGCGTTAATTTTTTTATATTTACTAAGTACCTACGGAAAACTATTAGCAACAGCCTTCATTCTTTTCTTGCGGGCCCCCAACCTCTTATTCCGTTCCTGTCAGCTTTGTATATTTTCTTCGTCAGACGTTCTTCATTCATTCTTCCCAAGTGGCCAAACACTTTCATTTTGTCAATTGTATCTTTCTTCATCTTGCATCTCTCCTTTCATCTTTCCTTGTGTCTTCATTTCGTACTCTCTCATAAATCTTTCTATTACAAATTCTTCATAGCGATCTCATTTCAACTGCATTTATTCTGCTTTCGTACGACTTCTGCCATGTCCAGGTTTTACTTGCATAGGTCAGGGTTGGTACTATGATTGGCTTATGAATGGCAACTTTGGTATACTTTGATATGTTGCAAGATGTATTGCAAAACAAATATCGAAATACCATACGTCGTTGATATAAAGAGAGGAACAGGGTTTCATAACTTTTCTCTTAGAAATCTATTCCAGACTAACTCTTATAAATTTTTTAAACATTTTTAATATACTAGTTGCATGTAACATATGAGATCCAACTGTCGATAGCGATAGTATGTATAGTTGAAGAATAAGTACCAAACTATAAACCTATAAATACAAATTATTGAATATTTTAGGATATTTTGTTTTCTATACAACACATGTAGGTATGTGTGTCAAGATAGGACAGTATGGAGGTCAGTCCTGTTTTCCTACCCGTAATATGAAAACAGCACGATGGTTCTGTATGTTTGTTTGAAGATTTTAGTATCAAACTATACATATTGTGTATAGGCGACTGCCATACAAATTGTATGAAGCAATGTCGTCACTAAATTCAATTTTTATAAAAATTGTCAAAAAAAAATCGAGATGTGCTAATACAATAATAATATTTTTTATAGAAAAATAAATTATCAAGTTGGGTTGTTTCGGCTTTTTTCGATATTTAAAAAAAAAATGGAAATATAGGCAGTTAAACTCTGAAACCCTGTTAAACTTTGAGAAACCCTGAAATTTTTGAAAAAAAATAATTTTAGATTTTATATTTGTCTAATTTTCAGCGTTCTAGCTTTTATAGTTTCTGAGATATATGGAAAAAAACCCAAATTTCACAAGTTGATAACCCCTGACTAAAACAAAAATTCAAAATCCCGAGTCTAAAGGTTTTGTAGGCCTATAACTATTTATATATTTTGAAATTTTGGGCTCTGAAAATTAAGCGGATCAAATGTTATAAGGGACGGACGGACGGACACACACACACACACACACACACACACACACCCTCACACACACACACACACACACACCCTCTCTCACACACACACACACACACAAACACACACACACCCTCACATACACAGACAGACACACATACACGCAACACACACACACACACACAAACAGACACACATACACACAACACACACACACACACACACACACACACACACACACACACACACACACACACACACACACACACACATGCTGCGAAGAATGCAGCATATATGGAACATATATGCTGCAATGCGAAGGCTCTAAGTTGGTGTTTTTTGACTTCAAAGTTGGAAAAGCCGTGAAAAAAGTAGACCCTGCATACAATTCTTGCGTACCTAGGATTTAACTTCCTCTTCGTTCAAGAGAATGAAATTCAAAAAATAAATAAAAACGAGTAGGTTGTAGCCAATACTAAATTCTCCATTACAAAGTAAGTGAAAGGTTGACAATCTTAGATTTCTAAACAAATATTAGTTTCCCTGGCGACAAATGTTTTCATAATACACCATATATACAAAAACTTATTGTATGCACTCTCTACATGATACCTGTTGAGAAATTTATGTTAAAACATGAATTAATAGCAAGATGAGCATGTATGAGACAATGTATCAATGTTGAGGAGGCGATGGATATGTGTTGAGATAGATGAATGCAGTGTTCGGTTCTCATTGCCTACCCCTTGAGGAAAATATAAGTGGAGATTTACACTTGTCTATAGAGACCAATACAATATCAATGTGAATTTGATCACTCAATTTTCCCATAGAGAAGCTATTTTACTTCTGTTATATACACTTTTCAAACAAATATGAAATTTATTTCACAGTGATATATCAGCCCATGCATTTTTTTTCTTTAAATATTGACATACTGGAATATATTTTTGAAGAGCATATTTTTATTGGATTAAAAGTGCAAAAAATATAAAAATACCTCAATTTTCCAGAACGTGGGAGCATTTTGAAAATTTTGACAGGTGAAATCATAGAGCAAATTGACGGATATCTATGGAAAACTAATCAGCTCTAAGTTTATGGATTTTACATATATGATATCAATATGAAGTCAATCGGTCTTATAGTTTCAGTTCTCATTTTGATATTTTGAAGATTGTTTTATTCTGTGTTACTGTGGAATTGACAAGAGAGAGAGAGACAGAGTGGCGAGTTTATAGCCTTATAGAAATTTCTTCTAACTGGTTTCTTCTATCGCGTTCTCAGTCCAGAGAAGCAATATTTGGCTGAGAAATGAGTATAAATAAATTTATACTCTGCTGGGGATCGAGCCCGAGCAGATACTAAACGGCCTACCATTTGTGCCACAGCGATCGGTACAATGTTTTTACATTGATAACATATAAAAACGGTAAAATATTGTTGTTGCATATAACCGAATAAAATGCAAATTTTATTAACGTTCAGCCGGAATCATATAGCTTTGTTTACTTTGCATGAATTACAAAATTGTTCCATTTTATCAAAATATAAAATGAAGCTAGCTGCAACTGGTCGGGAAAAATCGATTGCGAAATTCCAGTATCGACAGACAGACAGGGAGGCAGACAGACAGAAGGATAGACAGACATACGGATAGATGGACAGACAGACAGACAGACGGATTGACAGACAGATGGATAGACAGACAGACAGAGAGACGGATAGACAGACAGACATATGAACTGACAGACAGACGGACGGACAGGCAGGCAGACAGACAGACAGACAGACGGACAGACAGACAGACATACAGATGGACAGACAGATAGACAGACAGACGGATGGACACATAGATGGACACATAGATGGACAGATAGACCGACGGACAGACAGACAGACAGACACATAGACAGACAATCAGACAGACAGACTAGTGAAGTTAAAGAGAAAGGCGTATAAAAATTTTCCGTCAAAATCACATTATGGTTATTTTCTAAATACATACTTCTAAAGTTATTGTGTTAACAGAGCGCAAATCCATTATGAAAATATTAAATCAAAGTTCAAAATCACTGAAACTTTGTCCACACATCTGGCAACATTGTAAATATTTGAAGTAATATTTAGCAATGCAAGTTAGTTCATTGTAAGTATTTAGCATTTGATTATTTTTTTTTATTTAGTTTCATTTTGATGTTGAGCCGAGACATCTCGGCGAAAACGTTTAAAATGCCCTCGAGATCTGGTAAATTGAGTTTTTAAACATTCGTTTAAATAATGTTTAAAAAAAATAATGTCGGTACTTCATAAATATGGTTTCAGGGAATATCAACCTTTTAAGAAGGGTAAAAGGGTACCATGTGGACTGTGTAACGTTGGTCATAACCCACTTCAAAAATTAACGCATTGTTATAGAAAGACCGAATTGAATATGTTTTCATAAAACCCTTTTAAATAATAATGATAAAAAAAACTTCATTGCACCCAGCGCAAGTGGCGATTTTATTGCTGTTTGGAAAATTCTTCCAAACTAACCAGCGTTTCCAGCCAAGATATGCAATATTTAATTGAGAATTGGATTTAAATAAATTTCTCCTCCGTTGGGGATTGAACCCAGGACACCTGTACAGAAGCCAACTGCGCTACTCTTTATGATTATTATTAAACTTACGCTTTTCGTGTTAAAACTCATAAAGAAGAGTTATAAAGTTGTGAATAATGAATAAAACATAAAGTTTTTTATGTTCATTTAATTTATGATTGCGAATGTAACACACAAAGACTCAAAGACTGGGTAATTATTAGATATTATTATGTGTTATGTTATCTGCATAAAACTTTAGTAACGAGTAATAAAATCATTATGTTCTGAATTAATTGCATAACTATACACATTATACAAAATTAATGTTACAATCGTACCGCTCAACAAACGCTTATTATTCTGATATTATACGTTAAAATACAAATATCAATACTTAAATGTTTTAGTATGTTGATTTAGGGCACCATCGGTGTCCGTGTTTATAGTGTTCCATTTTCGAATTAATAAACCTATCGTAAACTAAGTAGTTCTCATGCAACAAATGAGATCCAACTGTCTGAAACTCTCAAATCCAAATTATTGTTTTTATTTGTTTTCTTTACAAAACATTTATCTATGTCATGATAGGATAATGTGGAGGTCATTCCTTTTTTCCTACCCCGAATAAGTAAATAGCTAGATGGTATGTACATATGTACATACATATGTATGGAGATTAAGTATCGAACTATTGAGAGTCCCGTAGATATTGTGTAGTCTAGGTACATTGCCATACAAATTGTATGAAACGATGTCGTCACTAAATTAAATTTTTACAAAAATTAAAAAAAAAAAACCTTGAGGTGAACTCTTTTAATGCACGTAATTTTTAAAGAAAATTATATTATCTAGTTGGGTTGTTTCGGCGTTTCTTGATATTTAAAAAATGGAAAAATAAGCCAAATTAGCAATTTTAAAGGTTATTTTTTAATTCATGATCATGCTGAACTAGTATCGTTCTGAGATAACATTCTGAAAATTTACGTAAATTTGTCATAAAAAATGTTTTTCTAAGTAAAAAAAGTTTTATCAACCCTGGAATTATTTCTAAAAAAGTTATAAAAAAACTATGTAGAAATCGAGCCGAGTATATACAGTGAGGAAATGTGTTGATCAATGGACCATTCGTACCCTAAAGTGGCAACAGAGAAATTGCCACAGAGTGATGTGGGATAGAGAGACCAACATCCAACAACGGACGTCTGATGACAAGGATAATGATACTATAGTTACAAATCTACTTCGGGATTCTCGTTGGTTGGAAGAGGTTGCCTCATGACAATAAGCCTGCCTTTGTGCACTATTGAAACAACCTTACAAGCCAACACGATAGTTCTATTATAAGAAAAAACGAGTGGGTTGTGGCCAACACTAAACTCTTAACTAACAAGTCAAGTATTCAATTTTTGTATAGAAAATATTTAGCATTTTCATGAAATGGATTTGTTTAATTATTTTCACTTAAATATTTTATTATGAAAACCTGATATTTCTTCAATGCTATCCAGAGCTTACTTTGGAATATTCAATAGTATTCAGATATCCTTCAAAATCTAATGAGGTGAAGTGAGTATTATACATATATACAGATTTGCAAAATTTTAAATGAATCAAATGAGTACTTTAGTCTATGTATTATCGATAAAGCAAAATAAACACGCCCTACATAGCACACAGTAGGTAAGCACTATTCAGATATGCTTCAAATTATAATGGGGTCTAAACGAGTATAAGATATACATGTTTACAAGATTTGAAAAGAATCGAATTAGTTCTTTAGTCTATAATCAATAAAGTAAATTAAACACGCCGTACATAGCACACACAAACAGTTACATCGTGATGGAACTTTCAGAATACAATCTCAGCATGCTACTAGTTGATAATCTCCGAAAAATACCCTTAAAAATTGCGAAATCATAACTCCCCACTATATCCCCTTGGGGTAGTGAGGAGTAAAAATATAATTATCATATAACCTTTTATTTTTTTATTATTTAACACGCACCCAATAACACGTTGCCTCATTTTGGGTGCTTATAATATTTATCGTCTCACAGATCCAGACTGTAAACACAATTTAAAACTGTGTCTATAACGGTAATCGAGTCCGTGATCATGGGTCAGGAGTCATAAATCTAACCAACGGAGCCACGAAAGTCGATTTTACTATGTTTGATTTTACCAATGTAATTATTATGTTAATTATGTTCATCACCAGGGCTGACATCAAAAATGGACAAATTTTATTTTTGTAGAAAAAATTTAAACGACTGTCTGGTCCGCCACCCGCTCTGTCCTCACACTAGGCGCCGCCATAATCCGGTATAATTACACGTCAACCTTTTATTCCGCAATAAAGTGACATCATTAATTAGGCGCCCCTCCACTCCACATTGGACACCTCATAATCCGGACATAATAGACCTTCCAAATATTCGACACCTCAACTATTCGAATATCGAATCGCAAATAAGTAAATTATTCGAATACTCGATAGTATTCGACTATCGAATAAATTCGAATGTCGATTTCAAGGGGGGGGGACTGCTGCCAACGTACCTATTTTTCAATTTGATATACCATCATTATTTCTTATCAAATCGTTTTGAAAAAAATAATTGAGATAGTTTGGGTATTAATAAAGATAAATATATCTTTACTTTTTGATAATGTTCTGTATAAATTCTTGTAGAAAAATAATGGCATACCCCGATTTTCAACGTTTATCTTATATTTTTAATTATATATAAGGCGTAGTTCAACATTTTTTTTTAAATTAAAGAAGACAAAAATATCTAGAAAAATATGATGTAACGTTGCACTTCAGGTTTAGTAAATAAACCAAAAAAACATTTTCAAATGTTTGAATGTTAACTTTGTGGTTCATATTTAACAAATTAAATTTTTTTTTTTTTTTTTCATATATTTTGCATTTTTACCGGTACTGATCGACAATTAAAGCTGCTCTTAAATTTTATAAACTCGTTTCACCCTAAGATTCAGTTCACATTGGAAATAGAAAAGGAAAAAACACTTAATTTTTTAGATTTAAAATTGACATTAGTAAATAATAAAATTGAATTTGATATATATATCGTAAACCGACCTATACAGATACAACTATCCACAATACATCCAACCATCCAGCATCCCATAAACATTCCGCTTATCATTCCATGGTCCATAGATTACTAAATATACCACTATCATCAAATAATTTTAATAAAGAACTAAATACAATAAAACAGATTGCATACAATAATGGTTATAACAGTAAATTGATAGACTCTATTTTAAATAAAAAAATAAAAAATATTAACGTCAATAGATACCTACATAGTTATAATACAAATATCAAAAAAGATGAATATAGATGGAGACGCATATTGTTTGTTAATAATTTATCCCAATTAGTCTCAAATTTCTTACCAAAAGACATAAGACCGGCATTTTACACTGACAATAATATTGGAAAAAGTTTAATGAATTCCAAAGATAAAGATAATAAAATGGAAAACTCCGGCGTATACCAACTGACATGTGGAGACTGCTCTGCAGTCTACATAGGAAAAACAGGATGGAAATTTGAGACTAGAGTAAAAGAACATATTAGATGTATAAACAATGATAATTTTTCAGAATTCGCAGAACACTTAGTACTTAATGATCATCAATTTAATATGCAATCGGGAACAAAAATTTTACACGTCAACAAAGTAGGTCTCCGTCTTGATAATTTAGAGTCGCTAGAAATTAAAAAGTGTATTAATTCAAAACAGAACATAATATACAATCAGTTAAATTTATCTTTCAGTCCATTATTAAATATGTTTCCTTTTACTTCTAATCCTTCAGCCAATCGGACCCACCCTGCACAAGACCCAACCCTAAGTACCCCCACCCTACCTCTACCTCCGCCCCCATAGATTTCTTGTAAGCACGTCGTCACATTCTGTTTCAGTTGAAAGTTAGCCTGATGAGGGAACGGTTAGTTCCGAAACCGGTCGCATCGTTTCAACCAAAAAACGTGGTTAATACAAAGTTATATCTTTAAATTTAATTTAAAAAAACATTTATTTTCCATTCAGCGCCATTGCGAAATTTAAGTTATTTTGGTTTATTAACTTAACTTGATGCATTAATGCAAAGTTACATCGTATTTTTCCAGATATTTTGATCTTCTTTAATTTATAAAAATAATATAATGCTCTATACCTTATAGCTTTTTATAAATTTAAGATAAATGTCAAAAATCGGGGTATTCTTATTATTTTCCTACAAGAATATATACAGAACATAACTTAAAAGTTAAGGTATATTTTTCTTTATTAATATCCAAACTAACTAGGTTATTTTTTCAAAATGATTCGTTTTGTATTAATGATGCAAATTGAAATTGAAAAAAAGGTACGTTGGCAGCAGTCACCCTTTTAAAATATTCAAGTAAATTTCAATATTGAATCTTTGGGGGTACTCAATTATTTGTTAAATGAAGAAGGATTATATTGCAAATGTGCGTGTTCAAAAGGATTCTATTTTATTTAAAACATATCTAAACCTCCGAGTATGATCATTGTCAGTTCATTATATAATTAATAATACATAATTTATAGTGATGAAGGGTTTCAATCAAAGAACTACTAACGATCAACACTGGTTTATTCGAGACAAATGAAATTACAATATAAATAATAACTTAATTAATTTGTGATGTCGTGGGTCGGAACTAATAGATAAATATTAAATACGACTCTGTTTTATTGAACGATCAACACATGAATAAGGACCTGTCGATCAGCTCGTATCAACAACGGTGGGTTATGGTTCGTTGATCCTCGTCAATCTTCGGAAGTATTCGAAAATCATGCAGCTACAAATCCATTCAAAAAGTTAAAATCCTACATACATAAATAATATAATAATATAATGAAAAACAGTAAAATACTGAAACTAATGAATATGTCCTTTAAAAACAAGTACATATACACCATCTTATATTCCCTAAATTAAGCATAAATGCTTGTGCTATAGGTGAACGAAATCGGTCGTGGCGGGATTCGATCTCGCGACTATTGGATCCAGCGCGCTAACCGCTTTACCACCACCCATCTGCTATTCGATTAACTCATTTTTCTAATACCTATTTGAACATGTTTGAAATCCGAATAAGGAATCTTTTGAATATTTGAATTTGAGTATTAAATTAATTCAAAAGTTAAATTCCTAGATAAATAATGCAATGAAAAATATTCGAATATTCGAAAATATTCGATTATCGAATTTATTCGACTATATTCGAATCTATAAATCTGTTCGAATATTTGAATTTTAGTACTTATTAAATCCATTCAAAATTGAAAAATACTTATAAAAATAATTTTATAGAATTGTATGTACACAAAAATAAAATTGTTCAGCAAAAAATATTGCAAAGATAAATAAATATATTAAAAAAAAAATAATTAAAATGTAATGAAAATTATTCGAATATTCGAAAATATTCGATTATCGAATTTATTCGAATATTTATTTGAAAATATCTTAATCCATAATACTGTTCGAATATTTGAATTTGAATATTTAATCCTTTAAAAATTTAAAAATACTTGCCTATATAAATAATTATAGGTACCTACCTATTCAAAAAAAATTGGACAGCAAAAAAAAAATGGCAAAAATAAATAAATATATTATAATAAAAAATTTACTTAGGTTTATTATTCGAATATTTGATCATACATTCTCTACTCTTATTCTGACTTCGTAAGTTCCATCTTCAAAATCTCATTTATATGATCATGCCAACTCTTTCTCGGCCGGCCTCTACATTTTATTCCATTCTTTACAGCCTTGTTCATTTTCTTTGTTAGGAGTTTATCGTTCATTCCATCTACATGAACAAACCACCAAAAATCATTTATCTTCATTCTACTCACAATATATCTTTCAATCTTACATTCTCTTCTGATACCCTCTTCTGATAAATTGTTTTTCACACATTCGTCTTAGATACCTCATTTCCACAGCATTTTACTCCTCACTAACCCAAGGGGATATAGTGGGGAGATATGATAATTTTTAAGGCTATTTTTTTCATTCCAGATTAACAACTAGTATCATGATGAGATTGTATTCTGAAAGTTTCATCACAATGTATCTGTGTGTGTGTGCTGTGAGCTATGTACGGCGTGTTTATTTTACTTTATCGATTATAGACTAAAGTACTCATTCGATTCTTATCAAATTTTGCAATCTTGTACATCTGATACTCGCTTAGATCCCATTAGATTTTGAAGGATATCTGAATAGTGCTTCTCATTTTTCAATAGTGCTCAGGAAACTTAAAATTTGAAATTTTCATTTTTTTCCGTTGGTAAAAAGTCACATCACTTTCATAACATGGCATTGAAGAATTTTCAAGTTTCCATAATAATATTTTCAATAAAAATATAATTTCACAAAATCATTTCATGAAAATGCTGACTAGGATGACTTGTTCGTGAGGAGTTTAGCGTTGGCAACAACCAGGTTTTTTTGTTTTTATGTCCTCTCAAAAATTGTAAAAAAATCATATCTCTTCATTGTTTCATATTATTGGATAGTAAAAAAAACATAAATGAAATAAATTTCCAATATATACGGTAGTATAAAAAAGTAACTACAGGATAACCTGAAAGTGATGAACACATAATATAAAATGTTTAGTTTTTTATAGGTATTATTTTTAAGTGAATCCTTTAATAGATTCCGTTCGTTCAAGCGCCCGGCTCACTTGAGTATCAATCTTCGAAAGATAATATAAATGTGACACTTGATGGGGGTACGGGGGGGGGGGTATTTTTGTCACCTGCCACCGGCGAATATCAACCTTATGGACAGCCGTAATTTATTAACGAGCCACTTGGCTTGGCAGTGAAAAGATATAGTTTGACAATAAAGGTCAAATTACCTCATCAATCCGTCGTAACTTTTATTTATGACGTTTTCGCTCATCGAGAGTGTCGGGATTTAGTTTAAGGAAACGAGGGAATTATCGATGTCGTGTGTCGCGAATAGGGAATAGGGAATCGAGAACTCATAATGGATCTGTTTTTAAAATAGGAACATTTAGAAATTCACAGTAGATTTCATAAGCTACATAATGGTGATGGAATATTACCGTTATTAATAAAGTCTGTATGTATGTCTCTTATCGTGTATGTATTTTTATTTTCAAATAATGAATATGTCCTTGAAAGAAGTACATATATGTACATCTTCGAAATCGGTTGTGGCAGGATTCAAACAAGCGACCACTGGAATACTAAACCAGAGTGATTAAAGACTTAATTTCATTTTGCATTGTCTTGATTCTGGATCAACTAAAAGGTACTATGTCAAATATTAATTTAAAATGCACCCATTAAGATATTTTCACATTATGGAGACGTCTCACTGATCCAGGCTGAAAACACAATTAAAAATTGTGTCTCCACCATGGATTCAAACTTGTGACCTTAAGTTCAGTAGTGGAATATCCAACCAAATGAGCCACGAAGGTCGACAATCTTGTTGAAAATAGGCTCCACAGTGATATATCTTGTTGCAAATTACTCGGAAGAGAAGGATCTGCCTCGGTACTCTTAGATTTTTTGAGATAGAGGTTTTAGAGATTTTTATCCTGGTTGTCGATGCATGGAGTCTAGGTAGGTAAGTATGTAAAAAAAAAAGAAAACAAATCATGTGATCGCAGAGTAGCCATAGCAATTCAAAACTAGTACTGCCTCAGAACAGACTATGTCTAGCGAGGCAGTAAAATTTCCAATGTGTGGAAAAATAATAATAATAATAATTGTAATTAGGTACCTATAAACTAAAAAATATTTTTTTTTTATTCCTTTGTAATAATTTATTTATACTGTTGGAAATATACTATTCATTCATTCATTCATTCATATGTGCTACTTAGTTTTTTTTAACAGATTTTAATTATCTCAATAGAGACGAAGTTGGAATATTTACTGTAGGAGAACCGGGAAATCAAGGCACCTACAGGGCTTACGACCTGTCATCGGCTGGTTTACGTGATCACTTTATGCGCTTGCGCAACGTTCACCAATTATGCCTTTTAATGAGAATGAGATTAAAAGGCATAATTGGTGAACGTTGCGCAAGCGCATAAAGTGATCACGTAAACCAGCCGATGACAGGTCGTAAGCCCTGTAGGTGCCTTGATTTCCCGGTTCTCCTACAATAAATATTCCAACTTCGTCTCTATTGAGATAATTAAAATCTGTTAAAAAATATCTTTGACTCCCGACAGGGAAAAAAATCCAATGTTTGCGCATATGCAATAATAAAAATATTCGAGTGCTACTTAGTAAAAACATCAATTATAACTCTAATGGATATTTTTAAAATCGCCTATTTAATACTTCTACACATATTATTTATAAGAAAATAACAAAAATAAATAGGTACAGTTAGAGTAAAACTTCTTGAGCCATTTTACTGTGGAGGGGGGCGATTTGCACATAATATCAACCAAACAAAAATGTACAAATTTGCGCCCTGTGCACACGGAAGGCTGGATTAACCCTTAAATGCATGATTTTTTGTATTTCATTAAAAAAAATATTTTATGGTGTATTTTGAGGTGTAGTCTTAGGGAAAAATAATAAAAAAAATCATAGCCATAAAAAAGTATATTTTTTAAAGAAAAAACAGTATGATGTAAATTTCCATCATCATGTGAGTATGGTCAGTCAGCTAGGAACAAATTTGTTATATGGTATATTATATAACTATAAATGAAAAAAATATTGAGAATGAAAATTTATGAAACAATTATTGTTTTTGTTTAAGCACAGATTCACTTTACATTTAGAACATCGAACTGTCGAATATCCTTTGCACAATGGTAATTTACACCGAAGGGAATTTCCTATTTCTGGCCAATGTTCGACTCCATCTTTTCGGACGTCTTTTCCAGGTACCACTGCTATTTTCACTCTTTTTTTTTTTAGCTTCCAGCTCATTTTCAATATTTCACTTGCCCTTTTATTTTCACTTGCCCTTATATTACAAAGAGCATATGCTAGTTCATTTTTAAACCGAACCAAATTAATTTTCTTCATGAATTCTCTTTTATCTGGCAATTTACTATTCGGAATTCTGTTCTGCACCACAGTACCAACACACTGAATTCCTTGTGATGCCAAGTAGTATACCAATGGCAAAGACGTATAGATGTTGTCACAATAGACGATTTGATTTACTTGTCGTGTTATTGCTCTTACCAGGTGTAACACAACATTGCCAGTAGCCCCTATATCTGGTTCATTTTCAGGTCTGCTCGAATTATCTTGGCCAGCATAAACTTCAAATTTATCAGCAAAGCCATCATAGTTGCACAGAACATACAATTTGATTCCCCATTTGTGAGGTTTGTTGGGCAAATGTGTTTTTCCTGTTTTCCAATCAAAGTAAGATCTTCCTTTTCATTATTTTGAAGATCTTCAATTACAATTTGTTCATCTTCAATTTCTTTTTCATCCCCAAATATCTGAACTAATTCACGATTTTTTTGAAGATCTTCCAGTGTTTCATCTTTATTATCACAGTCTTCCATGTCATCCTCGGACAACCACCCATCTTCCAATGACAATATAATATATTCTCTATGTCCTCATCATTTGTATTACGTTTCATACCAAGTGAATTTCTTGAGGTGGTTTGGACATATAAAGAATGAATGATGAACGATTGACCAAAAAAATATACATGGGTGTAAGAGATGGAGTGAACAGCAGGGGCCACCCTAGAAAGGGATGGCATGACTATGTGAATGATATTTTGAAAGAAGGAAATATGAGAAGCTTGAATAATCGTCGAGCATGTATGAGACGATGCATGGATGTAAAGGAAGCTAAGAATATGTGCAAAAAAGAGGAGTATGGCACTCGGTTCTCTCTGCTTAGCCTGTAAGGGATATGGCGTGATGGTATGTACATATCAGTGTTCTAAAAACAAAACAATGAAATGTTAACTTTATCCAGTAAAGCAATACTTCATATGAAAAATGATGATAGAAATTGCATGATGATGTAAATTTCAATCAAACTGTAATTAACTGTATTTTCATTGAATTTGATAATTTTAACAAAAATAAAAGATGTATCTGTAAATACACACATTTTTGCTACACATTATGAATTTTATCTCCTTTGAAAGATGAGAAATAACTGAGAAATTTGAATATAAAACTTTATAAAATGCCAGAAACACTGATAACGCGTTCTCCCAATTACTATCGACACAAATCATAGTAAAAATGGTATATTTTATTTTTATTTTCACTTGAATCCATAGATAGACTACTTAAGATATTACCAGACAAAAAAAATATACCGCTGTCATTAATCATAAAAAAATATATTTAAATATTTGGTACGATGGAAATTTCCATCACGATGCATTTAAGGGTGAAGTTGTAATGTGTATATTAGATGGTAAAATGAAAATTTGATGAGTTGCTCTAAAAGAGAAAAAACATATTTTATAAATTATATTACTTAATATAACATACATAACTTTATACACATAATTAAAAAGCAAACCTAAAAGAACATTTTAAGTTAATATTTCACAATAATTTACGTAATATATATTTTTACAAAATTATGTTTTAATATTCACATAACACTTTTGACATATACGTGTTTCTGTTATTCTTTTTCAATTAATTTTAAAAATGTCATAGAATACTAAATTCTTACATACCTACTATTAAAATTTTCCTATTTCTTATTCTGCAGCAGTTTTGTACAAGGTTATTTTTGTATTCGAAAGATAATCACGAAATGAAGGGTTAAATCGATTTAAAAAAAAATAAAGTTTAAAAGATCAAATAATAGTGTTTCCCTTCTGTGTAGTCGTCCTAGATTCGATTACCAAAATAGGTGAAATTTATTTCGAAAAATTTCTTACATTTCTTAAAAACAAAAGATGCTTTTACTCTCACAACATACTTCAGAAAGTCATGGTTAGACACTACACAAAGAGGAAGTAGGAGAAAGATTTGGAGACCAAGATTGAGATGGGAAGATGACGGAAAGAAAGATGCGGCACAGGTCCTGCGAATAACAAACTGGACGAAGGCCGCTGAGTTGGAGCCAAAGATCGAAGGAGGTTAAATCTCGATTTTCGTGAAATAGTGCCATCGAAAAATAATTAGAACAAAATCGTATGCTAGTGAATATGTATATCGTTGAAATAAAAATGTTTAAAATGTTCACAAAAAACATATTTTTTCAGCCCGTTTCTAATGTGAAGATTATTCGAAATGATTACTTTAATTATTTGACATATGGAATTGACTATTGGATAACAAATCGAAGGGTGCATAGTTTTCAAATATGTCATCAAAACCAAATCTATGAAATAAAAAAAAAACATTAAAAAAAAATCGGACACCGCCCGGCATGCAACCCTTTGTCGAGTTTAAAGCGGCTATTTCATTTAGTTTTTATACACCAAACATTAATTTGCGTGAGTGTTATGTTTTGACAGGGTACACGTATCTACAGTAATTTATAACCAGCTTGTGAAATATGTACATTGTATTCTATATAGAGCATAATAATTCTACTTGGTGAGATGAAACATACCCAATGATATGTATAAAGTTACATCAACTACGAATTTTAGTTATACCTACAAATCCAGTACTATTCAGTTATTACAAGTGTGTTTTATATGTACACCCTGTAGTATGTAATGGACGACCGATGTAACACAGCAATCGTATCAAGGTGCTTATAGTTAGCGGCGAATAACACGTGCACGTCACGTGGTGTGCGTAGGGCGCATTTTGTGTTTTTTTTCTGGGTTGTTATATTATGTGAAAATCGCTCCCCTCCACGACACAAATACTCAAGTCACTTTCCGGAAACATAAAATTAAAATTATGGCGCTTCAATAATAACAAAATTGATGAAATGACATGACTTTCAATAATAACAAAATAGTGCCTTTTCTATTTCATATTTAAATTGACGCTTCTTAAATATAAAATACAAATAATAATAAAAAAAAAATTGAACTTTTTAGAACTTTGTTTATTTTCACTGTTTTTTTTTTTGTTACGGAGTAAGAAATGTACCTATTTCTTATGTATTTTTTAAAATTAATTTCCACAATATAAACGCCACTATCTTAGAATAATGATAAGGTGTATCGGTTCCAGACCTATTTTTGTTCACCTATAACACTAGCATTTTAATGCTTAGTTTTGGGAATATATGTAACGAACTTGTCTTTATTTTTTATTATTTATTAAGGAATATTAACCGACACAATATATAACAAAACTTTAATCAATATATAACAAAAAAACAATGTTTAAACTCTCTCAATAGAGTTAAAAACTCATATTCGAGAGAGGAGTATCGTAATTACACACACAGAAAAAAATCAATTTGTAGGATCATAAATTGCCCAAAATATGATTTTTTTTATTTTATATTGCTTCTCGAGCAACTAACAGTTAGGTACTATGTCAAATTAATATAAATTTAACGCGCACTCAATAACAAGTTGCTACATTCTGGAGATTTACGATATTAATCGTCTCACAGATCCAGACTGAAAACAATTAAAAACTGTGTCTCCACCGGGTAACGAACCCGGGACCTTTGGATCAGCAGTCAGATACCTAACCAACTGAGCCACGAAGGCCGACAATGATATTTAAATGTTATTTTAAATTTGTGTTGATCTTTTAATTTTCAAATGGAAGTGGAAAGTTCATTGTCGACTAATATTCCCCTGGCAATAATTTATGTGATGCAGTTGTGTTTTTCTTTGATATGATGATCTTGAATTTTCTTATAGATTTTCCTGTTTTAGTAGAATAAAATTCAGGACGGTTCTGCCTGAAATATAAACGCATACATTGTATAGAAGCTTTTTTCAACAGGCGGAATCAAAACCATCCATTTTTACCCATCTTCTTCTTCTTCTTCTTCTTCAGCCCTCTGTCTTCCACTGCTGGATATAGGCCTCTTCCATATTCTTCCCATTTATACCCATATCATGGATATAATTATCTTAATGAGTTATAAAACATCTTAAGATATTATAGAACTCCATAAGATAATTATATCCATGCTATGGGTAGATATGGATGGTTTTGATTCCGCCGGCTGTCCCGACTTGCCTCCCTGGTATATACCCACTTTTTCATTTTTCAAATAAATCATATGTTTTTTTCTTTAGAGGTTGACATTCGCTGAATGCATTTTTGGAACAGTCATCTTTCGTATCGAAAATTCACACAAAAAATGCACCTAATAATACGGTTCCACACTTTATGGGGAGATTTATGGGGACAAATCATCTATGATTCAGTATGAAAACACAGTCTAAAACAGTGCCTCCACCGGGGATCGAACCTGGACGTTTGTTACATTATTTAATTTTTATTTTTGAGAATAACATGAAAGATATGTTGGTCCATCTGTAGTCACGTGTTAATTTCAAAACGTTGCAAGTCAGTCACGTTATATCGAACTAACGTGACATCATCTAACCTACGCTATAATCCAGGATTGATAGTGCTAAATGGACTGTATGGAGGACGGGCACATTAAGGACTTACAAGATAAAACCCGTTTTAATCAGGCACGAATATTTAAATTAAATAATTGAATTGAATTAAAGCTCGTTACGAATACTAAACGAGTATATGGTACTCATATACCTATATAACTATGTTTATTTTATAATTATAGGCACACAATAGGCGGATTGATTGAAATAATGCAATCTCTTACAGTCATCTTAAGCAAATTTTAAGTAAATTCGATGCAAAAGCAACGACGAAAGAAAGAAGGAAATTGAAGAATGCAGATGAAATATTCAAGAATTATTTTATAAATCAAAATTTATTTCCTGACACATAAATGGATTTTTGAAACATCGAAATCTTCGAAGTCAGAAAGATGTCATTAATAGAATGAAAGTAAACACATTGAGATGGTTTGGCCACATGGGAAGAATGAATGAGGAACGTCTGACGAAGAAAATATACATTGCGGACAAGAATGGAATGAGAGGTCGAGGCCGCCCAAGGAAGGGATGGCACCTCCATGTTAACGATATTTTGAAAGACGTTAGAAGCTTGAACAACAGACGGGCAAGTATAAGGCGATGTATGAATGTTGACGAGACGATGAATGTATGTCAAGATAGAAGTAAGTGGCGTTCGGTTCTCTCTGCCTACCCCGTTAGGGACATGGCGTGATGGTATGTATGTAAGAATAATAGAAGAACGTGTACAGAACTATGCATTGACGTGAATGAAGCAAGAAATGTCAAGATAAAAGAGTCTGACTACATTCAATAGGGAAGTAACGTTATGGTATGGTGTGGTAGGATATGGTATGGTACGGTAGGATATGGTATGGTACGGTACGTTACTGTATTGTACGGTCCGATACGGTACGGTACAAAACGAAAATACAATTAAGTAAAAAACGAGTGGGTTGTGGCCAACACTAAACTCTCCACTACACAATGAAGCTTCCCTGCTAATATTACACTCTAATATCAATATGAAATCAAATATGTAACTAAACATTGCTAAACATAAAAATTCTCCTATATATTTTTCATACAAAATATTGATTAATAGAAACATAATTATTGAAAGGATATATATTTTTCTTTTAAGGTTGGCAAACTCTGAATGCAGTTTTGTGAAAATTCTTTTTTTTGCATAAATAATTCAAATAAAATGAAAATATCTCAAATTTCCAGGTCGTGAGAGCATTTTTAAAGTTTTAACAGATGAAATCATTGAGAAATAATTAACTGTTGTCTATGGAAAACTAATCAGCTCTAAATTTATGTACTTCACACATATGGTATCAATATGAAGTTCATCAGTCATTTGGTTTGGGCTGTACAGAGGACACAAATTTTCAAATTTGTGTACGGCATACGGCATACACACAAAAACATCACGATGAAACTCAAAGTATACACTCTCTACATGATACCCATTGAGAAATTGATGTTAAAAAAAATATGCTTAAAAATTGTGAAATCATGACTCTCCACTATTCCATAGTTGGTAGTGGAGAGTAAAAACAATGACAAAAAATCTTATACCTACTCCGGACTAATGAAGTAGAAACATCCATTGCTCCACTGACTGAAGTCATATGATATAATATGATTGAATTTTTACACTTTTGTAGACATATCGCAAGAATAAAAGAGCAAAGATGGTCAGATAAGATTTTGGAATGGAAATCACATGAGAACAAGAGAAGAGGAAGACTACCTACGCGATAGTCCTTCTGAATGTTGAGTACCTATTATTTGTAGTAATTGTTTATACTGTGCAGGTTAAAAAAATGTAATATCCGCAAAAAAATTGGTCTACATATGATATATTGTATCGAATTTTATATTTGTTTGGTACATGATACGCCCAATTATTGAATATGGCAGTCACCTCTGGAGTGGCGCCCCCCAATACCTACTGAATACCCTCGACGCTGTCCAAAGGCGTGCTATACGTCTGATTGATGATCCATCACTGACCGATGGATTGCAATCACTAGAACACAGACGCAGAGTCGGTATTTTAAGTTTATTCTATAGATACTACCACGGGAATTGCTCAGAAGAACTTGCATCTTTGGTCCCTCCTCCACCCACTCGCAACAGAGTCACTCGCTTCACTCAATCGCAGCATCCATTCACAGTGGACCTTCAACATATACGAACAAGTCGCTTCTCGAACTCCTTTATTAACACAGCAGCCCGACTGTGGAACGATCTTCCGAATTCTGTGTTTCCACCTTCGTACAACCCGGGTCTTTTTAAAAACACACACACACACACACACACACACACACACACACACACACACACAAACACTCACACACACACACACACTCACACACACACACACACACACACACACACACACACACACACACACACACACACACTCACACACACACACACACACTCACACACACACACACACACACACACACACACACTCACACACACACACTCACACACACACACACACACACACACACACACACACACACACACTCAACGCTACGTAGTGCGCTTCTTCGGAAGAGTAAAATGGACCCAAATCCTAATAGCTGGCGTCCCCTACGTAGACATGTTAAAAAAAAAAAAAAAAACATGTACCAATAAGGCTTACAAGAACTGCCCATACCTTCAGACCTCCCGGCTGCGATACCAACTATGCTCAGAACTCTTTTATATACAGATCATGTAATACATTTAACGGTTTCAACGACATTGATTTGTTTCATAATACGTTTTTAAATTTTAGGACTTCCATTACAAACTCTTTACTTCGAGCGTCATCGTAGTGCGTGCGCCCTTCCCCTCTCCCCTCCATACTGTGTCCATTTTCCTTTTCCCATTAATCAAGCATAACTCATTCAGTTTTTTCTTTTGCACTTTTAGTGTCAGTTCTTATGATTTATCTTTTTTAATGTACATGAGCTAATAGTAATATTATGTAAACTTTGCTGGCAAATTTTTTGGTTTTATGTGTAAAAGATTTTTACACATAAAACCAAATAATAACCAGATAAATTCAATGTAATAACCAGACTCGCCAATTCCAGGATCATGGTTAAAGCGTACCCCGATAGAAACGGGATAAAAGCGCTAAGGGGAAAGAAAAAAATGTGTAAAAGATTTTTGTTTTGTATTGCTGTATGTTTACCGAAATATATAAAATAAAATAAATAAAAATAAAATAACTCTAGGTTTGTTTGGTTTAATTAAAAATAAAAAAAAGTGTCGTTGCCGTTGGCGCCCTTTGATATATTATTTAATATTGATGGTGTCATGGGAGAATGATATTTTATATTGTAATACATACCATAGTGGAATAATAATTGTATTAAAGTTCTTTAAGTAGACATAAATAATTCTATACTTAGCTCGCTTTGTAGAACTTTCGACAATTCTTTTAAGCTTAAGTAACTCCTTTAATGTTATTCAATATACATACGTTATAAAGGTTAATTTATTCTTATAATGGTGAAAGTTTTGATACATTTAATTGGTGACCCCGAAAATTATTTTTCATTCATATCATCAGGGTATATCCAAAAATGTGGGGTAACCAGCAACTGCTATGCGGGTGTACATTACCTTCTATAAGGAAGCACGACACGTGCATGTACACCTACACGTCATTCTCGTCTCAAAATAAATGGCACTGCTTTCAGAATGCGGCGTGGACTTCATCGTTGAATTTTGTGAGATGTTATTGTTGCCCGTTGTATTTTCGAATGCCCGGCTCCTGTGGGACAACCGAAAAAGAAAATATAAAATAGTGGAAGTACTATTCTAAGCCGGCACCTTACAGCTAAATTTATTTAACTAAGTTTTGTGTTACAAAAATAATATGTTTATCTGTACCTACTTATTTTATTTTCCGTCCGCTGTGGCACAGATGGTTAGCAGTGTGACTTCTATGAGGACGTCCTGGGTTCGATCCCCAGCAGAGAAGAAATTGATTTTTTTTTTTAATTGAAAAAATGAATTTGTTCTTGTTAAACAAGTACATATACATCTTCCTACGTTCACTAAAATAAGCAAATAAATACTTGTGCTATAGGTGAATGAAATCGTTCGAGGCAGGATTCGAACTCGCGACCACTGGATTACTAACCCAGCACGCTAACCGCTCTACCACCGACCCATCTAAATATTTTAAATTCATTTCTCACGCAACTATGGTTCTTTGGGCTGGAAACACTGGTTTATTAGGAAAAAGATGGGTCGATGGCAGAGCGGTTAGCGCATTGGGTTAGTAATCCAGTGGTCGCGAGTTCGAATCCTGCCTCGACCGATTTCGTTCACCTATAGCACAAGCATTTATGCTTATTTTAGGGAACGCAGGAAGATGTATATGAACTTGTTTAACAAGGACATATTCATTTAAAAAAAAAAAAAAAAAATACCATAATGCAATAAAATACCATACCATAGTGCAAGGAAGTGAATTATTATTACCATAAAAATTTCAAAATGAGAACTCACTACTATTACATGCATTTTATGTACCTTGTTGTTGAGAGTATAAACTGTTTTATTTAAGTTCATACTAATATAGTTAGGTACTAATCTATTCTGGAAAAAAAAACTTGTGATAAAGCATTGATTGAGAAAATTCTGGTGTGGGATGTTAAATGTTCATCTTTGTTATCTCTCGAGAAATTGCACCATACATCGTAGAGTTTTCATTGAAAACCACATGCTCTGTAAAATACTCTTTTTTATCAAGAGTATTTTACAGAGCATGTGGTTTTCAGTAAACAACCCTTTCATTTCATTAAAGCGAATCGATCTGCTCTTACTTTCCATCTTAATTTGTTAGATAAATAATCCTTCGTAGAGTTTGTGCAAAGGAGTGGGTTGTAACCAACGCTCTAACATGTAACATATACTTATATAATATTAATACGTTCCATTCATACGCCATGTTCCTCGTGAGGTTGGCAGAGAGAACCGTAAACCACATACATTCATGCATCGTATCATATATACCAAACTTCTTAAATCTCCTTTATTCTGAAAATCGTTTACAAGATCAAGCCATTCTTTTTTCCGACATCAAGTCGTATATCTGTCAATTTTTTTAATACACCCTAGTTAAAACATAAGCAAAAATATATTTTTCCTGTCGAATCACGGCTATTCTTATCAATCTGCTGAATCACAACCACATTCACTCTTTCTCTGAAGTTTTTAGGTCTTCTTTTCAAGTAAGTACATTTTTTTTAATGAATCAATATACCATTGTAACAATTACATATACCAGCAGTTTTCAATCTGTCTATTGACACGGCTTCCAAACTGTAGAATTCAACAATAATTTTGATAAATATTAACACATATATATATATATATATATATATATATATATATATATATATATATATATATATATATATATATATATATATATATATATATATATATATATATATATATATATATATATATATATATATATATATATATATATATATATATATATATATATATATATATATATATATATATATATATATATATATATATATATATATATATATATATATATATATATATATATATATATATATATATATATATATATATATATATATATATATATATATATATATATATATATATATATATATATATATATATATATATATATATATATATATATATATATATATATATATATATATATATATATATATATATATATATATATATATATATATATATATATATATATATATATATATATATATATATGTTAAATCTAAGGTTTTCGCGAGTACACACGGACGCGAACGGACGTGCGCGCACTATCCCTCGCGACGGAAATTTATTAACAAGGCGCCTATTGAAAATGTCTGATGTGATTCAGACGAAACGTCGGCAGACGACTGATTCTCTCGGGAATCAGAATTTGACGCGGGTTATCCCCAAAATACTTAATAATAACATATATATATATATATATATATATATATATATATATATATATATATATATATATATATATATATATATATATATATATATATATATATATATATATATATATATATATATATATATATATATATATATATATATATATATATATATATATATATATATATATATATATATATATATATATATATATATATATATATATATATATATATATATATATATATATATATATATATATATATATATATATATATATATATATATATATATATATATATATATATATATATATATATATATATATATATATATATATATATATATATATATATATATATATATATATATATATATATATATATATATATATATATATATATATATATATATATAGTCCAAAAACAGTGAAAGAAAAATCCAATGAAACACCATTATCAACAGCCCGACTACCATATTCCTCTCCTAACCTCCCCCGATTGTCTCCCGGCCGGTGTTGTCTCGCTCTTGATAATTCCATATATATGTATGTACAATCATCTTCGTGTTACATTATCTTATATCTATATTCTTAAATCATTCTCCCATAGGTATAAAATCATCCCCGTGTTATATTATTTTATATCAATGTTCTTATTAATAATCTACATATCACAATGGGATTAAGTATTTACCTACAGAATGTACGCGGTCTTCGTAGTAAAACAGAATTATTCTTATTAAATTGCTTGAGTAGTAATTACGACGTTGTTTGCCTAACTGAGACATGGCTTTTAGATACCATACATAGTTCAGAACTTTTCGATTCAAGATATACTGTTTTTCGCAGAGATCGTAATTATACCGCACTTAACCAAAAATTAGGCGGCGGGGTATTAATTGCCGTGAAAAATGAATTAAATCCAAAATATCAACCAACATGGATATCACTAGCGGAGGATATATGGGTTTCAATTAAAGTTAACACTACTCGTATAATCAATATCTGCTGTAGCTACCACCCACCAGGTATCAATTATCTTAATAATTTACAGAATCATCTAGAAAATACAGAACATCGCATTAATAATTATCCTGATGATATTTTTATCCTGGTCGGCGATTATAATATTCCCCAATAGAATTGGTCATTAACTGATGACAACTCTTTGCCTTCATTAAGCTCCAATACAGCATCTCCGTCCAGTACTCTTCTTATCGATTTTCTATCCTTCACTGGCACATATCAAATAAATACTCATAAGAACACTTTAGGTAGAACACTGGATCTCGTAATATCTAACTTTGGATACACCTCGGTTATTATATGCGATTCTCCTCTTGTTCCTGAAGATCCGTACCATAAAGCCCTTATTATTAAACTTGAGTTAAATGAACCAAATTATATTAACACTAACTCGCGCGAAGTACTCCTATACTATAGAGCCGATTTTATTAACATGAGACATGAATTATCAACTATCAATTGGCTGACTAAATTTAATGATTTAAATCTAGATGATGCTTTGTCCGTATTTTATGATAAACTTTTTGATTTAATTGATAAATATGTTCCCAAGAAACGTGTTTCAGCTAACAAAAGTTTTCCGATATGGTTTAATAGACCACTTATTAAAATTATAAAAGAAAAAAACAAATTCCATAAAAAATGGAAAAAATTCGCCAACCCTAGAGATTACGATACATTTAAACTACTGCGATCACGCCAAAAAACAATTACACATGCTTGTTACTACTCCTATATTACGAATATTGAAAGCTCACTTCAAACTAATCCGAAAAATATATGGTCGTTTGTAAAATCTAAGCATCCATCAAATGTTCTCCCAAAATCCATGCACTATAAACAATCTCCAGCAAATAACGGTCCTACAATATGCAGTATGTTTAATGAATATTTCACCTCTGTATTTGTGAATAGCCCCACCTGCGAAACTGCAAATTATAACTCATCTGCTACAAATAACTCTCATTTGTTATTAACGAATGTTTATATCAGCCCTAGTATAGTATATAATCATCTTATTAAAGTCAATATTAACAAAGGAGCAGGCATAGATAGAATATCTCCCCACATGATCAAACAATGTGCTAATGAATTATGTTTTCCCTTATTCTTACTTTTTCAACGATCACTGAGTGAAGGTATTATGCCAATAATATGGAAAAAAGCTCTTATTACCCCAATTTATAAAAGTGGAGATAACTCTAATATCGAAAATTACAGGCCTATATCGAAACTTTGTATTTTCAGTAAAATACTTGAAAAAATTATTGTTGATGAAATAAGTCCTGTTGTTCGGTCATCCATAACCGTTAAACAACATGGATTTCTCAGCAAAAGATGCGTAGAAACTAATTTGCTTGAATTCTCTAGCAAAACTTACTCCGCATTGTCCGATAATAAACAATTAGATACAATATATATCGATTTTGCCAAAGCGTTTGATAAAATAAACCATGTTATTCTTCTAAATAAACAATGGTCTTTTGGTATTCGTGGCGATTTGTATAGATGGATGAAGTCATATATAACAAACAGATCTCAAGCTGTAGCAGTTAAGGGCTATCAATCGTGCTTCTCGCCTATTCCTTCTGGCGTACCTCAGGGTTCCCACCTAGGTCCATTGCTCTTCCTAATCTATATTAATGACATAACAAACTGTATCTCAGACTCGGAAGTTCTTCTTTTTGCCGATGATAGTAAACTTTTTAAAACAATATCCTCATCTGAAGATTGTCTGCTTCTACAGCATGATCTAAATAATCTCATTAATTATTGTGAACGTAATCAACTATATTTAAATGTCAATAAATGCTTCTATATATCTTTCTGCAGGAAAAAACAACCGATTGTCTACAACTATACTATCAACAATACTTCCTTATCAACAAAACTCCAAGCAAGGGACCTGGGTGTTATCATTGACAGTCAACTCTCATTCATTCCTCACATTGATAGCATTGTGAACAAGAGCTTTAGGAATCTGGGCTTTATACTTAGATGTACGAAATCCTTTAAACGCATTAGTTCCCTTATTCTTCTTTATAATGCTTTTGTTAGAAGCCACCTAGAGTTCGCTTCAACCGTGTGGAGCCCTAACTACAATATACATATAAATCGTATCGAAAAAATCCAAAGAAAGTTTGTCAAATCCCTTAACTTCCGTAAACAAATATACAATTACACATACGATCAATCCTTAAGGGAGCACAAATTACTTTCTTTGGAAAAACGAAGGAAAAATACAGATATCCTTTTTCTTCATAAAACATTAAATAATCTGGTCGATAGTCCTTATCTTGTTGGAAAAATACCTTTTAACTGCCCTTCTAGAACATCGCGTCACCATAATCTATTCTACACACCTTTGTCAAGAACTAATTACGATCAAAACAGTTTTATCAACCGCTGCTGTAATTACTATAATAATCTTAGCCCCCAGCCAGATCTATTTAATCTATCCCTACAAGCATTTAAGCAAATTCTTAATGCGCCTACAAGCATCGGTTAGGGAAACTGTCCTTTCCCTCTCTTCCTTCTCCCATTTCATTCCTCAATTCCCAGTTTCCTAACCGTACCCCATTCCTAAACCCTTCATGATCAATTAGACGTAAATGTATTTGTATACTCTGTGAAACATTATAATAGGCTTCTTATTAATTAATTATTAACTGTATTATATTTTATATACAAAAGCTGTTATGTTTCCAAATAAAATAAAATAAAAATAAAAATAAAGGCGTCACCGATAAAATCAGCCGTCTATTAAACAAAAATAACATACGTACCGTTTTCAGCACAACAAATAAAATATCAACCTTTCTAAGAAACCCGAAAGACATCATTCCACTTGAAGCTCATGGAGTATATGAAATACCGTGCGGATCGTGCAATAAGACTTATGTAGGAAGAACCAATCGAAAAGTTGAAGCACGAATAGCGGAGCACAGAGTCGACATGAGAAACAAAAAACTTACATCCTCACTTGTACAACACTCGCTCACAGAAGGACATACAATAGATTTTGACCATTCAAAAATAATAGCAAGTTTAAACAGTGAACCTCTCAGAATTTACAGGGAAGCTATAGAAATATATAAGAGAAGGGATATAATGAACAATCGGGACGACGGAGTTCGTTTGCCTAGTACCTGGAAGAACATTTTATATGACAAACAATACAATAATAATATTAATAATACCATAGCGAAAATAACCCCAAAACACAACAATAATAATATTAATGTCACAACTAAAATTAACAATAAATCACAACACAAAAATAATGATAAAATATTATTACCAACGAACACGACAGCAGGTGGGCGTGTCACAAGGAGCCAATCACGTCGCGCTAACAATATTTGACATAAGCGGCCATCTTGTACGCTACGAGTCACTTGACGGTGAGCTTTCAGTGTGAGTAGACGTGTGTCGCGCGCGTGTTTTTCGTTAAGTCCTTGAAAATGCCTGGTGATATTCAGGCGAAACGTCGGAAGACAAATGGTCTTAGTCAAGACCTACTGACACGGGAAAACCGAGATAAAAATATTATAACATACATATATATATATATATATATATATATATATATATATATATATATATATATATATATATATATATATATATATATATATATATATATATATATATATATATATATATATATATATATATATATATATATATATATATATATATATATATATATATATATATATATATATATATATATATATATATATATATATATATATATATATATATATATATATATATATATATATATATATATATATATATATATATATATATATATATATATATGAAATTATTATTATCTTTGGGGTTATCCCGCGTCAAAATCAGATCCTTGGAAGGATCTTTCGTCAACCGACGTTTCGCCTGGATCACACCAGGCATCTTCAGGGCCTTGTTGATAGATTCTCGCTTCGTGTGTCAGTGCAAGCACGTCCGTTCGAGCCGAGAACCTAGCACCAAGTGAAGATTGGAAAGTTAAAGTTTAAACTGTTGGGGTAGATGGGTTTTCCCCGCTTTTGTTCGCCTTAATGGCTTTTGACTGGCTTCTGGTGATTCGCCTCACGCCTAATGATGTATCTATTGTATTAATTTTATTTGTTTGGCGTTTAACATTTAATGGGTTTACTGTAATGGGATTTTTATTGCTGTCAATTTCTGAGGTATTTAATGAATGTTTTATAATGTTATTTTTATTTTTATTGTCGATTCTATTTTTATGTAAGATATTTTTTTTTTTTTTTTTATTTATAAAAAAGTAGTGCCTGTTAGTTTTCGAGTAAGCCGACAAGTAAGCAGACATTCGGTGAGTCAAATCCTTAATAATACTAGTTTTGCTTTAATCAGAGATGAAATTAAAAATATTCGTTTTAAACTAGATTATATAGGTAAAGAAATATTTCAAATTCATATAAAACTTGCTAATACTTTACACCCATTGTTATGGGACATGTTAGATAATGTCATGGAGCTCCGAATTCAAAATAATACGCAAATAAATACCGACCGGCAAATTAATAAATTCAATCGTTTTCAAAATAAAATACAGAAACCCCAACCGACACTAGATTCGAGTAAACTGATTCATAATTTAACTGATTTTCAACTAGATGACGACATGACTTCGGTTTTGTCTAAAGGATTTAATTTCGGCGTAGTACCACCCAAAATACCTAATGAAGAGATCATTACAGGAATAGAATCCGCGTTACATAAATTAAACGAAAATATGGCTGAAACTATTCGCCAAGAAACATGCCACATTCTTAGAAAGTCACTTCCACCTAAAAGTAATATTACAAGAAACGAAGCCCGAGCTCTCAAAGAATTACGTTCAAATACAGATATAATTATACTTCCAGCGGATAAAGGCAATGCCACAGTGATTATGAAAAGCGAAGAATATCACTCTAAAATGACTAATATATTAAATGATCCGGCATACAAACTTCATAACAAAAATCCAATTACATACCTGGAAAAAACAACAAAATCTAAAATAATAGCATCAAAACTAAACGAAGACTTAAAGAAATCATTGATACCGCGCGAAAAATCATCCCGCTTCCCCAAATTGTATGGTTTACCAAAAATCCATAAAGACAATGTTCCACTTAGGCCCATAGTGAGTTCAGTAGGATCGCCCCTCCAATCGCTTTCAAAATACCTATCGAAATATTTACAACCGGATGTAGAACTAGCAAACTCTTACGTAAAAAACTCGGAACACTTCGTTAAAATAATAGAAGACCAAAAGTTAGAAAAAACAGATATTCTTGTTAGTTTTGATATTGTGTCACTTTTTACCAACATACCTACCGATGAGGCACTTTCCGCAGTAAAAGAAATTTGTGAACCATCAAAAGACATAACTGAATTGATAGAACATTGCTTAAATAATACATTTTTCATTTATGACGATAAAATATACAAACAGATTAAAGGAGCACCAATGGGTTCGCCTCTTTCACCGCCGGTTGCAAATCTTTTTATGACAAAATTTGAAATAGACGCCTTAGAAAAATCACATTTGAAACCAAAACTCTGGATTAGATACGTGGATGATACGTTCATAATATGGCCCCACGGATTGGAGGAACTAAACAAATTTCTAATTTATTTAAACGGGCTCCACAGCGATATGAAATTTACAATGGAATTAGAAAATAATAATCAAATACCATTTTTAGACGTCCTAGTTATTAAGAAGGATGACGGTAGCCTTGGTCATACGGTTTACCGGAAAGCCACACATACAGATAGATATCTACATGCATCCTCAAACCATCACCCGGCACAAATTGCATCGGTAGCTAATACATTAGTTTCCAGAGCTATAAAAATAACCGACTCCGACCACCAACAAAATGAATTAAATAACCTCAAAAAAACCCTGCAATGTAATGGCTTCTCCAATTTTGTTATAAATAAAGCAGTCAAACGTCAAACTAATAAAAACGTCATAAAAATTGATAAAACTATTTCTGAAAAACCGTTAGCTACAGCTTTTTTACCATACATAAAAGGAACCACAGATAAAATCAGTCGCCTTCTTAATCAACATAATATTAGAACAGTCTTTAGAACAGAAAATAAAATATCAACCCTTCTGCGAAATGTAAAAGACAAAATCCCTCTAGAGTCTCATGGCATATACGAAATACCATGTAAATCATGCGACAAGACATACGTGGGAAAAAGTAACAGAAAAATATCAGCCAGGGTCGCGGAGCATAGAGTGGATTCAAACAATAGAAAATTAACGTCTTCGCTAGTCCAACATACTCTGAACGAAGGACATCAAATCGATTTCGATAATGCACGCGTAGTTGCAAGTATTAACACAGAAACAGTAAGAATTTATAGAGAGGCAATCGAAATTTACAAAAGGAAGAATGTCGTGAATAATCGAGACGATGGTGTGCGTCTCCCGCTGGCCTGGAAAAATATCTTACATAAAAATAGAATCGACAATAAAAATAAAAATAACATTATAAAACATTCATTAAATACCTCAGAAATTGACAGCAATAAAAATCCCATTACAGTAAACCCATTAAATGTTAAACGCCAAACAAATAAAATTAATACAATAGATACATCATTAGGCGTGAGGCGAATCACCAGAAGCCAGTCAAAAGCCATTAAGGCGAACAAAAGCGGGGAAAACCCATCTACCCCAACAGTTTAAACTTTAACTTTCCAATCTTCACTTGGTGCTAGGTTCTCGGCTCGAACGGACGTGCTTGCACTGACACACGAAGCGAGAATCTATCAACAAGGCCCTGAAGATGCCTGGTGTGATCCAGGCGAAACGTCGGTTGACGAAAGATCCTTCCAAGGATCTGATTTTGACGCGGGATAACCCCAAAGATAATAATAATTTCATATATATATATATATATATATATATATATATATATATATATATATATATATATATATATATATATATATATATATATATATATATATATATATATATATATATATATATATATATATATATATATATATATATATATATATATATATATATATATATATATATATATATATATATATATATATATATATATATATATATATAATATATATATATATATATATATATATATATATATATATATATATATATATATATATATGTATGTTATAATATTTTTATCTCGGTTTTCCCGTGTCAGTAGGTCTTGACTAAGACCATTTGTCTTCCGACGTTTCGCCTGAATATCACCAGGCATTTTCAAGGACTTAACGAAAAACACGCGCGCGACACACGTCTACTCACACTGAAAGCTCACCGTCAAGTGACTCGTAGCGTACAAGATGGCCGCTTATGTCAAATATTGTTAGCGCGACGTGATTGGCTCCTTGTGACACGCCCACCTGCTGTCGTGTTCGTTGGTAATAATATTTTATCATTATTTTTGTGTTGTGATTTATTGTTAATTTTAGTTGTGACATTAATATTATTATTGTTGTGTTTCGGGGTTATTTTCGCTATGGTATTATTAATATTATTATTGTATTGTTTGTCATATAAAATGTTCTTCCAGGTACTAGGCAAACGAACTCCGTCGTCCCGATTGTTCATTATATCCCTTCTCTTATATATTTCTATAGCTTCCCTGTAAATTCTGAGAGGTTCACTGTTTAAACTTGCTATTATTTTTGAATGGTCAAAATCTATTGTATGTCCTTCTGTGAGCGAGTGTTGTACAAGTGAGGATGTAAGTTTTTTGTTTCTCATGTCGACTCTGTGCTCCGCTATTCGTGCTTCAACTTTTCGATTGGTTCTTCCTACATAAGTCTTATTGCACGATCCGCACGGTATTTCATATACTCCATGAGCTTCAAGTGGAATGATGTCTTTCGGGTTTCTTAGAAAGGTTGATATTTTATTTGTTGTGCTGAAAACGGTACGTATGTTATTTTTGTTTAATAGACGGCTGATTTTATCGGTGACGCCTTTGATATATGGTAGTCGGGCTGTTGATAATGGTGTTTCATTGGATTTTTCTTTCACTGTTTTTGGACTCTTTAATGCTTTGTTTATTATATAGTCTGAGAAACCATTACAACGTAGAGCATTTTTCGTGTATTCTAATTCTTGTTTTTTATGCTCGTGGTCTGCAATTCTTTTTGATCTTGTTATTAGTGTTTTTGCGACTGAGCATATTTGTGCGGGGTGAAGATTGGACGTTGCGTGTAGGTATCTATCGGTGTGTGTGGGCTTTCTATATACTGTGTGCCCCAGTTTACCGTTTGCTTTTTTTAACACTAAAACGTCTAAGAAAGGTATTTGTCTGTTATTTTCCTTCTCCATTGTAAATTTTATATCTTTATGAATGCTGTTAATAGTGTTCAAAAAATTATTTAATTCTTCTTCTCCGTGAGACCATACTACGAATGTGTCATCCACATATCTTAGCCATTTCTTTGGTTTGAGTATTACTTTCTTTAAGACTTCTTCTTCAAACCTCGTCATAAATAAGTTGGCGACTGCTGGTGACAATGACAATGTTCGTTTGCCTAGTACCTGGAAGAACATTTTATATGACAAACAATACAATAATAATATTAATAATACCATAGCGAAAATAACCCCGAAACACAACAATAATAATATTAATGTCACAACTAAAATTAACAATAAATCACAACACAAAAAAAATGATAAAATATTATTACCAACGAACACGACAGCAGGTGGGCGTGTCACAAGGAGCCAATCACGTCGCGCTAACAATATTTGACATAAGCGGCCATCTTGTACGCTACGAGTCACTTGACGGTGAGCTTTCAGTGTGAGTAGACGTGTGTCGCGCGCGTGCTTTTCGTTAAGTCCTTGAAAATGCCTGGTGATATTCAGGTGAAACGTCGGAAGACAAATGGTCTTAGTCAAGACCTACTGACACGGGAAAACCGAGATAAAAATATTATAACATATTTCACCCGTGAAAACATCAAATATAACATATATATATATATATATATATATATATATATATATATATATATATATATATATATATATATATATATATATATATATATATATATATATATATATATATATATATATATATATATATATATATATATATATATATATATATATATATATATATATATATATATATATATATATATATATATATATATATATATATATATATATATATATATATATATATATATATATATATATATATATATATATATATATATATATATATATATATATATATATATATATATATATATATATATATATATATATATATATATATATATATATATATATATATATATATATATATATATATATATATATATATATATATATATATATATATATATATATATATATATATATATATATATATATATATATATATATATATATATATATATATATATATATATATATATATATATATATATATATTCCACAACAATTTTTTTTTGACTTCCGACGACCGTTTCGGCTTAAAAGGCCATAATCTCTCCAGATACCTTCCGAATTGAATCCATCTGCCTCCACTGTCCATGGGTACGGGTTCGATGGAAGAGTGCCTCTGTCCATTTATTTGTGCTAGTTAATATAAATAAAATAAATAGAAATTATTCCAAGTAATTTTACAATCGTAGATTTTTTCCACTCAACATAACAAAGCAAAAATATCTTTCCAGTAAGAGCGTGAAGTCACACTGCAACAAAGGCAATTAATTGTCTCATATTTTTTGCAAATACTCTGCAAGACGAAAAAGAGTGGACGACAAAAGGTATGAAGAGAGGATGTGAAGTGGATGGAAGAAGAGAATATGGAGAGCCCTCGTGCTCTGGAGATGTTGTGCATACAGGAATGTCTACATTGTTTTTTACAAAACACGCGCTAAATGAGATTTAACTCAAAATTGTATACACATTCATAACTGTAGGTATAACATGCATTCATTCTTTTCATGTGGATATTTTTTTCATTCTCTATGAATTTTTAAACAAAAAATCCTCAACTTCATTAGTAAAATTTCAAAAGCATTGTTTATTTATTTATTTATTATTTAGGACCACTTATAGCTAACAAGTTATTATACATCAATAGTTTCATAAAATAAGAAAAATTGGCATGCAAATCTATAAGAAAATAAAAATATCTTGAATGGAATTTATATAAAAATGAACAGATACAATAGAAATTAAGATCACAACAAAGAAAAAAAATCGAAAGATGTTAACAAAAGAAAACAAAAAGATAAACATTACTATAAAAGATACAATTAAGTAAAAACAGATAAAAAACAGAAACATTATAGCTAGAAAAAAATTAAAACAAAAAGCTAGTTAAATACGTTTATTTTTAAGTGAGGAAAGTTTTCTTCTAAATGTCACCAGACTGTCACCAAAAATATCTATGTCCTTATTAATATGTAAAGTATTATAAAATCTACATATCCGAGTAATGGGATTTAAAAAACTTGTGTCAATGTTGAAAAACTGTAATCTAAATAGTTCTGGGTTCTTTATACGAGAATTTGTGTGAAGTTTTATTTCAGATAGAAGATCAGTGTCAATTTGATTGTTGATAATTTTATACAAATAGACCAAGTCTGTGACTCGACGACGGGATGAGAGACTTTTGATTTTGTAGTGATTAAGGAGTCACTATTTTGAAAAGACCAGGGTCATCAACTTTTGCTTTTTACCTAATTTTTCCATATACCTCAAAACTATGAAAGGTATAACGCTGGAAATATAGACAAATACAAAATCTCAAATTTATTTATTTTTATTTTCTAGGGATTCTCGAACAAAAAAATAAAGAAAAACATTTATTTTTTTGATAAATTCATGTATTTATCCGACTTTATTTCCAATTTTTTTACAAATATCTAAAAATGCTGAAACATCCCAACTAGATCATTTCTTTTTCTATAAAAACTACATACATAAAAAAAAAGTAAAGGTAAAAAAAGGTAAAGTTATGCATATCATTTTTGTTTATTTTATGTAAAAATTAGTGACAACATCGTTTCATACAATTTGTATGGCAGTATACACTACACAATATCTATGGCGACTCTCAATAGTTTGTAGTTTGTTGTATTGTACAAACCATAGTTTAGACATACCATCAAGTTGTTTTCATATTCTGGGTAGGTAAAAAGGACCTTACCTCCATTCTATCCTTTCCTGACATATACCTAGTAGATGGGTGGCAGTGCGGTTAGCGCGCTGGGCTATGTAGTAATGCAGTGGTCGCGAGTTCGGATCCTGCCTGGACCAATTTCGTTCACCTATAGCACAAGCAATAGTGCTTTATTTAGAGAATGTAGGAAGATGTATAAGTACTTGTTTAACAAGTATATTATCATTATAAAAAAGAAAAAAAAATGTATATAAATCAAAATATCTTAAATAATTCAATAATTTGAATTTAAGAGTTTATAGTTTGTTACGTTTTCTTAAACTATAAATACAATTGCTTTAGACAGTTAGATCTCATGTGTTACATGCAACATATAAAATATTAATCAGAGTGATCGCAGCATCGAGAGGTCCTGGCACAGTCCCAAGGAAATAGATCCTTTACAAAATAATATGGTTGCATTAGAACAATGACTCAACGCAGTATCTTCATTCATTATATTCTAGTTGTTCCCAGCTAATTAACAATATTACCGCATCGCAGATTTACCTAATAAGTTTGCTACGAACCTACTTCAAAGTGCTGGGTAATAGATGTTAGTTGGTTCCAAAGCTTTCTCTGTGTTATGGCTGTGGATGTGTCGGCAAGAAGCAATATCTTCAATTACATATACGAAGAACCGCCTCGATGAACAATCAAAGCACCACATACACTCGTCCTCAGTTCATATTTGCGTTGATCTATTTTCACAACTAGCAATATTATATTCATTAAACCCAGAGATTCTTGGAGTGGTGTCTGAGACAGGGAAAGGGAAGAGTATGACATCCTCAGACACTCTGGTTGGATTGCATTGGATGGGTGGCAGACAGTGATTGGAAGCGGCGTGCCCAGAAAATGGAGAAGTGAATGAATATCAACTCTGAATGCCACCAGTCTCAAACAATGGTGATGAATATATTCACAAAATAAGAGAAAGCCTAAATATATTATGTAAGTATATCCGACAAAAAACTAATTGAAAAGGGAGTAAAATCTATTTTCCTTGGTGTATTTAAAAAAAGAGTGATAATAATAATTATAATTTATATAGCGCCGTTTGGTGATTCAAGATCACTCCAAAGGCGTTATAGTTTTGTAGGTATACATATGTGACGGGTACCTGTAGTAGGACGTTATTAAAACTGCTGGTGTTCGGTTACATGATGTTTGTTAGTGCTACAGGGCCGATAGAATGCTGGATGAGAACTGAATCAGTTTGTGATTGCTGGGAGTATAAATAGGCTACCTCGTATACTCCCACAGTTTATTTGTTGGCTCTACGAAACAAGACAGTCTAAAGAAGTCTACCAAAGATGTCAATGGTTTGAGCTCCGCGTATGTCAAGGGGCAACTAAATCACACTGTAACTGTGATCATAATATTCAATATATGAAATAGCCGTCATGGCACAGGCCTTGCCTAGTTTGACGGTGATTAAAACAATACCAACACTGCTAACTACACTCATCACTATATTATGTACAGGCCTTGCCTAGTTTGACGGTGATTAAAACAATACCAACACTGCTAACTACACTCATCACTATATTATGTACAGGCCTTGCCTAGTTTGACGGTGATTAAAACAATACCAACACTGCTAACTACACTCATCACTATATTATGTACAGGCCTTGCCTAGTTTGACGGTGATTAAAACAATACCAACACTGCTAACTACACTCATCACTATATTATGTACAGGCCTTGCCTAGTTTGACGGTGATTAAAACAATACCAATACTGCTAACTACACTCATCACTATATTATGTACAGGCCTTGCCTAGTTTGACGGTGATTAAAACAATACCAACACTGCTAACTACACTCATCACTATATTATGTACAGGCCTTGCCTAGTTTGACGGTGATTAAAACAATACCAACACTGCTAACTACACTCATCACCATTCGTCAAGTACGTGTGACTTGCAACATTCGGTTAAAATTCGATAGAGTGAATATAATGGTGATAAATCGTAAATAAATAAGAAGTGACTGTGCTCATTCATCCATTTGAAAATTCAAACACTACTGTGTCCATCTTCATCATATTTTTCATTGAAGTCGGTGTCTAGACTTACTTTTTTTTGTAAATCAAATCACTTGCAAAAAGGTATATTATTTGCAAGTTTTGCTGTCAAATCAATACGATCTATAATTCCTTGTCAAAATCCGACCAATAGCGTCGCGACCACCGACTGTACGAGTCACCTGTTCCCGAGCTGTGAGATCGCAAACCATCGAATATGAGTACAAGTGTGGTACAGTGTAACCATTGCTCAAACTCGCTTAGTCCAAAAAAATCTTTGCGATGTACAAGATGTTACTCCTTATTCCACTACACCTGTGTTGGGACAACGGAGAATAAATTTAAAAAGCTAAACGTAACCACTAGAGCCGCATGGAAGTGCACCACCTGCAAAAGTTTGGACCCAAGAACAACCCAAAATCCCTCCCCAGTGTTGTGCAATACAGACGACGAGGGAGGATCTTCTAAGGAAAGTGAACTTGCCGGTGAAATATCACACATAATGGAAGAAAAAATGGATGCTATCAGAAGAGACATGGCCCAGCGTGTCGGAGAGTTGAAGGCGCTGTTGGAGTCTCAATACCGGGATCTTAAGGAAACCATTCTCCGCCTGGAGGAGGAAAACAGGGACCTTAAAGATCGGGTAACTAAATTGGAGGACAGACCATCAGTTGTTGCCCTGGAAGAGGAAGTAGCTGCTCTCAGGGCAAAGGGTTTTGAACTTGAGAACCAAAGACAAAGAAGAGAACAGGCCGACAAGCTGTATAACATAGAAATACGTGGCGTAAACCAAACAACGGGCGAGTCCTTATCGGAGGTGTTTCTGAATATTTCAAAAGAAATTGGTATTGAGGCTGATCTTAAAGATGTCGACTATCTAGTCAGGTCTAGATCCACAAATAAAGCTGTACCCAGGCCTATCATTGTCAAGTTTCTGAGAAAATATATTAGAGACTCCTACCTTGCGGGTGTCAGATCAAAGAAAAAGACTATTTCTACCAAGGATGTAGGCGTCGGTGGCGAACGAAGACTAATAACCATAAACGAACACTTGACTCTGAAAAACAAAAACTTATTTTATGAAACCCGGAAATATGCCAAGGATCACGACTTCAAATACGCCTGGACAAGATATGGGAGGATTTTTTTAAGGAAGGAGGACACGGCTCCAAAGATATGGATATCAAGCTTGGAAGACCTGTTGAGGCTGTAATTCGTGTGGAGATAAGTGCTCTTACCTTTAGGATGTATTACCAAATCCCTCAAATTCCTTCTATGTGTTTGCCGTCTTTCTTTTCTCCATGTGTTCGGGATCATGTCCTGCTGGGCCGCTGCGCTCACGATTCTTTGTTGTGTGTTTTGTCTTGTACATGCTGTATTGCCCCTCCATGCATTTCCAAAAAACATGACATTTTTGTAAACCACTTAATCAATGATTATAAAATGTTGTCGACCCCGCAACGTCCGATTCTTATCTTACCTGTAGTGCGCATGTCTGATTGTCATACCGCGACACATAGCGCCGTAACTGAACCAATGAAATCATATTTTGTTCTGACCGTGTACGCAATTTCATACCGCTCTACTGACAAATGTTTTGTTGCGATTTGTGATACCGTTTACACAAGGACTCGACATTATTTATGTGATCTGTTTTACTTAATATTATTATATTATGAATTGGGAACGATATATTTTAGATCGGCCCACTATTCCCAGTCAATCGTGTGTCTTGTTGCGCTCGGTGATAAAATAGTATATGAAATATTTCAACTCTATTTTATTTATTTATTGTCGACTGGGAGCATTATATTCAGAACTAGTTCACCGTATTCTGTACGAGTCTTGTTTACGAATAGCATGCGGTCGTATCAAGTTATTTTGGATTTTATTTGTATTGATTATCTATGTGCACTCTTTAAAATTGTCAAATTATTTTCTTTGCCGGCGCTCCAAATCTTATAAGTGAACTGTCAATTTTTTACCAAAATATCAGAGGTGTCCGCACGAAAACCAACGAAGTGCTATTGAATTGTCTGGCAGGCGATTACGACGTCATTTGCTTGGTGGAGACTTGGCTGTGTGATGGTATCTGGTCCTCTGAAATTATCGACGACAGATACACTGTCTTTCGGAGAGATAGACACATGTCTGGCTCTGAAATGGGAGGAGGGGTCCTGATTGCCATAAAATCAGATTTGGACCCCCAGCCTCAGGCAAACTGGAGATCACTGTCCGAGGATATATGGGTATCTCTGGTGATAGGTCATAATAGAAGTATTCATATATGTTGTGCATATGTGGCTCCCGGTGGCGGTCACCTTGCTAGTTTATCTTCCCACATAAATGAAGTAGAACACATCTTGTCCCTACGAGCCAATGATGACTTTCTGTTGCTTGGAGACTATAACCTCTCGCAAATACACTGGAGCATAGACGAGAATGGCCTGCCAGAAGTTAGAGGCGCTGTGGGCAGTCTGGCAAGCTTATCATTTTTTGAGTTTCTCTCTCTATCTGATTTGAACCAATGTAACTTTATACACAATAGCCAAGGTAATTTACTTGACTACGTCCTATCCAAAAATATAAACTGTAGAGTCCACAAATCCGAGGTATCTTTTAGCAAGCCGGACCCATTCCACCCCCCACTTCTGGTGACATTTCCTGTTAACTTAACTAGAGACCGTTTATTGAAAGGCAATTATAGGGAAATTACCCTTTATGGAAGAGCTGACTACCCACACATTAAGTCTGGTCTTGCATCGCACGACTGGGCATTAGAATTATCTGACCTCACTACAAATGAATGTGTTGACAAATTTTATCAAATAATTTCAGATCTGATTCGCGAATACATACCAACAAAAAAAGTTAAATCAGGTAATTCCTACCCCTGTTGGTATTCTCCGGCACTTATAAGGGTCATAAAAGAGAAGTCGACTTTTCATAGGAAGTGGAAGAAATATAAAAACCCAATGGATTACTTATCTTTCAAATTATTAAGAGGTCGTCAAAAGCTAATATTAAAACAATGCCATGATAAGTATTTAATCAATATAGAAAAAAATATTCAATCTAACCCCAAATGTTTGTTCTCTTATATAAAGTCTAAAAAGAAATCGGGTGATATCCCAAACAAAATTAAGTATAATGACAACGTCTTTACAAAACCCGCCTCCATTTGTAATGCTTTTAACGAATATTTTACGTCTGTACTTATTCAAAACTCAAACAGAAATAATTACGAAAGCGGCGAGACGCAACCTTTAAATGATAATAATCTATTATTAATACATGACTTACAGGTGGACGTTTCGTTAGTGAGTAGGTATATAAATAACTTAAATATAAACAAGGGCTCAGGATCCGACAAATTACCGGGGGTTTTCTTGAAGAATTGTTTGCCTGAGATATCGGAACCTTTATCGATAATATTTAATAAATCTCTGCGCGAAGGTTGTTTCCCATCAGTGTGGAAACAAGCATGGATATCTCCAATACATAAAAACGGAGATCGTTGTGACGTTAAAAATTACCGACCAATATCAAAACTCCCAATAGATAGCAAATTACTCGAAAAGATAATAATAAATCATATTAACCCAAAAATAAACCCATATATCAGTAATAGTCAACACGGATTCAGAACCAAAAGATCTGTTGAGACAAACCTACTTGAGTTTACCCATTATATAACACAATCGATGCATGAAGGAAAACAGGTTGACGCCTTCTATAGTGATTTCTCCAAAGCATTTGATAAACTTAATCATAACATTTTGTTGGAGAAACTATATAAACTGGGAATCAGGGGTAACCTCCTAAGATGGTTTGAATCCTACATAAAAAATAGGTCTCAGGCGGTAACTGTATGCGGATACACATCATCATACTTACCTATTCATTCTGGAGTACCCCAGGGGTCCCATCTGGGACCACTCCTGTTCCTAATATATATAAACGACATGGGAAACTGTGTAAAAACCTCGAACTTATAACTATTTGCAGACGATGCTAAACTATATCGAAAAATCGAGTGTATCACTGATTGTATTGATCTTCAAAACGACATCGACGCACTAAAAGAGTACTGTCAGGTAAATCAACTGTTCCTGAATATCGACAAGTGTAACTTTATAACTTATACCAGAAACAAAAACAGGATAAACTTTGATTATAAATTAAATAGCTCGACTCTAGAACGTAAGTCCGAAATGAGGGACTTGGGAATTATATTAGACGAAAAATTAAATTTCATTAAACACTATGACAATATTACTTCCCGTGCTTACAAGACCCTAGGCTTTATATTTAGAAACACAAAGGATTTCCGGAATCCCAACTCGCTGGTAATACTGTTCAACTCGCTTATCCGAAGTCTTTTGGAATTTGCCTCTGCGGTCTGGAACCCGAGTTATACTGTCCACATTAATGCTATAGAGAGATTACAAAAAAAATGCATAAAACAATACAATTTCAGAAACCGTCGGTATTTCCGGTATTATGATCAAGCACTTACACATTATAAAATAAAATCACTGGAAGACCGAAGGAAAGTTATTGATCTGGTCTACTTGTACAAAATTTTAAATAATATAGTCGATAGTAGTGCACTCCTGAGTGCAATCCGTTTCCACTGTCCATCTAGAAGCAACAGAAATAAAACACTATTTTATATCGAGTCCTGTAGAACAAACTATATATTAAACACATTTGTCAATAGAGCGTGTATTAGTTTCAATAATAACTGTATGACCAATACAAAGATAGACCTGTTTTCATCAAGCATTGCATCCTATAAAAAAGAACTGTTAAAATCAATAAATGGATATATAGTCTAATTAAGATGCCTATATTCTTGTGAAAAATCTAAATATATACTATAGAAAAATTATGGAAAAGTATATATAAAACCTAACAAGTAAAATGTTATGGCACTGAAATAATATATTATAAACAATAAATTCATTGAACTGTAAACATAAGCGAATGAAATCACAATTTGAAATAATCTGCGAGTTAACAAATATTTTTAATAACGTATTTTAAGATATTTATAAAAAAAGATGACAAATGAACAGTACGTAAATGTTTTACCCTAGATAAAAAAATGTACATAAAATATTTGTATGTTATGTACTTTTATTTGTCTCTATTTGTTGCTAAAAATAAGGAAATAGATATCATCTCCATCTCCATTATCACTTGAAATATTCTTTTTTCGTATTTATTGAGAATTTTTACCGAATAAACAATATAAAATGTAACTAATAACTAGGAAATACTGTAATTGGCGATATAAATAAGAAAATTATTTACTGTATACCTATAAATGTTTGTAAACAGCTGTTGTATTTCTTAATAAAACAAATAAAATAAAAAAAAAATCACTATATTATGTACAGGCCTTGCCTAGTTTGACGGTGATTATAACAATATCAACACTGCTAACTATACACTCATCGTTATATTATGTATTTTTTGTAAAATAAAATAAAAGTGTAACCCATGTAAGAGAAAGCATGAACAAATAAATAAATAAAATAATAAGCTGCCTTATTAAAATTTCAGGCAGCATAAAAATACCTCGATTTTCCAGACCATGAGAGCATTTTGAAAATTTGAGAGATGAAATAATAGAGAAAAAATTAACGGATATCTATGGAAAACTAATCAGCTCTAGGTCTATGAACTTTACACATATCATGTTAATATGAAGTCGATCGGACCTATAGTTTGGGCTGTAGAGAGGAAACAAAAGGGATAATCCGTACGCCGTACGCCATACATGTAAGCACATCACGACGAATCTCACAGTGTGCATTCTCTACATGATACCCGTTGAGAAATTGATGTCAAAAAATACGCCTCAAATTGTGAAACCATGAAATATTCCATAGTTTGGAGACTAAAAATGGTTGGGAAAGGAAAGGAGAGGAAATCGGGATTAGGTGTTTAGGTATAAATATTACTTTTTTTAGTTTTTTCTTGAAAATACAAAGTGAGTTAGACGACGCAATATGCGGACTTGGCTATTCCATAGTTTTGCTGATTGTACTTCGGACGGCGAGCTGAGAAAAACATAACATAAGAAAATATATTAACATAAGAAAAGAAAACTTACAGAAACAATATACCACAGAGACCACTCAGTATTTATATAAAAAAAAAAAAAATATACAAAACAAAAAACATGATAAAACATAAAAAATAATAATAGTAATAAAAAACCATGGGTGCTCCCTGATTGGCATCATTCCATCACTTTACTTACATATGTCTATCAAACTAGGAATAATTCCTGTTTTAAGACAGACAATTTCAATATATTTTTACTACGCTTTTGCATCATGCGATTGAAATTTCAATCGATTGAATTTAAAAAGAAAATGAACATCAATGTAAGAACAAGAAGAAAAACATTTTTGCATTAACAAAATGTAAAAAAAAGCTTAAAAGCCTTAACAAAATATAAATACAGAGCATTAACAAAATTTAAAATAAAGCATTATTTATTTATTTTTATTTATTTATTTATTGAAGACAAACATACAGCCAATTTAGTACATAAGACAAGTAAACATTAATACAACAAATAAGCCAAAAATGTTTGATGAGTATTACTGGTTAACAAAACATGAATTGAGGAAAAAAACAATCAGTAACATAATATTATTTGCTGTAGGAAATGGAAATTGAAAGGAAATGGGACGTTATGGGAAGCGTGCGTAAGATCACTCAGAGCGATGAGGGAACCTGGCCAAAATGGATAATTTAAATCTTCTATGTGATGAGTTGAAGAGATCAATGTCATGGAAGAAAGAATCATAATTTCTGCATGCTCTGTATATAAAAGAGTGCTGTGCATAATTTGTTCCACAGATGGGAAGTCTGAATGTATATTTTTTTCTAGTTTGTCTCGTCGGTATTGTTGAAGGGAATTTTCGCAAGAAGTGCATCGGTGTCAATATTACTGTTCACTATTTTGTACAGGAATGTCATGTCAAATACAGTTCGTCTGTTCTCCAAGGACATTAACTTATGGAAAAGAATGACAGCAAGAATTAACAAAATAAAACAGTAAAATAATACTATTTACTGTTTTGTGATATTGCACAATAATGGTTTTGATCGTGTTAGTAGTGCCAAATTTAGGATGTAAGATGTACCTATATAATGTAATATATACTGTAGGATGCAGTAGAAGGTGGTTTCGTATACACTCATACAGCGCAGGTATCTATTAAGTATGAGGTAAATTGTATGAATGTAGGTGCGCTATATGTTCTCCACATAATGTGTATATTGGTAGAGCTCATAGTACCTACATACATACTTACTCCATCAAAGTGAGGTGTTTCTATAGAAACTGCGGTGGTTTCTAGACAAATTGTACGTCATTTGTCTAGCTGTTTAGTGAAACCATCCAGTACGAGTCGATATTGATGCAACATTAGATTTTATTTCACACAATTTGTTCAAATGTCAACTAGAGGTTTTATTGCATCCTGAGTTGGTGCTTTGTATATTTGCTTAAGGGACAAACAGTCTTACAAAATATAAGTTTAAAAAAACATATCGTATGATATAAACAAAAAACAGACCAACTATGTTTGTCGACAATTTCCGAATTAATAAAATATTTTCCAAAATGTTAGTTAAAATGCAGAATACAAAGTAAATATTAAATTTATTTATAACTAGTTGCATGTACACATGAGATCCAACTGTCCATAGCGATACTATGTATAGTTGAAGAATAAGTACCAAACCCATAAATCCAAATTATTGAATATTTTAAGACATTTTAAGACACATGTAGGTATGTATGTCAAGATAAGATAGTATGGAGGTCAGTCCTTTTTTCCTACCCGGAATATGAAAACAGCATGATGTACCTTTGTATGTTTGGAGATTAAGTATCAAACTCCTTAGTCTCCTTAGATATTGTGTATAGGCGACAGCCATACAAATTGTATGAAGCGAATTCGTACTAAATTCGTGAAAAAATAAATATTGAGATTTTGTATTTGTCTTTGTTCATACCAACTTTTCGCATTCTGGCTTTAATGGTTTCTGAGATATATGGAAAAATAAAATAAAAATTCAAAAGTTGATAACTCCTGACTGAAACAAAAATCTACACTTCTGAGTATTAAATTTTTGTTGGCCTATAACTATTTATATATTCTGAAATTTTGGGCTCTGTAAATTGAGCGAATCAAAAGTTATAAGGGGACACACACACACACAGACAGACATACAGACACACAGACACAGACACACACAGACACAGACACACACACAGACACACGAAATATTCTACTCTTAATTCTGAGTAAATAATCTGTATTTGGAACATATATGCTGCGCAGCCTTTAAGTTGGTGTTTTTTGACTTCAAAGTTGGAAAAGTCGTGAAAAATATAGACTCTGCATACACGCGTCTTGATTTTAAACTGCCTCTTCCTTCAAAAAAATTTCATTCTCTTGAACGAATCGACAGTTGGAAAATAAAACACCGTTTTACAATGAGTACAATCTTATGGGCCTAAGCGCTTTTTTGTATAAAATGTGCCTCTGAAGATGCTAGTTGTGTCTAGCGAAAACGTTTAGGCTCATTAAATTGTACTAATTGTGCTTTAAAACGTTGTTTTATTTTTATTTTAATAAATAAATTTTATATTTACTTTATAATTATGAACTTGCACTGCGTTGACGAAAAAACATTGAAATTATTAAAAAGCAGAATTTCCAAAAATGGCAAAGAACTTAGTTGAGGCAGCCTTGGTTTTCCTTAAAGATTCAAAGCAGCCAGAGAAGGTGGTAGGTATCTCGTGAATAGTTCCCTCTGTGAGACTGTGTCTGGGCTATAAAGATAATTTAAGATAAGAAGCCAGCAGCAATTTGTAAGCAATTTCATCACGTGTGCACTATATTCACTTGGCATTTAGAACTAGAACTAGAACTATGCAACTCTTAAGGTAAACGGTTGGTACTTACCTACCTATCTTCCTTGCACTTACATATGCTTCTATGAACTCACAACTAACATTTCTTCATATGTTAAATATGAGAAATAATATAACTGCATGTATGTAATTAACCTTTGTTGATAACACAATGATTGTTTATGCATATTAAATAGTCCATCTGTCGATTCGTTCAAGAGAATTTATTTCTCTAAATGAATCGACAGTTTTAATCTTAGTCCCGTGTGAACGAATTTATTTATTTTACCTTTTATCACACCATATAATTATAATGACAACAATCAGTAGATTACTGCTGCCCAACTAGGAAATCCTGTTATAGGGCTAGCAGTTTACCATTTTTATTGACAATTATATGCAATTATGAACCAGGTGATTTTTCCCGTGACACTAAATATGTACATAATCTCAACTTTCTGCAATCACCATCATTACCTCAACAAACATATTATAGGCTCACAAAAAACAGATCATCCAGATCCCAATGTCCGCCATAATACCTGTCATAAATCCAATCTCTGATGCGATTTTTAATTCAGAGCCATAGAAAGAGACAAGTTAACTATGTTGGTGTAATTAATATGAATCACATGGTTCCCAAATCAAATCAAATATTTTTATGTGTTACTCAAAGAGCATCGCCAACTCAATACGGCATAGTTGCAAATGTTGTTAATAATTTTAATTTTGAATTATTTAAGTAGGTAGTTATTGTATGCAGTATTGGAGTTTTTGCATGGATTTTCCAAAATTGATGTCAAAAAACATCAACATGAGACATTCCAGCATATATGTTATATAATATGGATGAACTCATATTTTGGAGTAGAACATTTAGTGTGTTTGTGTAGCCCTTCATAACTATTGACCCGCTTAATGCACAGAGCCCAAAATTTTTGATAATATAGAAAATTATAGGCAAAACTACAGGCCAACAAAACTTTTATACTCAGAATTTTGAGTTTTTGTTCCAGCAGGGGGGATATCACATTTGAATTTTTATTCCATTTTTTCATATATCTCAAAAATATAAAAACTAGAACGCCGAAGATTTGTATAGATAAATACAAATACAATATGTTAAACTTGTTTACTTATATGAATAAATTATAGGAGTTCTTAAACTTTTTTTTGTAAAAAATACGTTTTTTATTACAAATTTACTTAAATTTTCAGAATACAATCTCAGCATGATACTAGTTCAGCATGGTCTGTAATAAAATAATAACCTTAAAAATTGCGAATTCATTAACCTCCACTTGGGGGTAGTGAGGAGTAAAAATAATGAGTCGATAAACATACGAGTAGGTACCTTCTGGTATTTTTTGTTTTCCTAAGCTATTCTGTGTTGTATAAAAAGATGTGAAATTTTCTCGGAATCACAAGTACAAAATTAATGACTATTTTCTATCCGAAGGCAATTTCAATGGAAGCAGACGAAGAGTAAGAGAGCGAAAGAGACAAAGTATAATCGGAAGGAGATAGGTAGGTATTTAGTTGTAATTAGAAATTAGTATTGCGCCCAGGAATATACATGCAATGGAGTGAGGGAAGACATATTTGCAAAATATACCTAACTACATTAAGTATAAACTCGCTCCTCATGTAGTTTGTGGATATGATAGGATTGGATATTTAGCAAGGAAATATAGGGAAATGATAAGTTTAGAAGTTAAAATACCACAAACTGGCGGGGTTGACGTATGAAAGGCAGGCGTGTGAAGTTGATATATATCTAAACGCTACACAGACAGGTATGTATGTTGGTTCTGAACGTAGATTAAATTGAATTTAGAATCAAGTTTAGAGAGTGAGGCTGCAGTTCGTTGTAGATCTTGCGAATCAAGTGAACAGTTATTGTGAAATTCTATTAAACCATTTATTCATATGGTTTTTAGACAGTTAACTTTTTTTGTAACTCCAGGATCACTGAGTCAAATTTATTTTCACGTCATTACTATCCGATATCGGTTTAGAATCAAAAACGATAATCAGAGTCACTGTAGGTTTCTATCGCCGAAAGAGTCAATCAGAGTCACTGTAGGTTACTATTGCCGAAAGAGTCAATCAGAGTCACTGTAGGTTACTATCGCCGAAAGAGTCAATCAGAGTCACTGTAGGTTACCATCGCCGAAAGAGTCAATCAGAGTCACTGTAGGTTACTATCGCCGAAAGAGTCACTGTAGGTTACTATCGCCGCCAAAAAATATTGAGGTCACCCTAGAGAATGTAAAGTTACCCTAGAGACATAGAGACCAGGTGATCAGTAACGTACTGGAGAGCGGTCGAATAATAATTCATATAGAAAGTAATGTGAGCAAAGGAGGAGCATGAGCGTCTAATGCAGCACACTAAATAATACGTAAATAACTTACAGACAAAAGTAGTCTAGGGTAAGACCGCGAGATGCGAACCAGGCTACAGGAAAAAGGGAGGAGTTCGACACTACTGATATCCATGATTTCCTTCCCCCCCCAAAAAAAAAGGTGATCAGTGAGGTGCGCTGTAGCAGATACCAAAAGATGAAGAGGTAAGTGGACAACAGATATTATGTGTAAAGATGGAGTGCTTCGTGCAAACTCATCCTGGGATTGTAACCATGACGAAGAATCAGAATTCAGCACCATTTTGCGATTGAGTTAGTAGATTTCGTTAATGTGCTGCAAAACGACGCTAGACAAGATTGCCCAGGAATATTTTTTACGGAGTAAATTGTAGGGAGAGCTGTGAAAGAAAATCACATTTGTTAGAGATTTGTCGTCTAATATAGCCCCAGGGTGCGCCATTAACGTGAAAGCTATATTTATCAAAAGAAGACCGATGCGTATTCCAACAATATATTGGATTGAAAATCTTGAAATTCGAAGCCAATATTTTGTTTTAAAGATTTCGTCATTATTGAGTTTATAACCAACTGGATTTTTTTTCCAATCGACTGCAAATTACGCAAAAAAAAACAAATTAAGAGTGACGATGATGATTTCAATAAAATATATTCAAGAAACTTGGGACTTGACTGAACCAGCTTTCTAAGATACAATTTAATATGTTGAGGTTTATGCTTAAGATATTCAAATATTTCTCTAAGTCATTAAGCTAAAGCATACAGAATCTATTTAATTATTTACTAAATAATTGTTCTCACTAAATCACCAATTAAGTTATGAACATCATACAAACATTTCTCAAATCCCTTAAATCAATTTATACAATTCTAGCATTCACTTAAGAACATTCATGTTTATAATATAAATATTTATTTACCAAAGAAGAACAATGCAAAGTGGTTTGATATGCCTTATTTAAGTCTATTTATCAAACCATTACTTCCAGACTTACCTATCAAATATTGGATAAAAATAAGTTTTGAAGAATAAATAATACGAACATGCATTTTATCACGCAGTGTTTCTAATGAAGTAGGCAGATAGAATCTAAATTCAATCGTTTCGATCCTGGAAAACAACCATCGACCTTTTACATAGTTATCCCAAAAATTTTTCTCGTACTTTCTCTTCTGTTATTCTGGTATGTAATTCCATTCCTTGACCCTGTTTTCTTAAATTATTTTTTTCTTTGTGCTGTTCAATTCAGGCAAAGAAGACGATTCTGGAGAGATCATGTTAAAAGGATGAATCCAGAAAGGCCGCCAAAGATTGTCGCGAGATACCAGAGGGACGCCGACCACCGGGAAGACCATCAAAGAGATGGAGGGAGAGCTGGACATCCTCGTCCCAGGACCTGTTAAAACAGATCATATATCTACAAAAAGAGAAAGAAGTAGAAGCTGTTTATTTTGATAAAATCTAATTTTAGGGTTTATTTAGTAACTAGTATCTTGTCAAATCACGGTCTGCCTCTTCGATCTGCTGATCTTACCGCACTAGCTATTCCATTCATCCTACTGAATTTGTCAGTTCCTCTTTTGAAGTTCAATCACCAAGACTATGGAACACCTTAAATGATGATATTGAGTCGTTGCAATCGATTCAACTTTATAAAATAAGACTAAAGCTGGGTTACCTCTCTAAAAACTCTTAATTAATACTCCTTCCCCATCCACTCTCGCATCCCACAACCTCTATATCCCTCCTTTCTTTGATGCTGTGATTTTACACTGAATACGGTTATGCACACAATATTGTACATTGTACATTAAGCAAATAAGTTATAACTTAAGTAATTTCTTATTCTTCTTCTTTCATTAGGCCCAGGGCCTGTTTTATGCTGCATTTTCAGCCTCCTGTGATGTGGACTGCCAACTATTTCGCCATCTTTTTGGTGGGCGTCCTCGTGGTCGAGACCCCTCCGGTACGTTGTCTCGGGCTATCTTTGGGATTCTATCTTCGGACATGCGGCTGACGTGTTCGTTCCAGTACCTTCTCCTTTGGCGCCCCCATCTTACAATGTCCTCAGCTTCGCAAATTCTTCGGATCTCTGTATTTCTGACTCTATCACGAAGACTTTTGCCAGCTATGCATCGCAGTATTTTCATTTCGCTGGTGCGCAGAAGTTGTTTGGTACGGACCGTATCAGCTCTGGATTCAATGGCGTATGTTAGGATAGGTCTGACGCATGTTTTGTATATTTGCCCTTGGTGCTCATGCGTGTGTTCTTCCATATAGTTTCCCTCGGTAATTTAACAATATTATTTTAAAACCATCTCGCGATAGTGCATTATATTTCATAAACATATGGCTTTATTACATATAACGTTGAGAAAACGATGTCGACTTTTAATTAAAGTCTGTTCATTTTGCAATCAATTATGTACATAAGTATATTTGATTGGTGAGTCATGGATTTGAGTACAGAGTACATAGGTACTATAGCATTCAGTTATTTGGATATGTATTTATATGAAAGTTTAGGAGAGAACTACGCATTATCAAATAAGGTAAGTTTGAGAGAAACCTTGATGTTTTTGTGGTAGGTACACGGCATGCTCCGTGAACGACACGCGGTTCTAAGTAAATGGAATGCTAGAGATCAGAATATGAACTTAGATAAACAATATTATAACTTAATGGAGAACGATATTTCAGAGTAGTTGGATAAAGTTGGACGTAATAGATTGGCAGGCGGTTGAATAATGAGATGGACGACATTTTGGCGGGTATCAGGTGTGGCCAATTTTCTTTAGTCTGTACTGGGTGTTTCAATTCAAGTCTCAGTGAGTGAAATGTATCACTCATTGGATATCAGGTGCGGCCGATTTTATTTAGTTCAGATTGGGTGTTTTTATTCAAGTCTCAGTGAGTGAAATGTATCACTCACTGGATATCAGGTACAGCCGATTTTTTAGTTCAGGCTGGGTGTTATTATTCAAGTCTCAGTGAGTGAAATGTGTCATTCCAATAATGCCTCATTTTTGTTTTCATTATGTAATGTATTTATTTTTATCAGTCTTTTTATTCTCTCTTATTATTTTTATTCATTTACTTACTGCTCAGTATACTTGTTTGAATATTTTTACTTAATCCTTTTTAATTGGAAGAAAAGATTATTGGCTTGTAAGCATTTTACATAATAGCATCATTATGTAACCACACAATTTACAAAGCTGTAGTTTTCTGAAATAAAATCAATAAATCAAAGAAATAAATTTTGTAATCGTTCAAGTTTATTTATTAATTTTTTGTTAGCATCCAGATAACAGACTTAAGACATTCTTTGTATGTAGATATAGTACAAAAAATAATACTTGGTATTAATTATATTGAAATTTATTAGATTATCGACGCGTTTCGTGCAAGGCACATCGTCAGAATACATCCTGATTACATCTTCCTCTCCTCTTCCTTTCCTAATCCTTTAGTTTTCCTATCATTGCTATGAATTGTTCATATATGCTATCTAGGCTTCTTTGTTTTTTTTACTTTTCTTCTGCTATCTTTATTTATTTTGTAATGTGATTAACTTATTGCCACAGTACACATTGTTTTGTATATTTAACATTTACTCTGGTTGGTTGGAAGAAATTGCCATTAGGCAATAAGCCCGCCAGTGTATTATTATATGTACTTACAGGAAGATGGGTCGGTGCATAGAGCGATTATCGCGCTGGGCTAGTAATCCAGTGGTCGCGAGCTCGAATCCGTTCTCCTCGACCGATTTCGTTCACCTAAGCACAAGCATTTATTTGCTTATTTTAGGGAACGTAGGAAGATGTATATTATGTGCTTGTAAAACAAGGACTTAAATAAAGATTTAAATAAATAAACACATTCTAAGAATTATCGATCGAAAAACTAAACTTAGTTAAGACGTTCTTGATTTTTAAGATGGAATTCTGTTTTTTTAAATCAGTACCTACCAATAACTCAGTGTAACGGTATTTTGAGCAAAAGGAGGAAAAAAATAAATAAATAAACCACAGCAGAGTGAATTCTTCCTCAAAGTCACTGGGGAGTGCTGGATTCGACCTTTTTATTGTACAGGCAATATGTTATATGTATTGTCTTAGACGAAAAAAATGTTTTTTTTTATCAAAACTCAAAATACATTGAATTATTTCCCCGAGAGGATCCAAAGGTCTTTCAGTTGTCAAGTCTTCATGGGATGATTGAAATATGTTTTAACCACGAGGCAGAGTACGACTCTAATACTTTGTATTTTCACTCTCCACACTATGGAATAGTGGAGAGTCATGATTACACAATTTTTTAGAGTATTTTTTTACATCGATTACTCAACGGGTATCGCGTAGAGAGTGTACACTGTGAGTTTCGCCGTGATGTGTTTGTATGTACGGATGATCATTATTCTGTCCTCTCTACAGCCCAAACTATAAGTCCGATCGAATTCATATTAACATCATATGTGTAAAGTGCATAGACCTAGAGCTGTTTAGTTTTGCATGGATATCCATTTCGTCGGCCTTCGTGGCTCAGTTGGTTGGGTATCTGACTGCTGATCCAAAGGTCCCGGGTTCGATTCCCGGTGGAGACACAGTTTTTAATTGTGTTTTCAGTCTGGATCTGTGAGACGATTAATATCGTAAGTCTCCAGAATGTGGCAACTTGTTATTGGGTGCGTGTTAAATTAATATTTGATATAGTACCTGTTAGTTGCCCGAGAACCAACTAAATAAATAAATAAATAAATAAATAAATAAATAAATAAATATCCGTTAATTTCTTCTTTATGATTTCATCTGTCCAAATTTTCAAAATGCTCTCACGGTCTGGATAATCATCAAAATGATTTCAAGGATTGTCGAAATTTAAAGAAAAAAATCTATGGTCCGCCATATCAATGTGAAATAAATTTCATATTTGTATGAAAAATATATATATAACAGAAGTAAAATTGCTTCTGTATGGGAAAATTGAGTGATCAACTTCATATTGATATTGTATGTGTCTCTATAGACAAGTGTATTTTTTGCTTTTCACTTCTATCTTTCTCAAGGGGTAGGCAGTGAGAACGGAACACCGCATTTTTCTATCTTGACACATACAATACATACATAGCCTAATCAACATTGATACACTGTCTAATACATGCTCATCTTGCTAGTTATACAATTTTACTTAAAATTTCTCAACAGGTATCATGTAGAAAATGCATACTATGAGTTTCGTGACAATGTTTTTGTTTGTATGGTGTATTGTGAAAAATTTTGTCCTGTAGGAATCTAATATTTGTTAAAGAATCTAATATAAATGTACTTCATAAAAATGCAATTAGAGAATTTCAACATTTCAAGAAGAAAAAATGAATGCTTACTTACTATGGTGTGGAGAGTTTAGTGTTGGCTACAACCCACTAGTTTATTTATACGTAAACAAACTCAGAATCTACTAAGACATCCTGATACAAAATTGTTTCTTTGATTTATCTGTTTCAAAGGTTTTTTTGTGTACTTTATTTTATATGTTTCACAGAACGGAACATTTTAAGATGAAATCTCATATTGAGATACATAGGTACCTATGTAGTTATTTCTATCAAATAATATTATGTACATTTTTATAATGTGTTACGAATTACTACCAATATTTTTTAAGGTTTTTGTTCAATTATTTACTACCTACTTTCTTTTATTTATTATTGTTGTTGGCCGACTTATGTGACCTTCCCCAAAAGAATTAAAAAATGAATGCGTAAATTATGAAGTTTCCTTCTATGTAGTTAAAAGAGGGGGGCAAGTCTGGTTCAATCGGCGAAATCAAAACCCTCACGATTACCCATATCATGAGTTCTATAATATCTTTAGATGTCACAGAACTCTTATACAATAATTATATCCATGATATGGGTAATCACTGGGGTTTTGATTTCGCCGGTCAAACCAGACTTGCCCCCCTGATTTATTCTGCGAAAGTACATCATAGCTTTCTATATCTTTATGTTTGGGTGTCTCGTAAGAGCCGGATTATTGAAAAATAACATCATAGTTCAGGAATTAGGCTCACCGCCTATTCTGAATATTGCCCTTTTAGGTGTGACACAAGACTGGTTTGTACATAGTTGTATTAATTTATTAAAGGAACATAAACAGTCTTATACAATAGTATATAAATAAACTATGAAATCACATGAAAAATATACTATGAAATTACAAAAGACAGACCAATTACCTACCTTTGTCCACAATTGAAGTATAACATCCTTGTTTTGGGGTGGTCGAGTGAAGATAGTAAATATAGTTTCTCAATAATCCTTATATTCACAATAAATAATAGAGTACAATACAAACAAGATGATACATTTTAATATGAGATGGGTTGAGATGGGTGGTGGCAGAGCGGTTAGCGCGCTGGGCTAGCAACCCAGAGGTCGCGAGTTCGAATCCTGCCACGACCGATTTCCATTCACCTATAGTACAAGCATTTATGCTTAGTTTAGGGAATGTATAAGGATGTATATGTACTTGTTATACAAGGACATATTCATTCTTTAAAAAAAAAATATTTATATTGGATATATGTTATTTCAATTTCACAAGTAAGGAGACATCTATGGAAATTGTGAATAAATAAATAGCATGGTTGAGAACCATACTAGGGTATAAATATATATTTGGAATAGTTCTTATGTTGAAGGACAGATGTCTTTTATTTATTGTAATATTATTGAGTTCCTATCCAAGATATGATTCAAAAAATTAATAATTTGGTCAAAAACAACTTAATACCCTTATACGGGTGATGGGTTCAATTATTGATTTGAATTTTTAAAAGGGAACAATAAAGAGATTTCTTCATTAAGTGAAAATAAAGAAATCTCATTCTGGTTTCAGACCTCACCTTATACACAGTTAACTATTGTAAATAGTATACATTGTGTTTTTATTCTCTTGAAGTATTGTATTAAACAGTGAATTTTAATACAAGAGTTAATCATTTCAAAACTCCTCAAATCATCAAAAGATATTCGCTCTTCTGGAGAAAAGAGAGAACTCTACATATATAGTAATATGACGGTTACAAGGTAGGTGAACTCGACAGTATCAATGAACGAAAGACGCCGCGCACACAACGCACCTTCAGTCAAACATACTGTCTCGCTCGCACACACACTATCACGTATCTCAAAATTTAATAATATAATAAATACCTAAATTACAACAAAAAAAAAAAAACTTTGATTAGGTATGTTTTACTTTTTATACACATAGGTATATATTATGTTGTAAACACTTGTTCTTGGACCATTGGAACTGCTATGTTGAATCTAACTGTCTAAATATTTTATGTGTATTCCTATGCTCTGTTGGTGTCTCTTAAAAATAAATAAAAATATGGTTATTTTTTTATGTATTTGCCTGTAACGCGAAATATAGGGAAGAAAAAGGGTTGTTGAAATACACACACGTGTCGTACTTCCGTAAGGTATCGCACACCCGTGCGCCTGTCGCTAGTTACTCCACATTGTGAGATTATGCCGTGACGGTATGTTTGTATGTAAGTTTAGCATTATTCATCACTGGCTCAAGTGCTCCCCGGACTCTTTTCCAGCCAACACTCTTATTAATTTGATCGTCCATCTAGTTCACATACAAATATTATTTAACTTGCTTTTTACATTCGTTCAGAACTTCGTTTGTCAGTCTCTTTGATAAACCCGTGATTCTATATCTGTATATTTAAATACGCGAAGCGAAAACTTCGGATCCCTTTTTGAACAAACTGCGCGCACGGAGGAGTTTGAGATTTAGTATAGTCAATGTTTATATGGAGAATGATTGTAGTGAGCTAAAATATTTATCATAATATTTGCTACAAACACTTATATTACGAAAATATTTCACGTCAATCAATGCATTGCTTCCTTTCCTATTTCCAATGTCAAACACATAGGTCCGAATGTAGAGTCCTACCTAAATACTAAATTCTAAATACATACCATGTTTTCATTGCGCAGTCGCTCACGCAGTAGAAGATCACGTGACTTACCAACTGGAGGATGCTACGACGTTTTTCTATGAGAATTGCATTGCAGAGACATATCTAAATACTTAGTGCATGCGCATCGGCGTATACTAAAATTTGCGAATTGTCAAAAAGTAAGGTTGATAGCGAGGAACCTTACGAGTGGTTTAATACTAAAATACGAGATTTTTTCGGCGGATGATGATTTTCTCGGTTTCGTTGAATATGTATTTGGTGATTTTGTCAAATTAAATACCAAACATAGCGATCCATACGAGATGCCGAAAATCCGCTGGTATTTCAGAAAACTCGTGACATCGAACTATCTGTGTGAGCTTGGTTACATATGTTTGTGTTGTTATGACAAAAAATATTTTAAACGTCAGTCTAAGCCCATAGAAAGATATCTATCTCTTTTGCAACGCAATTGCTAACTTGCTAACTTAATACTCCAGTGAGGTTAGGAGTTAGTATTTAGGTACCTAAGACTGTGCATTCGATGTCGAACGCAGATGTTTTCAATTCAAATACAGAATATTTAAAAAAATTACATTCTATTATGAAAAAATATAAATGGTATCTACTTGAATAATATAAAATGGTACTTGAATGTTGCTTTGCAATATGTGAAAAGAAAACTTAGAGTCGTTTTACGCGAGTTATTTGAGAAAAATATTAGAAAAATTGAGGTTTTGTAAGCAGTACCTACTCTCGCTATACGGGACCTTACCTTTTTCTTACGTATTTCTTAAATAACTCCCGTAATACGACTCTTAGTACCCCTTGATGAATACACGATGTCCAGTGACTTCTCAAACTTAAAAAAATAATAAAACAGGTCGAATTTTCACCTCTGTGCGGTCACTAGTATATATGTAATTAGACATGGGTAACTCAAAAAAATTCCTTGCGCCAATTCAGTATTTCAGACACAGTTCACTGTGTCAACTTACTGTGTTAACTCAAAATTGCCCTATAACGCAACTAAATGGTATGCGCAAAAACTGCGTTAGCTTGCTGAATTCACTCAGCGAGTCAGTGATACAATCACACAACACATTTCCAAGCAACTAAGTGACTCTGGTAGCTCACTGCGCCGCGCCGGTTCATTGAGCTACATACTTGGAAATGCAAAATATTTTATTTTATTTTATTATTACATAGAACAGTTTATTATAATATTAATAAAGATATACCTATTAAAGTACAAATATGTTATAAACCTTTTTAAGGCTCATTTTGATAGGTACAATTTGTTTGGTATTAAGCAATTGCTGAAGGGAGAAAAAATAATTAAAATATGTTGGTATTGGATTGTATACAAGTAAGGTTTATTTAGGTAGTTATACATTATATTTCCTGTACTCACTTATAAATATTACTACTTTTATGATTCTACTTTTCATTCCTTCTTTAATTAAAAAAAAAACTTAATAATAAGTCGGTTAAAAAGCGAGCAATTCAACACCTTAACCCCTTTCAAATTACCCCGGTTCTAATTAACTGCGCACTGCGCTGTTAACTGCGCCAACCCATTTTGAAAAAGTGAGTTAACATATCGGCGCAGTGAATTGAGTTGATTCAACTGAGCGGCGTAGCGCAGTGTTACATATCTCTAGATGTAATTGTCTAATTGACCGAGTATGTATAATGTATACGAAGGATGACAGGTTACGAATGAAAGCGTGTCTTTATCACGAGAAATAAATCATGTATTTTTTGTCGGCAATGAATTTGTTTGGGCTTACAGTTTTAATTACTTAATTTTGTAATATAAGTTCCGACGTCTGGGCAATATGAAAAGCATTAGTTCTTTGTCTGGCAGATGAAATGGGTCAGACGTTCGTTGACTAACTCCTTGTCCCCTTTAAAGAGAACTAGGTTCATTATGTAAATGAACCCGCATGTAGCGTTTTCTTTTTACACATATACATATGTTTTTTGCAATTTTAAAAACTGAAAAATGTAACGTGTTTAGTGGGTAACACCAGAAAAACAAAAGAACTTCTTTTTTATCTATATAAATAAAACTAAGTCGGATTAGTTAGACTATTTATAACTCTAGAACGGCTGGACCAATTGTAATGATCTCTTATTTGTTGGATTCGTCTCCGCCCCGGATTATATAATAACTATAAATATATCGGAAAAAAAATATAAAAAAAACATGTAAGTAAACTGTACCTATTATGTGAAATATATAACTTATATAATCTAAATAAATGAAACAAAAATCGAATGTAAAACTTCAGGGTAGGTAGGCTACTACTTAACAAGTCATTGATAAATTTTGAATAGAAACTCGAGGTAGGTACCTAATAATATTGATTTAATTAGAATTATTATTTAAATAATTTGAAAATGGAATTTATTCTACGAAGAAAAAATGAAAAACAAAACATATGGATTAAAGAAAATTTTGACACCGTGCTTGAGGTTGGTTCTTGAGCTGTCAGATTCAGAAAAATGTATTCATTTTTACCGATATTTGTATTTTTATATTATTATTATATCTTAATAAACTATTGAACTTAATTGTTCGGTATTGTTTCAGTATTCCGAATTTACGCGCCAAAATACATAGTAAATAATAAAATCATCAGTTATCAGCGCTACGGTACGAACTGCCTTCCCCTCCCTACCTCTCCCTACCATTTACCTTCCTATCCAACCTTCAAGGCCAATGAGTCGACAGTCGAGTCGTCGATCGGTCGCCAACCGCTGTCACATTTCGTTCGCTGTCGTTTGTGTGATACAAATTTAGTTCGTCGCAAAACATCTCGTGTCGTTATAAGAAAATTCTCGTAAAGTGCAACATTTTATCAGTGCAACAGTGAAAGGAGGCGACTCGAATATTTGGTGAGTCCTTTCTCAAATCCTTTCGTTTCCTTTTTTTCCGGCATTTCACACAAGCACATATTCAGGATTCAATATAATGCATAGCCTGTGACAATATTGTCGTAACCAACATATCTTCCTTCAATCATCGTTAATTATACAGTCCACTTTGTCGTTTTATAGCCCGAATTGCAACTCGGCAAGTTCGGCGCTAACATTAATATTTTTTGTTTTCATTATAGATATTACGTTGATAAAATCCAAAATAAGGTTTAGCTAAAAGTTAACACGACATCCATTAACTGAGGCGGTACAAAGTTTACCTGGTCAGCTAGTAGTTAATATGTACTTGGGAATAATTCACTTATACATATTTTTGTTTTATGCCTTCGATATTTATACATAGATTTTTTTACTAGTAGGTATAAACTATAAATTAACTGTTCGGTATTGTTTCAGTACCTACTTTGAATTTATGTGTGCGCCAAAATAAAAAATTCAATTCATTATTTATCAGCGTAATGATACGAACTGCCCTTCTCTCCATACCCCTCCCTACCATTAACCTCGCCTATCCAACCTTTAAGGCCAATCGGTCAGTCGTCTTTGGTTACGTCAGTTTTGAAGTTTTTGCTAAGACCCTACCTTTGTAATGGAGCATAAGACGGTAGATATGTTCAAATCTAAAAAGTAGATAATTTGAATGAATGTAGGTAGGTAAGTTCTTAGCTAAAATTCGAATTTGGGTACCGTCTTGAACGTCAAGAGTAAACTAGCTGGTCTTTTTTTAAATGTGACCAAGACTACAGGACTAGCTTTGTAATAAATAATTGCAAGAGTCTTGTGTTCTTGTAAGTTTGTACTCGTAAATCTACCACGTTTGATTTTAATGTATCTGAGCATAAAAAACACTGCTTTCACTTAAAAATTATCAGAGAATTATCTTATTACTTAACTCAAGAAATATACCTATGTTTAATAGTTTATGTTTAATGTATCAATATTTTATTCTTTTTGTAAATATTCAATAAAACAGAAAAATTAAGAGTTTTTTTAAATACCTATAAGTCCATGACTTGCAAGACCGCGACTTATACTGGATACACATGATCAAGATTCGACTGAATATGTGAGATGGAAATCAAGACTCGAAATAATATGCGAAACCATGATCAAGTCTCGACCGAATATATGAGACGGAAATCAAGACTCGACCAAATGTGTGAGATGAAAATTTAGCCTCGACTGAATATGTGAGATGAAAATCAAGACTCGAACGAAACCTCGATCAAGTCTCGACCGAATATGTGAGATGGAAATCAAGACTCGAACGAATATGCGAATTTAAGATCAAGATTCGACGTGAGATAGAAATCAAGACTCGAACGAATATGCGAATACAAGATCGAGACTCGACCGAGATGTGAGATGAAAATCAAGACTCGAACGAAACCTTGATCAAGTCTCGACCGAATATGTGAGATGGAAATCAAGACTCGAAATGCAAGACTAAGACCAATATCAAGGGTGCGTTTACTCTCCACTTTTTCAGTATGTCAGGCACTGAAAAACGTTTACCCTCCACTGACTTAAAAATCCTTATGAGAAACAGACAGCAGACTTCAATTATATTTTGCAAAAAATATCGAAAAGTGAACCGAAAATATCACTAACCCAACATCCAAAACATTATATTTTTGCTGAATACTTTTTTTTTATTACAAATTGTAATTAGGCTGAGTGTTTCTTTAGCCGCTGGCTTCGTTCATTGTCCAACTTTCAAAACCGCATGAGCCAGCCTCAAGGAAGTCAGACATTTTATAATTTAAATTTATATTTTCAATGGCTCGTTTGTATCCTTCCCTTCACCTTTTTCAATTTCCCTTCTTTTCAACAATATTGTCATTTAATCTCCTCTATAGTCGGAGTTTTCTTTTTTTTCTTCGTACTCTTTTTTCTCTCCTCGATGCCGTCAGTTTAAAATTACGTCACGCTAAACGGGCTCAATGAAAAGCCCTCGGGGCTCATTCCTTTTGTCGCGATATCTTTAACGATATTGAAACAAAAACTATCGTTAATTATTGCTGTTAGGAAACGGCTTAGAAAAGTGCTTCCACTCTTTTCTATTATGGAGTCGAGTAACCGTAAATACAACAGGTAACAATAACATCTCGCAATGTTCACCAATGAGGTTTACCACTCATTCTGAATATAGTGCCTTTGTAGGTGAGACGAGACTGGTGTGTGGAAAAACACGTACGAGTTTGCTTACCTTTATAAGGAAATGCACACCCTCAAACCTGTCGCTGGTTACCCCACATTGGGGGATATACCGTGATGGTATATTTATCGTAAATTATATCACATAGTATAACGCACCTGGGTGTTTTAAAGTATCTCACTTCTAGGTAAAACCTATTTTTCAAAAATGATACTGATACGCATTCTCCTTCTTCTTCTTTTCCTCGTCCTTGTCCTATAGTCCCATACTTGTTTTCGGGTCGGCTCTCCTTATTTTATCCCCCACGCCCATATCTTTCGTCTTTATCTTTTCATCCAGTTGTGCCTTCTCCATATCACTCCACCATGTGAGTCTGGGTCGAACTCTACCTCTTTTGCCTTCCTAGTGTATACTATGCACTGCATGATCTCCATGTCTCATAACGTAATGATATCATCTCAATCTTGATACTGAAATGCCTTCTCAATCTTTAGCTTTGATTGTTCAGCAAGGCTATGAAATAGACTGTTAGATAGACATGTTTTAAAAAGCAAAAATATATATATATATATATATGATATGTAGGTAATACCTGATATGAGAAAAAAAATTCTTATATCTACTCCCGAATTGGGAACCTCCACCGTCTGCTGGAATGGCAAAAACTTCCTTTTGTTTTCCTATCATTGCAATGAGCTGTTATTATATTCAACCTTTTTTTTTATTTTGTAATATTATATATTTATTTTTGTTTTTGTCATGTCATAACCTTATTGCCATTGTACAAACGGTATTTTATATTATTATCAACTCAGCTCCCTTAGACAACGTGTCATTTAGCTCAAGAAAAGATAACTCAATGTATGGAAGTAACAGTAGCCAGTCACGTGACCACTGTCACTTCCATACATTGGATTATCTTTTCTTGAGCTATGTAAATGACACTTTGCCTAGAGGGGCTAGTTGGTTGAAAGTAATTATCGTTTGTCAATAAACCCATCGGTGTAAAAATTATATCATGTCAAAGAAGTTGCATATAAAATAAATTATTTCAATTTATACCAGCTTTACATTGAACCGAATCTTTGGTATTCGTATTGAGGCACAAAACATGCCGCAAGCTTACATCGAAATTCAAATTGTAAAAATAAAAACCGCGTTATACACGTTGGAATGATTCGTGTTAAAAGAAAGAGAATTTGCCTCTAGGAATATATTTTAATATACCTCAGAAACTGTAGGGAAATTGAAAACTTGAACCGAAAAAAAATTATCTACACTGGCTTAGGGTCGTATTACAAGAGTTATTTGAGAAAAATGTATGAAAAAGGAAAGGAATACTGCTTACCGGACCTCAACTTTTTCTTACATTATTCTTAAATAACTCCTCTCTTATGTCAAAGAGAGGACAAATTTATAATACTTAAATGAGTGATATTAGTAATTTTTTCAAGGTGTTGATTTCTTCTTCTTCTGCTTGTTCTAGTATTGGGACGCGGATGTCCAGCTGTCCTTCCATCCCTTTGGCGGTCTTTCAGGGGGTCTGCTGGCTGACGGTATCTTGTCTGCCGCTATTTTTACCACTCTCACTGAATCCGCTCTTTCGACGTGATCTCTCCAGTAACGTCTTCTGTTTCTACCCCATCGCACGACATCCTCGACATCGCAAATCTTCCGAATTTCGGAGTTTCGTACTCTGTCTCGGATGGTTAAACCCGCGATGAGGCGGAGAGTTTTCATCTCGGTGGTTGGCAAGAGACTCTTTGTTCTCGTGGTGTCGGCTCTGGTTTCGATGCCGTATGTCATTAATGGCCTTACGCAGGTCTTATATATCTTTCTTTCAACATGTGTTGGTTTCTCCATACAATAGTTCGCAAGCACCCTGCTACAACAGCAGCCTTATTTGTTTGCTCCCTGACTTCTTCGTAAAGGTCACTGCTGCTTGATGCTTCAGCGCCCAGGTACTTGAATCGCATAACTTGTTCTATTGTCTTACTGTCGACTACGAGTTTGCAACGTACAGGCTGTTTTGAAGTTAACATGCTCTTTGTTTTTTCTATGGAGATTTTCATGTTGTATTGTTGCGCCGATATGTGGAATTTATGCAGGAGTCTTTGGAGGTCATATTCACAATCAGCCCCGAGAACCGCGTCGTCAGCATAGCATACAAAATCGATTCTCTGATTTCCGAGATAGTATCCCAATTCCAATGATTTGATGTCTTCTATAATCTAGTCCATGATGATGTTGAATAAGAATGGGCTTAAACTGTCTCCTTGTCGGATGCCAACTGCAGCTGGTATTTCTTTTGACAACACATTGTCCACCTTAATCCTCATTTTATTGTGTGTGTTCAGTTTGTGGATTGATTCTATAATTGGTTTTGGCACATCCTTTTGAGTCATGATATCTATAACGTCTTTTAAGCGCACTCTGTCGAAGGCCTTAGTTGCATAGGTCTACAAAACACATAATATATGCAGGCTTATTGTATTAAATTGATTTTTCTTTTATCTGTCTAAGCGCAAATATAGCGTCGCTTGTTGATCGATTTCTTCTAAATCCTTGCTGTTCATCTCTATTTGGCATGAATTCTTCTAGTTTTGTCCTTAACATGCTTGTGAATAGTTTCTGAGTGGCGCACAGTAAGAATATTCCTCTGTAGTTTTCCGGGTTGGTTTTCGTTCCTTTTTTAAATATTTGAAATAGTGTTGATTTCAAGAAGTGATATATTTAAAAGTCACTTTACAGACACTGACGAATTAAGGTGACTAAGTACTAATACTTAACTTGAAAAATTCATTCATTCATACCATCACGGCATATCCCGCAATGTAAGATAAACAGCGACAGAAATGCGGGTGTGCATACTTTATGAGGATACACGACCCATGCGTTTATATCCACACATCAGTCTCTTTTCACCTAAAAAGGTACTACATGAACCTCATTGCTGAACTATGTGAGATGTTAATCTGCCTGTTGTATTTTCAACTATTTTTAAATGTTTAAATGTTAGAAGCGTGTACAATAGACGAACATGTATGAGACGATGCATGAATGTTGACGAAGCGAAGAATGTGTGCCAGGATAGGAAGATATGGCGTTCGGTTCTCTCTGCCAACCCCGTAAGGGACATGGCGTGATGGTATGTATGTATGTATGTGTGTATTTTCAACTATCCGACTCTTACAGTCACCTTTCAGAACGTCTTTCCGATATATATCGCGGAACAGTCCTCACAAGTCAACTCATACACCCCGGAGTTAGCCATTTTTTGTCTTTACCATTTATTAATTACTTTCCAAGGTTGTTATCAGTATAAAATGCTGGCTTTACTTCCTTGGGTTAGTAATTTGAAACTATTTGTGATAGATTATTGACAAACAATATGCGCCTCCATTTTTGATCCTCTTTTTTAATATTTTCGTTATTATATAAGTATTTATTCACGTTAATATTTTTTCCTTTTTTTATTTTTTAGACGGGTCGTAAATTCGAGATTAGAGTTAAAGATCATATCAGATGTTTAAAATATGATAACTTCTCGAAATTTGCGGAACATTTAATACTAAATGACCACCAATTTAATATTCAATCTGTTACAAAAGTTCTACACATTAATAAAGTAGGTTTATATATTCGTCCTTTCCTCATGACTGAGGATAGCGGCTGTAGTCCGTCGCCACACGTATGGCCCGCCTCCATGCCAATCTGTATTGGGCTGAACGCAGAGCACCAGTCACCGAAGACCCCATTGTGGACTTAACCAAATCGCTCCATCTGATCGGTGAGCGACCACGAGATCTCCGTCCTTCCACGCTGCCCATCACAACATGCATCTCGAGGCAGTTTGGTTCCCTTCTGGCAATGTGTCCAAAGAATTGAAGGATACGTCTGTAACATAATAATATCGTCGATAGACGATCTTCGATCTTCAGCTAGAAGAACGAATGTGTCAATTCTAGACGAGCTGAAAGAAGGTTAACGCTTAGATAATTTAGAGTCACTTGAAATTGAAAAAGCAATTAATTCAAAAAGAAATACAATAAATAATCAAGTTTCGCTTCAGCCCGCTTTTAAATATGTTTCCCCTTTTCATCAATATTACCAATCAAAGCCATTCTACTCAATACCCACCCCTAATGACCTCCCACCAATATCCAAATACATAGCCTTCTTTTAAGCACACAGTCACATTCTGCGTTTAGTTGAAATTCTGCCTGAGGAGGGAACGGTTAGTTCCGAAACTGGTCGCAAATTCAATCGATACGTGGTATTAGCAAAGTTAAAAATACAGTTGATTCTTGTTTAAATGTACCACAAAGATAAAAATACGATATTTGAGAGTAAATAAATAATTAAGAGAAGAATTACAATTGGGAACAAAGCTTTCTTCATTGATTTATTTTTTTTGATAGTAAAAAAATAACTAAAGTCACTACAAAACATTCGATTTTGTGTAATTTAATGTTTTGTGCACACAACCAAACACCACAGCCATAAAAAGATAAACTTATACGGTCTTACTTATTAGATTTTGTTAATAGCTAACTTAACGTGCAACTAGATAAGCACGACTAAAATAGTTAAGATCGGTATTAAAAAATCTTACTTATAAACGTATACTAAGATATGACTTACTAGTTCACTAAATTGTTTACGAACACCCTCATTTATTTTTTTCATATGGTCACATTGGCTTCACAGATGTCAAAAAATAGAAAATTGCATGTAATTTTTGAATAGCTGAGATCGAAAAATGAAAACGAAAACCACATTGTGCCGTGTTGAGTCAAATTAAACACGATTGCGATGAAGAATAACTAGGAAAATCGTTATAAGTATTAAATTTTTCTGTCAATCTCAAATATGCGTCGGAACATATTTGAAAGATCCGCCATTTTGAAATATTTGCTATGACGCGTTAGTCAAGCGTTAAACAACCTCTCGACCTGTCTTAACATGACGAATATGAAATTAAGGCGTAATAAAGATAGTCACGGTTTATAAGTAAACTTTTACGTTAATCACGCTCTATTACCAGGTACTATAGATAGTTTACGTTTATAAGTAAGACGGTTAGATATTACTGATAACAAAAGTTTGGCTAGAATGCAGGTAGCCAGTTTGGTTGTCATAATATATTTTTCCTTCTTCTCCTTACTCCCGATACATGCGTTCAGAAGTGTCCATAGAATTACCAAATAACCCTGTACAAAACAATAATTAAAATAGCGAAAGCAAATGGATGCGAAGCATTGAAACTGACTGCTAAATCCGCAGAAATGCTAAGTGCCTTCGAGAAAATAATGTTACGTTAGATCTATTCATGTTGGACTGAGACTGAGTAGCGTGAGAAATTAATTAAAATAATTTCTCCTCTGCTGGGGATCGAACCCACAAGGCCTGCACAGAAACCAAATGGTTTACCAAATGTGCTACGGCGGTCGTCTGTTGTAGAACCGTCGAAAAAGAAAAAAATAATAAAACAAATATGATTTAAAACAAGAGTATTTTTACTCCTCACTAACCCAAGGGGATTATGTATGATTTCGAAATTTTTAAGACTATTTTTTTATTGCAGATTATCAACTAGTATCATGCTGAAAGTTTCATTAAAATGTATTGTATTGTATTGTATATATTTTATTTAGATGTAAAAAAATACAATTTCTTACATCTAGTATAAACAAATAATAAAAAAAAATCTACATCGGATGACTATATAAACACCCAAAACAGACACGTACCTATCAATAACAATAAAACACAAAATAAAAACAAAAGTTAAACATACTACCACAACAGAAAAAATCAAACAAAATGAAAAAAAAAATATAATAATGTAGTATCAAAACAAGCAAAACAGTTATTATAGAATCTTAGAACATAATATATAAACAATAGAAACACACGATTTAAAAAAAAAACTTTTGTTTTATGTATTCAGCACCTAAGCGACGAAAAGCAGCAAGACCAGACGCCTCCTTTACACATTCAGGCAAATCATTATAAAGTTGTAAGCCTTTGTAGTACACACTATATTGTGTTCTACAAAGGCCTACAAAATGTATGATGTGTGTGTGTGTGCTATGCGCTGCGTACTGTGTGCTATGTACGGCGTGTTTATTTTACTTTATCGATTATAGACTAAAGTACTCATTCAATTCTTTTAATATTTTGCTAATTCGTGTATCTGGTAGACCTCAATAGATATTGAACGATATCTGAATAGTTCCTCTAAATTTTGTTGACAGTTTAAGGTTATGTGCTTGCAGGGCCGAACCAAAAAAAAATACAGCTGGCGCACTCAATTCAAAAGAATTCTCTGTACTTGCGATGTCCGTGCTCAGTATTTTTACTCCTCACTATCCCAAGGGGATATTGTGGGGAGTTATGATTTCGCAATATTTAAGGGTATTTTTTTTATTGCAGATTATCAACTAGTATCATGCTGAGAGTGTATTTTGAAAGTTTCATCACAATGTACATATCTGTGTATGTGTGCTATGTGCTGTGTGCTATGTGCAGTGTTTATCGATTATAGACTAAAGTACTCATTCAATTCTTTTAATATTTTGCTAATTCGTGTATCTGGTAGACCTCAATAGATATTGAACGATATCTGAATAGTTCCTCTAAATTTTGTTGACAGTTTAAGGTTATGTGCTTGCAGGGCCGAACCAAAAAAAAATACAGCTGGCGCACTCAATTCAAAAGAATTCTCTGTACTTGCGATGTCCGTGCTCAGTATTTTTACTCCTCACTATCCCAAGGGGATATTGTGGGGAGTTATGATTTCGCAATATTTAAGGGTATTTTTTTTATTGCAGATTATCAACTAGTATCATGCTGAGAGTGTATTTTGAAAGTTTCATCACAATGTACATATCTGTGTATGTGTGCTATGTGCAGTGTTTATCGATTATAGACTAAAGTACTCATTCGATTCTTTTCAAATTTTGCAAATTTGTATATCTAATACTCGCTTAGACCCCATTAGATTTTGAACGATATATGAATAGTGCTTCTCAATTTTTTTAACTGTCAAATATTTCAAAGTGACCTCAAGCTCAGGAAACTTAAAATTAGAATTTTTCATTTTCAAATTGGTAAAAAGGTTTTCATAAAAAGACATTGAAGAATTATCAAGTTTTCATAATAAAATTTTAATTAAAAAAAAGATTTCATGAAAATACTAAATATTTTCCATACAAAGTTTAGCGTAGGTCACAACATACTCGTTTTATAATTTGTTTGTTAAAAAAAACCCTAAAAATAAACATTAATCCAATTTGTAAAACTAATCCACCGATTAACAGTAAAATCCCTAATTAAGCCTATTTGATGGTAAAGGGTCAAACATTAAACAGTTCTCTGTTTAGTGGCTGAATGGTAAATCGAATTAAACATGTTTATTTCGATTTTGGAGAGGTTTATTGTAGGTACTAGTATATACCCCCAACATCCATAAAATGCTCCAGTGCCACTCCGCAAGTCTAGTTTAGAGGCTATTAATATATAGTTAGGTGATCTTTATTGGTCCCACGCAGAGTACCTCACTCATTGATCGATACATTGTAATGTTATATAAACAAGTTTAGATGTTGCTCACTATATCCCTACAACGACGAAGAATCTTCTGTTTCTCGTGTCATGACCGGGGGGCTTATTTATCTTTCCGTGTTGATTAGGAGGCAAGTACTGCCTCGAATTAGGCACTAGTTTGTTGCGCTAATTGTTGTGATTACCTTCACAAGATATAGAGCATCAAATTTTACATTGGTAATTATCCTTGTCTCTTTCGTAATTTATAATTATAAAATTGTCCAAAATACCACCAAGTATGTCCTTTAACAGTTCCATATTAGGTACTTAAAGACTTAAACAAAATTACTTATTACTACCATATAATCAGTGAACAAAATACAAATGTGACAGTGACAGACGAAATGCGAGTCAAATGAAATAGCGCGCGAACTTCATGGCTATGTATGTTCCATATTCAATAATTAATTGCCTTGAATTCAACACGAGTTTTTAAGTGCATGGAAAATTTTCAGCAATTTCATGAAATATTTGTTCAATTATTTTTTTTATTAAATATTTTATAATGAAAATTTGATAATTCTTCAATACCATTTTGTGAAAGTGATGTGCCTTTTTACCAATTTGAATATCAATTTCAAATTTTAAGTTTCATGAGCTTGGGATCACTTTGAAATATTTGACAGTTAAAAAAATAAGAAGCACTATTCAGATATCCTTTAGAATCTAATGGGGTCTAAGCGAGTATTAGATACACATATTTGCGAAATGTGAAAAAAATCGAATGAGTACCTACTTAGTATATAATTGATAAAGTAAAATAAACACGCCGTACATAGCACACAGCATGCAGGACACGGCACTATAATACTAGTTGATAATCTGCAAAAAAATATCCTTAAAAATTGCAAAATCATAACTCCCACTATATCCCCTTGGGTTGGTGAGGAGTAAAAAATTTATAAGAGAACAAATATCACATGAATAACAATTTTAAAAATACAGACATTACGAAAAACATTCACAAGGGAGACAATTGATATTATATCATTTATGTTCGTAGTCAACATTTTGACAAGTTTCTTAGAATTAATGTGACGTCAGCACTTCTTAGATATCAACTTTCTTGGTAATATTGTTTTTGTAACACACAGAAAAGTTTTAACGAAAACAAGATACCTGTAAGTACCTTATGTTACGTTGATATTTTCACATACATACATACATTATGTACATACCATTACGCCTTATCCTAAATGGGGTAGGCAGAGAGAAAATAATACCACAAATTTACATTTTGGTAAATTTTTGTCGCATCAAATTTTACCATACTGGCATAGATTTTAAGTATACGAAGTATGAGCGTTTATTAAAACTAGTGGGTTGTGGCCAAATCTAAACTCCTCACTAACAAGTCATTTTATAAAGTATTCAAATTTTGTATGGAAAATATTCAACATTTTCATGAAATGAGTTTGTTGAATTATTTTTTTATATAAATATTTTATTATAAACACTTGATAAATCTTCTATGCCGTTTTATGAAATAGATGTGCCTTTTTACCAATTTTAAAATAAAAATTTCAATTTGTATGTTTCCTAAGCTTGGGGTCACTTTGAAATATTTGACAGATAAAAAAATTAAGAAGCACTATTCAAATATTCTTGAAAATCTAATGGTGTCTAAGCGAGTATAAGATACACATATTTGCGGTAATTTGAAAAGAATTGAATTAGTACTTTAGTCTATAATCGATAAAGTAAAATGAACATGCCGTACATAGCACACACACACATATACATTGTGATGAAACTTTTAGAATATAATCTCAGCATGATACTAGTTGATAATATGCAATAAAAAAAATAACCTTAAAAATTGCGAAATCATAACCCCCCAGTATATCCCCTTGGGTTAGTGAGGAGTAAAAAAATGAAAGTGACGAATTTTTTTTTGGTCTTTTTAATATAGGACATTGGTACTATTTTTTTTTGTATTCTTGTTAACAAAAGGGCTACTTGGCGGTCGTAAAAGATATTCCAGTATGTAGCAATATTGATGAAAATGTTGGAGCGTTGTTTTGTTTGGGGAGGGGGTTGGGGATGATGTGAAAATTTTTATTACGCTTTCTAGCAAATTGTTTTGGAAAAATTGCGCCGTTGATCGATATATCATGTTTAATTTGATTGGTTTCGGGGCGAACAACAACTTTAACAGACATCTTTCACAAGTGAAGCAGAGAAAAGAGAATTTCTCTTGTTTTTTTTTACATTCTAATTAAATTTATTCGTATTTTCTACTTCGAATTTTTCCCTTCAATTCTCATACCTACTAGATATTATTATTCACAAAACCTAATGTTATTTGCCTAGTTTAAAAAATAATTCGACGAAAAATAATTGTGATTTGACGATGATAATTGAAGGACGTATCTAAATACCAGGACATAGGTATCTTAATAATAATTTCTTAAAATTTTTAATAAATATTAAAAATAAAAAAAATAGTTTAAAACTTAATTCCACTGTTTATTTAGACTTCAACCTACAATCGGTTTCATGCAAAGCACATTTTCAAAACTTGAAAAAAATGTGTTTAGCACGAAACCGGTTGTAGGTTGTAGTCTAAATAAACAATGGAATTAAGTTATAAAGGTTTTTTTATTTTTAATATGTATTAAAAAAATTAAGAAATTTTAATGGAATTCCACCAAGAACTTTCGATCAAAAAATAAAATCTTTCGTTCATTTAATCATTCCATTTAAAGTCAATTTTTTTATGTTTGTTATTTATTTATTTTTGATTGATTTATTCATTCATTGATTTAATTATTTAATTATTAATTGATTTATTTTTATCTTATTAAAATTAAAATACTCGAAAATTGGTAATATAGAGAGTCTTCACTGGTCCATATGCTGGTAACTCATTTTTGCTTATATATTGTAGATATGACTATTTTTACTCGATAAAATGAAATAAAATAAAAATACACACATACCATCGAGGCCATATCCATTTCGATATTGATATTAATCCAGACTAAAAATAAAATTAAAAAGTGTGTCTCCAACGGGAATCGAACCCGGGACCTTTGGATCAGCACTCAGATACCAAACCAACTGAGCCTCGAAGACCGACATTGTATAGGGCATGTATAAATAAAAATGGACCACAAACACATGTCATGAGATGATGCATGAAAGCTGTTGAATTAATGATTGCTTTCATGATGGAAAATTTTGGAGTTCGGTTCTCCTGCCTACATCGTTTAGACATGGCGTGGTGTTTTGTTTGTATACATTTTGATGACTGCAATAATATTCAATTCAAGGGTTGGGACAAAGACAGAGACTGACTTGTGTGTGTTTCTTCACGGTATAATACAATTATACCGTCAGTCCGTCGTAATTCTTGGCCGTTCTGCCAAATGGGCTCGGTCTCATGGTCGTTCTGTCGTCGTTATTTGTCAAAGTCTTCCTATCGGCAGCCCCCTCCCTCCGCTCCCCTTTAGAGTCCACTCGCTCTAGAGCTCATTATCCCTCGCCGAGAGGACTGACCTATAAATCACGGCTACAAGGAGACTTAACGTCCTAATTTATTCCAAAATGGCACTTACTAACGACCAGGGCTGCCGAAACAAAACAAATTGTTTTTCGGCGTTGTGCGGTGAATTTGACAATGGCGAATTTTTCGTTAAGTTTTTGTTTTAAAAATTCACTTTGCAAACCACGGATTAATTATTTCATTTTAGATAGATTTCTAAGCACAGACACATAAGCAATTATGTAAACTATACTCGTAGACATGACACAAGGAAAATTTCTTGGTACACATTGCTTGGCTGTGCCACCGACATTAGGTGGCAATCAATATGACTTTAATTTTAATAGGTGGCAATAATATTTTGGGGATGATTCAGAATGAAAATTGAAATAGTATTCAACACTTATACCAAAAATGCAAAATTCAGGATACCGCTATACAGAATATGTAAAAACTTTAATGACCAATTTAATGACCATATTGACATTTTTATTGCATATGAATCTATATTCAAAAGGGAAATTGTAAAAAAGATCACTGATACAACCTCTTAGGACTTGAGTATGGCTGGAATGCACTGTTGAGGAAGTGATGTTATATGAAGGATTTTTTTAATGTTCTTCTTCTTCTTCAGCCTGTTTTCATCCATTCATGGACATAGGCCTCCCCCCTGATCCCCTGATCTGTTGTTTTTTAATGTTATTCTTGTGTATTCCAATCTAAACTTATACATAATAATATGTTTTTGCAATATTCATAGATTTTTTTTATATTTCATTAGTTTTTTTTTTATTATTGAAACCAAACAAAATATAACAATATACAAACAATAAAAATATTACAAAAAAGTACAATTTAAATAAGTTATATGAAACATTTTTTATAGTATTATTTGGTATACACCAGCTCACTAGGCTGAGCCTGTACCGAGGTGGCAGATTTTTTTTTTTTTTTTGCGTTATATCTGACAGAAAAATATTAAACTTGTATTTAACTAAAACTTGTTATAAAATATACCTATTATAAAATAAAAATATAAACTATTGTAGCTTGATCATGTTTCCGCAGTATATAATGCCCTTGTTTCTAATCCATGTTTCTATTGTTTTCTTGTATTTCAAATTATTCATCAATTGTATGTCCTTTATTTCACTTTTTATCTTGTTAAAAATAATAGTAATGTCTTTGTCCGAATGTCGTGTTTGTCTTTGGAGTCATGAGAAAATTACTGCGTGTCGTCTCATAATTGTGTTGCGGTGTAATGTAATGTACTTTCATCTCTACCTTAATCTCTATGCACATCTACATTATGTTAACGTTGTAACTTCTCTATGAGAACTATTGTGGTTGCACATATAAAGCAACTTTATTATTTATAAAACAAAAATGTATATATGTGATGTGTAATTGTTTTTTTTTTCTAAATAAATAAATAAATAAAAAAATAAAAAAGTAGATATATGCTGTTAAAAAGGGGATTTTTTTTCGAAAAGTAAATAATTTTCCTGCTATATAAATGCGTCATTAAAAGCAGATCTCGTTCGTTCCACCTCACATCGTGAACCAGTTTTCCTAAAGTCGTAGCTCATGTCAGATCTGTATATTTCTTACTCTGTAGATTTAAGTGATTTAATGAATGTTTATTAATATTTTCAATATTTTTCCAATTATTTATTTTTTATTGTGTATTTTTATTTCTAATGAACATTTTGAACAATTTTATTAATTAAAACTCGCTTTATTTCAACTACAAATGAGTTGCTCGATAGGACGCGTTTCGTATCGCTTTTCCCTTTTGAGAGACTTCAACTGTCAGAAAGAATAACACGAATGTTTTGTACGTCAGTGGAAGAAACAATTACAATCGATTTTTGAGTATTGTGTCCGCAAAGTTTAGGAGTAAGTTCTCAGGATTCTTTTAATATTCTCCTTGTATCAGATGTCTGTTATTCCCTTTGCAGTTCCCATTTTGCAGTTGCAATGTACTATCTTCATTTTTTTCTTTTTCCCGTAGATCTGAAGGATCTCTCTGTGTTGTTGTACTAGTCTGCTAAGAGATCGACGTTCATGAGGCATTTGCTTCAGCCTCAATCTAATATGTGACTTTTGGTCTTACGCATGTTTTGTAGATTTTGCTAAGAATCTAACTTTGTAATAGAGAACAAGGAGAGGTACTTAGGTCGTTATTTATTTATCGTAATAGAAGATGATTTAAATACACGAAGATGACAGTTAGGTACCTAAGTTTTAAGCGAAAATTCTATATTGTGATCAGATTTGAGTGTCAAAATTGAGGCAACTGGTAAATAAATAATTGATTAACAAATAAAAATGTATATTTTATATCTATATTATTACAGCCCTGAATTGATTCACATGAAAGGCGTTCCTGACTGCACGGGACAGAGAAATTTGTGAATATTCTGTGCCAAGATCAATGGCTATACTTAAATATGGGTAAGTGCCTATAATCATATTATTTGGTATCTATCTACCCTATACTACTAATCATCTTTCACGCTAAATATAATACCATGTGGAAAACTACACACAATGAAAATTAGTAGCCCAGTATACAATACTTCCTTTTTCACCACATCTTTTTCCGTACAAACAGGTCGTCTTTGGTATCACATTACATCGCAATTTCGAATTTCATTAACATTTCCCGCTCTCAAAAGAGACCTGTACTCATTTTTTAAGATCAATACTGGATATGTAAGACCAAGACTCGATCGAGTATGCAAGACTAAGACCAATACTGGACATCCAAAACCATGAACAATACCACATCAATGCAAGTTTGTTTGCTCAGCACTACCAGCAACAGAAGACTTCCCGGATGACCAACGAAAGAGATTGAAGGATAGCTGGACCTCATATTCCCAGAAAAATCCACTTTCACAAAGAGGTCATTTGACCCAACCTTAGAAGAAGACAAGAAAAAGAAAGTACTAACTATAATGAAATTAAATCCAAACGTATTAGTTTCAAGCTCACTTGAGTAACAAGACTCTAAAGAGATATAAGGAGATGTTTTGAAGATCCGAAACCTCTTGAAGGGTTAGCGTTTGTAACATGAACTCACAAAAATGAAAAGAAAAAAATATTCAACAAACAAATTCGTACCTTGGTTTTTTGTACCCAAAGTTATATTATATTTTTGTGAAATAATAAGAGACCGTTCTGAGGATGAAAACCCTTTTTTTCAATGAACCGTTGAAAATTTAATTTAGTAGTCTATCTACATATGAAAAGTTTTGGATCAATGCAAATTCATATGTAGGCTCATGATATAAAAATGAATAGGTTGCGACCAACGCTATACTTCTAACTACGAAGTTACACATGATGCCTATATCAAATGCTAATTTCTTTCGTTAAAATGATTTCCATCTAGTGAAAAAAGAATCATGGAGGAAAATTTGCAGTATTTCTGTTGGAAATCTTCGGTATGATAACTTTATACTGTGCCACAGCGGAAAGTTGTTGCGGTTTGACTTAAAGATATCTGCGATGAAAGATGAGAATTGGCAATATGATCACTAGGATTGTTTATATTCTTGTTGAACAATACACTTCAGTTAATTTGCAAGAAAGCACAAAGACTGGCATATTCGAGAATACAAGGTATTAAATGTATATGAAAATAGCTTAATAATGGTGATAAAATATCTCACACAGTTTTCAAATTTTAAAAACTAATTATAAATTATCTAACATGTCACGATAAAATGGTTTTACGCTTTAAACTAAATCATAAAATAGTGTATTATACTTAAATACAGTAAAAACCACAAAAACTCAACAACCGTCACCGTCATCATACTAATATATTAATCTTCTTCTTATTATTATTAGATCGTAGATCTGTTTTTCGAGACAGTTATTCCTGTGAAGCTGAGGTCCAGCTATCCCTCCATCTCTTCGGTGGTCTTCCGGTTCATAATATATTGGTTATTTAATTTGCTGGAAAATAATAAACTGATACTTAAAAAAACTGTGGGATTCAGTACTTTCTGCTGACCTCATGAGGGACATTGCATGATGGCATGTATCGTCCCTCTCCCGACTAACAGTCGTATTTGCAAAATGCAAATTGTTTTAGGAGAGCGTTTTTAGTGTTTTGCCCGTGCATATTTTCATCTCTCCCAGCACACGGTGACACGGTGTAAATGTATTTTATTATTTTATTTGTATTCTTCTATACATGAATCATTCTTATATATATTAGAATCGTATTTGCACATACATAGGTCTATTAGTGAGATTCTATTTTGAGTAATTGGTAGACAACAAATCACTAAGATCTTCCAACCTCGGTGAGAACATGCGTACAATATCTAAATACACATTGGTGGTCCTAACTCGATTTTGTAAAATATGTCAGATACGAAAGTTAGTCACCAGAGGGACGGTATTTACCTATATATTTATTTATTTATTCATCTTTCTGTACAAAATAAAAACAAATATATTGTACACTGGCGGGCTTATTGCCATTAGGCAATTTCTTACGAAAACAGCCAGAATAATAATAGTGTATTAAATACATTATTAATACATTTTACAATAATAATGTATTTTTCTCTTTACACAAGAATTTAACTGAAATTTAGATATACATGTTTACTTCTCACTTACCCAAGAGAATAAAGTGGGGAGTTATAACATCGCAATTCTTTAGGCTATATTTTATTGCAGATTATCAACTAGTATCCTGCTGAGATTGTATTCAGAAAGTTTCATCACAATGTGCGTGTGTGTGTGCTGTTTACTATGTGCTATGTACGGCGGGTTTATTCTACTTTATCGATTATAAGACTTGAAAATACTAAAAAAAAAATTGCAAATTTGTATATCTAATACTCGCTTAGACCCTCTTAGATTTTGAAGGATATCTGAATAGTGCTTCTTATTTTTTTTAGCTGTCAAATATTTCAAAGTAATTTCCAATTCAGGAAACTTGTAGGTACTTTTTCTTTTCATATTGGTAAAAAGGCGCATCAGTCCGGAGTACCATAGTTAAGTATAATTATTATTAGAAACCAATAACTTGAGAAGCTCTGGTCAGATTACCTCCAAAATTAAATTGGCTCATACGCATATTGTAAAACTAATTTTCGAAATTTGATAATAATCGACTTCATTAACTGCCATATTATACATTGAGACAAAACTTTCGGAAAAAAAACTCTTCCCACGATATTAGTTGATATTCTGAAATAAAAAATATTTATTTATTTGAATCTTCTTGTACATATAATTAGTACACTGGCGGGTTTATTGCTTAATGGCAATTTCTTCCAACAAACCAGAGTAAATGTTAAATATACAAAACAATGTGTACTATGGCAATAAGTTAATCACATCACAAAAGAAAAGTAAAAAAAAAAAACAAAGAAGATAGCATATAAGAACAATTCATATGAATGATAGGAAAACTAAAGGATAAGGAAAGGAAGAGGAGAGGAAGATGTAATCAGGTGTTGTCAGATAAATATTTTTGCTTTAGCCTTTTCTTGAAGATAGACGACGTAATATCAAGACTTAGGCTATTCCATAGTCTAAATGCTTTTAAAATTTTCAAATTCACAACTCCTTAGTACTTTCGGGGAAGTGAGGAGAAAAATACCCTTCCGAATCCAATTTCTGTTCATAAAAGGAATGTATACTATATATACCTAATTTATTTTTTTGCTAACAAAACTATCCACATAGTAATTTTGAGATTCGTAATATATTTATACATATCATATTAAAATGTGAAAAGGGTTAAAATAGGTTGGTAAGTATGTATTTATATTATAATTTTTATTCATAAAATGTATGACAAGACTTAATTTGACAGCTATATAGTGGCCTTGATCTGGAAACACAGCCCCTTGATCTGGAAACACAGCGACGAGCTTCAATTCACAACCTGTATAGAGGCCGAAGCTCAATTTTGGGTGGTGTTTCTCTCCCACCTATAAATTTACCCACAGTTTGTGGAGAGATCAAGAACATGGCCCGGAGTTCTCTTTTAGATGCTTGGCAACGTCGCTGGTCCTCTTCTTCCGTGGGCAGACTGACATTTTTATTTCTTCCCGATGTGAGGACTCGAATTTTTTCCTCGTGGATTGTTCCGGATTATTGGCCCACGCAATTCCTTACTGGACACGGCAGTTTCAAAAGCTATCTCTTTCGTTTTCACTTATCCGATTCGTCCTCATGTCAGCTTTGTGACAACCCTGAACAGACTTCTGAGCATATCCTATGGGAATGCACTAACTTCTCCGTGTCAACTTTCCGACGAGAACTCTACGACGATGTCCGAGGGAATTTCTTTAGACCCATTGGACATGCGGACCTTGTAGCCACGAAGAGCAATTTTAGGGCTTTCTAGACTTTCTGTCTTAAATTCGGTGCACTATTATCTTCACTATCACTGAGCAGTGAGCCAGTTGTTTCAACATGATTAGCTCTCTTTGGCACATTAAGTGCAGTGTCTGCAAGGTTTTAGAGTTCTCCGGACTCTTCATATGTTCTTTATGTGTTCTTTCAGAGTTTTGCAAGGGGCCGTTATTAGTCCCCATAAGCAGAACGGGTGGTGGTGGGGGGAAAGCTATATAGTGGTATATTGTATTATAAATACAATATTCAATCATCTTTTTTTTGTTTAATGGCAACTCACCCTACAGAGAGTGCTTTTTGCCTTGGTGAAAATATCATAATTTAGTTGAATTTGTTAAAATTAAATCAATTAAAGTTTGATGTTATTTGACTTTAAGAAGTTGAGTATTATAATAATAAATTTGGATTATTTTTATAGCGCCGTTTTTATGATAACCTCACCTCAAGGGCGCTTTGAATATATTAGGGGTTTTTGTAAGACTCGCGGAAGAAGTGACTTTTTAGGTGTTTCCTGAATAGAGCTAAGTTGTCGATTTGCCTCAGTTCAGGTGGTAGTTTATTCCACGAGGCTGGTCCGGCCACAGCAAAAGCACGATCACCGAAGGATGAAGTGTTGACTCTATTCATTTCAGTCAACTTGCCAATCACGGATGTGGTGGCTGATCGAAGTGTTTGTTGTCGCTCGTTTACGGTGAGAGGGATGCAGAAGTCTGAAATTATGTTTGTTAATTTAAAATTTTGAATCGACATTATAGAGCCAACAAATAAGCCACAGCGCCCCTGGAGTGATCTTGTATCACTAAACGGACGCTACAACTTGAAATACTATTGTTTTATTTCCAACATGGTAAATTAAATTTTTCACCAAAATAATGCTTCTATGTAAATGCCCAAGTTCGTTTCAATATGGCTGTCAGTTTGTTTTGTTGTGTGACGCCACCGTCGATACAACTAACGCATCTAGTGATAGAACACTGAAACTACACGCGTTGCCTAGCAAATGACAGTTGACTCACCGTTAAGTACTTAATCCGCCAGAAACTAAATAAATGGACACTGTAATACGCTTTATTTTTGTAAAACTTGAGTTTAGCTCTTAAACTGAGACTGTTATACCGGCCCTATGGCTCTGAAATAAAAATCGCGTCAGAGATTGGATTTATGACAGGTATTATGGCGGACATTGGGACCTGGTTGATCTGTTTTGTGTGAGCCCATATGTTTGTTGAGGTAATGATTGTGAGTGCAGAATGTTGAGATTGTGTACCTATTTAGTGTGGAACGGGAACAATCACCTGGTTCATAATTGCATATAATCGTCAAGAAAAATTGTAAACTGCTAGCCCTAGAAGAGGATTTCCTAGTTGGGCAGCAGTAATCTACTTATTGTTGTCATTATAAATATGCTGTGATAAAAGGTAAATAAATAAATAATAATATCCATGATATGGGTAATCACGAGGGTTTTGATTTCGCCGGTTGGACCAGACTTGTCCACCAGATCATTTGCTTGACCAGTGAAGCGCGTGTTTTGGCTTCTACTATGCAGAGAATATTCTTTTGGAAATTAATTAAAAACAGCTGTTGTGGATCGAGGACAGTAAAAATCCTAAACAAATCGTCTGAAGGGATGGTTCTATTTCTTTTGTTGGAATAGGTTAGCATATTCATCTTAACTTGTTTATTTATGCATATTAACCTTTTTTTATTCTTGTATTATGTATGTGTCGAAGCATATTTCCGTGAATCCTTACCTTGCCATTGTCCTCTCACCGATGTGTTTGAGAATTGTCACTTAAATTTATTCGCAACAATTTTGGGTAACGATAAGTAGCGACAATTGAAAAAAGTTAGTACAAGTTTGAAGATCACCGCGTGTGGATGTTCTGTGCGACCAGTGCACAGAAAACAAATAATTATTGTGAACCAGCAAAATAGGAAGCATCGGTGAGATCGTCCACTTATCCTATATTTTTATACAGTCCACTTATCCTATATTTTTATACAGTCCATTTATCCTATATTTTTATACAGTCCACTTATACTATATTTTTATACAGTCCACTTATCCTATATTTTTATACAGTCCACTTATCTTATATTTTTATACAGTCCACTTATCCTATATTTTATACGGTTCACTTATCCTATATTTTATACGGTTCACTTATCCTATATTTTTATACGGTCCACTTATTCTATATTTTTATACAGTCCACTTATCCTATATTTTATACAGTCCACTTTTCCTATATTTTTATACAGTCCACTTATTCTATATTTTATACGGTCCACTTGTTCTATATTTTTATACAGTCCACTTATCCTATATTTTTATACAGTCCACTTTTCCTATATTTTTATACAGTCCACTTATCCTATATTTTTATGCGGTCCACTTATCCTTAATTTTTATACAGTCTATCCTATATTTTTATGCAGTCCTCTTATCCTATAACATTGACACCCATAACCTGATGATTTCTACAGAATGTAAATAGCTTTTTTATATCAATTAATGTTTATTATCCTTCGTGGTTTAGTTGGGTAGGCATCTGATTCCTGACACAAAGGTCCCGAGTTTGATTACCGGTAGACTCACAGTTTTCAATTATGTTGTCAGTATGAATCTGTGAGATTATATTATAATTGATACAGTACAGAAGTCAGAATACAGAAGTCTCCAAAATGTGGCAACTTGTTATTAGGTGCGTGTTAAATTAATATTTTACGTAGTAACTGTTCTTTGAGAAGCTATATAAAAAACGAGTGGGTTGTGGCCAACGCTATACTCCTCACCAACGAGACATTCTATAAAGTATTCAAATTCTGTATGGAAAATATTCATCATTTTTGATTTAAACGAGTATATTTTATTATGAACTTTTGATAATTCTTAAATGCCATTTTATGAAAGTGATTTGCCTTTTTACTAATTTGAAAATAAAAATTCATATTTTAAATATCCCGAGCTTGGGGTCATTTTGAAATATTTGACAAAGTAAAATGAACATGCCGTACATATGTAGCACACTGCACAAAGCACATAGCACACACACAGATACATTGTGATGAAACTTTCAGAATACAATATCAGCATGAAACTACATAGTTGATAATCTACAAAAATCAAATTGCGAAATCATAACTCCCCACTATATCCCCTTGGGTTAGTGAGGAGTAAAAAAATATTTATTTAATAATTGTGAAATCATAACTCTCCACTTCTCCATTAAAAAATCAATCATATCAATGTGGGGTAACCAGCGACAGGTATGTTATTTCTTATTAAACTGGCACGACTAGAAATAATACTATGCGTTGTGCTTTCTGATGCATGTGTTTGGTTTTTATGTATGCTTTATTACTTTTAAAAAAAATATATATCGAATTGTTTATTAAAGCACTCGTGTTTTCCCCTAATCAGAGAGAAATCTGCCTGAAATGAAAATGAGAAGATACGTGATTTCCCACCACCCTCTATAGATAAGTCATTTCATTATAATAATATAATTAATTAATTCTGTCAAAACGAATAAAATTTATTTTTGGCATAACGTCCAACTCAATTAAATAAAATATTAATACAAATTTTTAAATTAAATTATGGGAAAGCAGAGAAAATAAAGAAACTTGGGAATATTTTCCATAAGCGATGGATTTTTAATTGCTAAAATGATATTTTAATAAGTAATGGCTTCTTAATGTGCCGACACTCGAAGAATGTTGGATACTAATAATAAAACGAGTGGGTTGTGGCCAACGCTACACTCTTCACTATCAAGTCACTGCAACAAGTATTTAAATTTTCTAGGGAAAATTTTTAGCATTTATTTTCGGTTAAATTATTTTTGATTTATATATATTTTTTATGAACTCTTGATAATTCTTCAATGCCATTTTATGAAAGTGATGTGCCTTTTTACCAATTTGAAAATAGAAATATCAAATTTAAAGTTTCGTGAGCTTGGGGTTGCTTTGAAACATTTGACAGGTAAAAATAATTGAGAAGAACTATTCAGATATCTTACAAAATCTGGGTCTAAGCGAGTATTAGATATTCTTATTTGCAAAATTTGAAAAGAATCGAATGAGTACCTACTTTAGTATATAAATTTGTATAATCACCCCGTAGGTATGTACATAGTACACAGCACACACACAGATACATTGTGATGAAACTTTCAGAATACAATGTCAGTATGATACTTGTTGATAATCTTGTATTTTGGTATGTTTTTGGTTACTCTTTTTTTTACTTGAAAACTAAACTGTTATACAAGTAATTAATCAATTAATAAGTATGAGAACAACCTTTTCAAAGTTGTCTTCACGTTAAATGTAACAGTTTAGTTAATAAAAATAGAAATCGATTCTATAACGATATAAAAAAAGGTTAATATTATGAATATAACATGTAAAGCAGTTACAATTCAACTTTAGATATACATTTTTTCAATTTTATAAAATAAGTCACGCTGGAAACAGTTATGCACACATTGTTATCGGGAATACACAAGTTGTGAAACTGGTCAAGAAGTTAGTTAAAAATCGATCGTAAAATTCCAGTACAGACAGACATGTGAAGTTGATTACAAAGATTTAAAAATGGATTCCGTACTGGATAAAATTGTTTTAAGTAAAAACAAACAAACAACAGTTATCAAATTTTCTCTTCTTCTTATTCTTGTAGGTTTTGAAAACCTGTTCTTTTCAGTGAGTGTGCCCCTCCCGTAAGCCTTTCAGTGACGTCGAGGCTCTTGCGATTATTCTCACGATATTTTTTCTGCGTTCTTCAATTCCCTCCTGCATTTTTCTTGTGTATTTTTTCGTTATATAGGCTTTACGTTGCTTAGATTTGCTGGAAAAGATTGGCATTTGGCTATTAATTGTACATAAAAAGACATTTTTCATATTCATTCCAAAAATTAAACATACATATTTAATTGACAGGCTATTTCGCCACCTCCTTATGCTTGATACCTCACCCAACACAAATCTTACGGAAAAAATAATTTGTGGAGAATATATTATTCATGTTCTTCTTCTCGTGTCATGTCGGGTGCCCCCGACGTTAAGGACCTGTCCGGTGCAGTACGAAACAGCTCCTCCACAGTTTTCATACCGGTCCATTCCCGGATGTTTCGAAGCCAGAAAAGCTGCTATATTCTGACCCCTCTACGACCCTTCATAACAAGCTGAAGGATGGTATATTTTTCACCTCTCAGAATATGGCCGAAGTACGACACTTGACATTGGTGAATAATTCTCTGTTGGTGTTGGCTCTACGTAGTACCTCAGTGTTACTGACCATGACAGTTCATGATATATTATTAGGTAACCATCACCACCGCAGAATATATTATTTGGAAACCATAAAGACCACTGAGATTGCATGAAACTATAAGGTTCCCACACATTCTCATTATAAAAATATCCTATAGAAAGTTTTCTGGATCTTCATCCGCATATGGCGAAACAGTCACGTCTGAGAAAATAATAAGTCCTTACCTGTCATATGGAATTTCGAGACAGAACTGCTGGCTCAACTGGATCTGTGTACCTGCTACCTGGTCGAAGTTGTTAAGAAGTGTTTTTTTGAAATGCTGCTGACACGATAGAAGATGCGAATACTATAACATTTTTAACCAGTCCTCCTAGCCAAGGTGTCATTTAGCGATCGAAAAAAAAAGAAATATTCAATGCATAGAAGTGACAGTCACTCAAGATAACACAGTCACGTGACAACTGTCACTTCCATACACTGAGTAATCATATCTTTCTTTCCATCGCTAAATTTAGCGATGGAAAGATAACTCAATGTATGGAAGTGACAGTCGCTCAAGATAACACAGTCACGTGACAACTGTCACTTCCATACACTGAGTAATCATATCTTTCTTTCCATCGCTAAATTTAGCGATGGAAAGATAACTCAATGTATGGAAGTGACAGTCGCTCAAGATAACTCAGTCATATGACAACTGTCTTAATTATCTTCACTTTTTCTTTTCCACCGCTAAATGTCACGTTGACTAGGCCCACTAGTCTTTCTATAAATTCACAACGATGATGCCATTTTTACTGATTTTCATCACATTTAACGAGTATTTTCCTGTTTCTTTACCTTTAGGTCAGTTCATAGTGCATGACTACTTTGATTTTCTTCGGGAATACGTCGCATAGCGTTTGAAGGGGCGCCTGCGGCCAACTTACCTATTTTTTCAATTACATCATTACTACAAAACAAATCATTTTGAAAAAAAAATAACTTATTTTGAATATTAAGAAAAAAAAATAATCCTTAACTTTTTATTTATGTAAGTATGTTATGTATAATATATTCTTGTAGAAAAATAGTAAGCATACCCCGATTTTGACTTTTATCTTGTATTTCTAAAAAACTATAAGGCGTAGAGCAATATATATTGTTTTTAATTAAAGAAGATGTCATTAAATTTGTATTATGGTTCAGGTTTAGTAAAGAAAACTTTTCTTTCGCAATGGCTCTGAATGAATGTATTTTAGGTTTATTTACCAATGCAAAAGTCAAGACATATTTTTCTAGATATTTTTACCTTTTTTTAATTTAAATAAAAATATATTGCTATACGCATTATAGTTTATCAAAAATATACGATAATCGTTGAAAATCGGGGTATGGCATTTTTTTAAACAATAATTGATATAGTAGGCCCAATTCAGATTCGACTAAAAATTTTATACGGAATTTTAGTATATGAGAAATGTCAAAAAGTTGACCAAATTTATACGGGATTAAATTGGTATTCAGATTCTCTAATTTTATCTCATGACGTCACACCGCGCGGATAAAATCCTTTTATCCACGTTTTCCCGTTGATTTGGACGTTTTCGTATTCCGACTCGCATCTTAGACGTTCGATCTTTTAAAATATGACTTAAATTTATGCGGGTCGTTTGACATCCGTCTACAATTTTGTACGCTAGATAAGGGCTCCATTATTTGTTTGTCTTTACTTTATTCAATTATTATTAATAATTATTTGGTGAAATTGTTTAAAGTGGAGTATTTTTTTTACTCACGTCTAAAGAAAAATAAACGTGATAACTTTTTAACTGTACAAATTTATGACAAACAATAATCATCACGTATTTATAGGTACAGATTACTTGACTTTCGTTGATATTTTTAGAGACCACACAAATAATGGAATTTTATTATCTTTGCCTAGATAATGGATAAAGAAGGTAAAGTTGTAAATTTTATTGGTTTTTGTAGCTTTTAACTAATGATGTGACACGAATTTTATTAAAAGTAATTGTTAGAGATTCCACTTGTCAAAAAACGTACTTACAAATTATATATCTATCATAATAATGAAAATCTACCAAGAATGGTCATTCTTCATCAATTTTAATATGAAGTATTCTTACAAGTAGCTAAATTTATATTCAATGTTCTACTAAAGTTTGGGGTTTCAGTCAAAATCTCACATACAAGTTGTCTGTCATTTGAGGTTAGGTTATTATATAAACCATTATGTTCATTTTAAAACTTAGGTAACTCTGGATTAAATAATTATTACCATGGGTAATAACGCCCCAGATGAACCGACAGGTTACTAAAAACAGGAATTCTTAGTTAGAATAATAATTTGTATACTATAAATAAATAAATTTTGTTCATTGCAGATGAAGACATTATTGAAATAGATATTGGCAATAGCGACAGACTTACTTATGATGATACTTACATTTTTTTCCACGTTGCAAGGACTAGAAGTAATTTAATAAGAAGACACATCACTTAAAAAAAAATCATATATATATTTACTTATATTAAATTTGTCACATTTTCTTTGTATGTATAAAATAAATAATCGTAATATAAATACATGTGTATTAAATTTGTTGTATCTAATTTGTAGAACCTTTTAAGCAGTAGACAGAATGACAAGGAAAAATAAAACAAGTACTTATGTAAATTGTTATAAAAATAATATATATTTTTTTTCATTTATTCTGTATATTATAAAAAAGAATTACAATAATATTTTCCGCCAAACTGCATAATAGTTTTTTGGCAAGGCAGATTCTCTTTTTCACATAACTAATGTATCTAATTAAAACATTTTATTTTACAGATCCATAGGTAGGTATAATAAAATCTGAATAGGTAGCAATTTACATTCAAATAATAATTATATGCAAAAAGGTTATTATACTATATCAAAACACCAAAAAAAAATTCAATAATTAGTGAAAAAAATAATTCAGTCCCTTGATAGAGAAACATCATTAAACTCTGGATTGTTAGAAATCGCCAAATCTGAATTTCTCTGGTATTCTGGATCCACAATCTTTCAACTCTGGTGTCACTAGAATTCCCTGTAAAACAAATAATAACATTGTATTACATGAATTATTAAATGGTCTTAATCATTTTCATAAAAGAAGCCGTCAGTCTAACATAATAAACACGAGTTTGAGTAATGACTGTCATATGAGTAGAAAATGAAAACTAATTTGAATTCAAATGAAAGATACAGTTTGGAATGTTACTTGTTATTACCCTGATGTACCTATGTAATAACAAGTGATGCGTCATAAATACGGCTCACTTTTCTTCCAGTTATCACTAGATATGCTCGACATATTTAACCTATAAAATTTCAAGGCAAAACTTTATATTGACATATCTAACTTACCTTCATAAATTTACTATCTTTCCATTTGTTATTGCACTATTCGTTGATACGAAGTCAATCATCAACTCCATCTGCTTCTTTGTACTCTTAATTTTGGATTTATCCTTAGGTATCCATAGCAAATAGCGCCGTACAAATTAGAAATGTTTCGGTTTTGGAGGTAAACGTTGTTTTAACCATAGAATACACTAACTAGTTTTGACAATAAAATCTCTTTTCTATGGTTTTGACGTTTTTAGGCTGTTGAATATTGCTAGAGAAATAAATTTTCGAATGTCTTGAATATATTACTTTTTGTGTCGCGGCAACACCGAAAATGTTTTTATTCACGGTGACTAAAATTTTTCGGGCGAATTCATTTTAGTCGGCCATTGTTTAAGACGAAATCAGAATACGAGTTTACGACGCTTGCGACTAAAATTTTATTCGGGACGTATAAAAACTAATTTTAGTCGGCAAATCTGAATCGGACATATTATATTATTAAAAAGATAAGAAATATTTTTCTTCATTACTTACTTACTTTCCGTGTCCGGATTCATCAAATAAAGAACTTCCAGTAGTTGGCCACATGTACGGCCCTGTCATTTGCGGCAATTATGTAGGTCCTCCTGCGCGCATGTCTCTCCGACTTTCGGACATATCATAAGGTGTTGGTGGTCCTGTATGTCCCCGCATTCGCAGGTATCGTCATCCTTGTAGCCCCATTTTTTGAGGTTACTATTGCAGCGCGACACCCCAGTTCTCAAACTATTTAGTGCTCTCCAAGTGGGGTATGGCAGATTTGTGTCCAGCGGCCATCTCTTCCTTCGGTTTGACATGCGCGCGGTTAGCGAAACTTTCTTGCCACAGCTCGATCCGGCGCGCCTCTGGCGGGCCAGGCAGCGCGGCTGTTGTTTCCACAAAGCCTCTTCTTGACTTCAGCCGGGATTGTCTGGCCTCACGGCCGTACATGAGATGTCTTTTGTCGAGAAGTTGCTTCATTCGCTCCGTCTCAGCTGCGACCTGTCTTCTGACTGTGGGAGTGGCGATACCCACGATTGGGTAGATCTCGCTGATTGGTGTCGGCTTAAGGCATCCGGTCACGTTGCGAACCGCATCGTTCATGGCCACGTCAACATTCCTCGCATGCACGGAGTTGTACCATATGTACATTAATACCCATACTATCTCAGCTATTTTTTTCAAAACGATTTGATTAGTAATAACGGTGAAAAATAGGTACGCTTGCAGCAGGCGCCCTCTTAAAGAATCACTTAATCTATTAATATTTTACTTAGGATTTACACTAATAACGTTGAGTAAAATATTTGATGTTGAGTGACATTTTCAAGGAAAAATAATCTCATGTATGTAAAGTGGTACTGAAATATGTATTTAAGATAAAATTTGATTTTATACATAATGTGCTGGCTTAATAATATTCATGTAAAAAAAATAATACCTTTTGGGAATAAAACACCTTTTTTTAATAAATGATTTTTATTTATAATTATCGTTATTTCATATTTAAAACCATACTTTTATTATCTAAATAGTCGTGGTAAAGACAATGTTTTTCATAATTTACAATGCTCTCTCGATATAAATTTAAATCAATTTAAAATATAAACATATAATACTACAATTTATAATATATAAATTTATAATTTCGATCTTTGTACAATTTACAAACAAACAAAAATAATAAAATAGGCATAGGTACAGTACCTACGATATCATAATAAAAAAGGACAAAACGGATTTTACATAACAAAATATAAATATAGGTATATATATTTGAGGGCTGTATCTTTAAAATTAAATAAAATTAATTCAGTTAATTTAATTTTTATTTTTATTAAAGCATTCGGTTTAGTTTATCGGAATAGTTGACTAAAATTCTAATTGACATTGAGAAGAATATATGAAGATTTTATCAACAAAAAATATTTTGTTACACTGAAAAAAAAAAGTTATGTTAAAATTAACCAAACTATAGTGAATACAAAACAATTCGTTTTGTGCTACTAAATATTTTGTGTGTTTAACCAAACAATACAGTCATGAACTGATAAACTTTTATTACTAATAAAAAAGGTTTGGCTAAAAACGCAGGTAGCCAGTTCGGTGGTCACAATTATTTTTTTCAGTGTAAATCAATTTTTTTTCTCAATGTAGGAAATATTAAAACACTTTGAATCCATTCATGGAAATACGTGTTGATAATAATTTAAACAACGGAATAAATTTAATATTTATTTGCCCTCGTTGCGATTTCAAAATTTCTGATTCTTATGTTTTTTTATGTTTAGTACATATGTAAAAGACACGATGAATTATTTCAATAAAAATATACATTGTCTGAGTAGCTGAGACCAGATTTTTTTTAAACAGATAAATAACATTTGTTTTGTAAAAGAACAATGTCGATAATATGACATAAATTTTTTTTTAATTGTTTATTTCACTCCATTTTGTCTTAATTATCGCTCGAAAGATAGTGAAAATGACCACACTGATATTTTTGTAAACATTACTAAAGAATTGTAAGAAGTATATGTAAATACGATGAAAATAATTTAAAATATGATAATGAGAGTTCGTGTTTTATTACATTCATAAACAAACTTTGTGTCGCTATTTTACAAAAAAAAAATAAGCGATTAAGTCATATTGAATTTATAGTTTTACAACGGAATTAGTGTCACTATTGACAAACAATTTATTTGAAAATCAACTGCATATGAAATACAATAATATTTTATTTTTAAATGGAAGGATTTTGGTTTGTGGATTCCGTTTTTAACTGGATTATTTATTAAAAGTTCTGCATTACGATGCGTTCACAATGAACGCCGAGTGAACTTAGGTTGTGTTTCTCGAAAAAAAGTATCAGTAATAGTCACAGAATAAGGAATCTAGTAATAGTATAGTTAAAATACTTTGATTTCATATAATTGTTCAATACTTTTGGATGTATACTCTTACTATTACTGATACTTTTGTTGAAAGAACCTAGTTCAGAATGACCGGAAACAGACGCTCTGCCGCGTTCAGATTGAGTGTACGCTTCAAACGCTCTGACAGTTATAATATCTGTCGACTGACTTCCATTTTATTTGTGAAAAGATGACTAATATTTGTTTTTGTGGTGCCTGTTACGTTTGTTGACATTACATTATTATATGATGACAATATGCATTCACAAAGAGGTTAATTTTAAGAAAAACATCATTCAAAAGTTTCAAATAAAAGATAGCATTATTTACTCCACTGCCCAATTGTTGTATTTTGATGAAAGTGTAACCTAAAAAGACACATGTATGATAAGAAATTTGACATTTAAAACGCTCGATGCAGTGTTCAGATTGAAACGCCGCGCCGCTCGAATGCGTTCAGTGAGGTTGGTGTGAAAAACGCCATAATCTCCAACTTCAGATACATCCAAACAATCGACGTTGAGTGTTCTATCTGAACGCAGGTCTTTTTTTAATGATCTACAATTTATTTAAACTTGTTTATATATTTTTCTTAATAAATTTTATTGAATAATATTATCTTTTCTTTTTTGCGAATGATTTAATAGGTAGTGAAATAAATAAATAAAATATGAATATGTTTTAAAGCGCCCAGCATCAGTTCTTCACTGGGACCTGATTTAAAACCTGTCTCAACTAAAATAAATAACAAGGATTTTCGCTAAATTTAAGGAATTTTTTCGGAATATTTTTATTGAAAAAAAATTGCAGGATAGCTTTCTCAATTTTTAATTGTGTAACCTTTTGAATCGTTTCAAATATAAAATCAGTTAGTTACAAAAAAAAAAACAACTCATATGTTTTTAAGAATTCAAAAAAAGAGAATTTAAAGAAAAAAAATACAAAAACATTTTATTTATTTTTTCAATAAAAAAATTGTGATTTTTACTTACTCTATATTTCTGTTTGATAGGATTATTTGGCAGGAAGTGCGTAATATATTTTTTTATATACACAATAAATTCAACGAAATTTTAGAATATTTATTTACAATTTGTTTTTAAAAAACTAAATCAATTACGTTTAACGGAATAAATGATGTAATATTTTAATTTGATTAAAATATTACCCTTAATAATCACTTTGGTCCTTGAATGTAATGTAACAAAAATTAATCAAGTATATTTCGAAAAAAATGCAGTTAGCGTCTTTTGTTTCTGGCTAGAGTTGGCGAAATCTTATCGACATGTTGGAATGCTCGAAAAAAGTGACTTAGTCTCTGTGGGCGGACCGGGTGATTAATCATGGTTTAATATAGAATTTTTTGTACGTGTGACTCAAATGACTAATTGTCAATCTCGACAGCTCTATCCAACAAAATATATTCTTAAATACAGGGTGTTTCAGATACAAACAACTTTATCTTATTATTTTTTTTTTGAAAACTTTTTATCGTTCTATCTTACATATTTTCATTGTTTGTTCATATTTTTCACAAATATAATTTCTGTGATATTTTAAATTTAATTCATCATTAATTTACTGAAACAACGCATTTACATTTTTTATCCTGTCATACACCGTCATGATGTACAATTATTTAAGAAATTAATTACTACTTTTCAGTGTCTTAAGTACCTATTGTATATTTTTAACAATTTTATAAAACAAAAGTTAGAATATTTAGTTAATAATAATATCCTTTCTTAAAACTAAAAAAACGTGAAGATTATGTAAGATGTTTTGTTTTTGAAAACATAAAAATATAAATATTTTTTTATTAAATTTAAAATGTATTTCTAAAACACCCTTTAAACACAATTGTTTCAAACAAAATATGAACAGTCGGTAGCAAAAATATTGGAATCAAAAAACAATGCTATAATTTACAGAGTTCGGAAGCGTTGGACGTCTAAAGAAAGAGGCGTCTGTATCTAACAATAGACTACACACTTTGTCATTTTCTGTTATATTTCTTTGATTTGATATTTTGTGTATGAAATAAACAAATGTATCGTACACTGGTGGTCTCTTTGCCATCAGGCAATTTTATACAACCAAACATAAAACTTGAATCGAAGACGAACAGATGATTTGAAGTATATCGCCTTCGAACTCTGTAAATTATTTTTTGCAAAGTAATTAGTATGTTCATTATGAAAGTGCTATTTTCTAAGTTCTTAAAATTTTTTGAGCTTTCAATATTGTAATAATTTTAATATTACATAAGTTTTAGTCACAGATATTTTTTTATATAGATTAAAACAATTTATTTTGTTTTTACGATTAACTTTATTATTTGTTCATAATTATTAATAATTAAAAATTCAGTATACGTATATTACACCATAATACTTAAAATAATACATTATTATAATATTAAGTTTATATTCACAATATTTGTTATGCTTACTCACTCACCTTCGAAACTAAATAATGTTTATTAATAATATTGTTTATAACAATTTTGTCCGTCACTGTATTTTTTTTATTTATAGGTTGTTTAGAAAATATATTCACATAAATTTAAATTCACTATTTCTGAATGAACAGTCGATATAATCCAAATTATTTTATAATTTTTATTTTGTACGTATAAAAAAGTTTTTTTATATAATTATTTAATCAAATAAGTGTTAACGACGCACCGTATCACAGCAATAACTTTCTTCCAATATATTTACATAATATTTTCTTTGTAGAAACATACAGATATCATATTATGTATTATGTCAGACACATTCTAAATACCATTATAAACTGCTACTTTGTAAAGCTTTAAAATACAGTTAATAAAAAAGAAATAACAGGTAAAAAACAACTTAATTTTAAAACAGTAATAGGGTGTTTTATATCAATGGTCGATTTCTTCCAATTGCTTGCATTATAAACAAATATGTATTAATACATTATGGACATATGTATTTCAATTCTTCTGTAAACTCATTACACCGATGCAGAAATGTAATGCTGATGGTATTTTGAAAAATTTATAAAAAAATGATATTGAAAATACAATATTATGATACGTTTTAATTAAAATTATTAAAATGAAAACAATATATAATTACTCCACTTATTTTTTTTTTTTGACTAAGACTAATAACGTTTGAATTAAATATGTGTACCTATAGAAAATGGTAAGAGACAAAATATCAAAAAAATAAAATATTTTATTCATGATTCATGTTTCATACGTTTCATCGATGAAACAAGAGGACAAATTTCATAATCAAGTCTATTGATAATACGAATATTTTAAAAAGAATATTTATACCTATTCAATAAAAAAGAAAGAATATTGGTAAGTGAATAGTGGGGAAGAGCACGAAGACGATTCTGGAGAGATCATGTGGGGAGAGCAGGTCCAGATCGAATGATGAGGATAGCAGCGGATGAGGAGATAACAAATAGCAGACCCCCTGGAAGACCACCCAAGCTATGGAGGGATAGTTGGACGTCCACCTTATAAGCGCAGACTCCAAGAATTTAGATTAGTCGATGACATTGCGGTTTTCGCGCTGGGCTAGTAATCCAGTGGTAGCGAGTTGGAGTCCTGCTTCGACCGATTTCGTTAACCTATAGAACAAGCATTTATTTGCTTATTTTAGGGAACGTAGGAAGATGTATATGTACTTGTTTAACAAGGACATATTCATTTTTTTTATAAAAAAAAATAACAGGACACAGTCCTTAATAAAGTTGAAGAAGAAGAATAATAAAAAGAACATATCAAAAATCAGCTATTAAAAAATGATTCATCGAAAACTTCGCTATTTATCGGACTGTAATGAATCACCTACTACCAAATAAGCAATAATTCAATAACGTCCAGAGACGTTACCAATAATTTAAATCTGTCTCAAAACGTAATGATTCGGTTTGAAAATACAAATTTCTCAACTCGACCGAGTCCGTCGAAGCTTGGGAGGTCGGGCCCCGACAAGAGACTAGAATATTATTTAAAAACTTTGATAATGAATCTTCGTCCGACAAGAAAAGTAATAATAGATTGATACTAATAATAATAATAACAAAAGCGTGGCAGTAGGATACGGCTCCAATCAATCACAAAACTTCAATCTATTGGGAGTTGTTTGTTCTGTGTTTGGTGGAGTCAAGAGGTGAAGCAACATTAATTAACAATAATTTAATCCAGATTTCCAAACAAAGATAAATCGAATCAATGTATCAAACGGGAGCGTTTCTCCGCTCCGAGGATGGTATCGTTCTGCTATTGTTGTTGGTAATAATGATGTTTCTTCGTTTGGAAAAGTTGTTTGGATATTTACAGCGGCAGACATTGAAATATTCGGTCGTGATCCGATTGGTAATGAATTAATGACGGTATTTGCGACACCAGCAATTATTATTCCGTTGTCTGGGTGAAATTTGGCGGATCGATGGTTGGAAATCTGGGTTTTGATCATTGAGTCATTGCCCTTTATTATTTGCTCCACTGAATGTTGTTACGAAGTAACTTCTTTCAACAATCTACAAAAAACTTTTTGATATACTTTCAAAGCACCCATTTTTGTGGAAAATGTGAGAACTTTGAAGATTGACAGATAAAACGAAGAAATAACAGCTGGATCCAATGAGCTTCAAGTTAATGTATTTCATACGATAAAGTTTACATGACAATAAGAATGACCTGTTTAAATACAAAACTTTTAGACTGCTAAATCTAACAAAATCTGTTTATTTGGGTAATAAATATTTTTTTTACTTCATGTACAGTATTTGTACAATGGCAGGTACATTGCCATGCCATAATGCAATTTCCCCCAAATAAACAAAGCAACGTGAGGCCATAAATAGTGTAGTGGTAGGTACATCAAATTTATAACCAAAAAACAAACAAAAAGATACACACGTATGTAATAACATTATTAAATGTAAAATTACATCAACAAAGAAAGTAGGAAGATAGAGGTTGTGGGATGTAATAGAGGAATAGGGAAGGAGTGTCAATAAAGAGTTATTAGAGAGGTATGATGGCTTTAGTATATTATTTATATTTGAATCGATTGAGACGTCGAAATATCATCACTCAAGTTGTTCCATAGCCTTGCTGATTGTACTTCAAAAGATGAACTGACAGATTCAGTAGAACGAATGGGAATAGCTAGTGTATCAGCAGATCGAAGATGCAGACTGTGATTTAACAAGAAAATAATATTTTTCTTAAGAGGAAATTTAACGCTAAATCTAGTGACTGAAAACATTATATTATATTAAAACCGCCTAATGCACTATGAAGTTACGTGTTAGTAAGGGTAAATATATAAGGTATATACGTGATTTAAATTATCGGAATCCCAAAATTTGTTGTTTTTTTGCATTTTAAAAACAAACCTTAGGTACTTGAAAGGAAAAAACTTTATCAGTCATTCAATTTGATTTTATACATTCTTTAAGCATATATTACTCTTTGCATATTAATTTTATACTCTTTAAGCATCTACGATTAAAATGAAGTCACCAGAATGTGGCAACTTATTATTTGGTGCGTGTTAAGTAAATATTCGACATGATACCTGATAGTTGCCCGAGAAGAAATATTAAAATAAACTATTTCTCTATGCCACATAGTTATGTAGTAATTAAAAAAAATTTTTTTTTTATTTTTTTTAGGGGAATTAAGGCGGAATTTTAAGATTGTGTGACTATCATTCACTAGATTCACTAGAGAAATGCTGAAAACACATGGTATTTTTTCTAGAAACTGATGGTTTAACATATTTGAGGAATTTGATTTGAAATTGGGGTGTTTAAGATTTTTATGCCCAATTAAGATACTTATATCAAATCAAATTGAATTCTTTCTTCCGAGAATCAAATAAGAATCTTAGATGATATAGCCCAACCAAATGAGTCACAAAAAAATAAAGATTCTACAATATACACAAATTCTTCATAGTTTTAAAGAGGTTAAGTGAAAGAAAATAGAATAGAAAAAATCTATTTCGTTCCGTACATTGATTACCTATGAATATTTGTAAGGTAGGTATTTTCCGAGAAAGAGAGGAGAAATAATAAATGAACCACAATTAGTACGTATTGGTTTTCTTCAAAGTGGGTATCTACTCTGAGTGGTTTTTAATCAATGGTACAATATTAGAGTCCATCTATGCTTCATTGGAAAAATACGACTTTACCGTGACTTGAAAAACTTTAAAGTAACGAAATTAATTTTAAAATTAAGTAGAAAAATAAACCAAACATAGATAAATCGGTAGCTATTTAATTTTGGTGAAATATATCAACTGGTTTTAAGTTCCACTAAAACTTATGTGGAACTAGGGAAACTAGAAACCAAAAAAATATCATCGATTTGGTATGGAGTTCAATAAAGAATATTGTCCGTAGAAATGATAAAATTAAATAGGTATACATAGATATTTTGCATTCGAAAATTCTTAAAAGCCCAAAATGGTTTGTATGTAGTTTTGGCCTATTTGTTGTATAGCTGCATCGAATATTTTTATAGTAGGTACGCAAATATTGGATTGAGTTTTTCGCTGACGAAAGTCAATGATATTTTAAATCTAATGTTTGTCGGGAGTCAATGATATTTTAAATCTAATGTTTGTTGGGAGTCAATGATATTTTAAATCTAATGTTTGTCGGGAGTCAATGATATTTTAAATCTAATGTTTGTTGGGAGTCAATGATATTTTAAATCTAATGTTTGTCGGGAGTCAATGATATTTAAAATCTAATGTTTGTCGGGAGTCAATGATATTTTAAATCTTATGTTTGTCAGGAGTCAATTATATTTTAAATCTAATGTTTGTCGGGAGTCAATGATATTTTAAATCTAATGTTTGTCAGGAGTCAATTATATTTTTAATCCATTGTTTGTTGGCAGTCAATAGAATGTTTTCAATCCAATGTTTGCCAGCAGTCAATGATATTTTTAATCCATGGGAAAATATCCAATGTTTGCGTATACATATTTACTATTTATTTATTTACCTTTAATCACACCATATTTATAATGACAACAATAAATAGATTACTGCTGCCCAACTAGGAAATCCTGTTCTAGGGCTAGCAGTTTACAATTTTTATAGACAATCATATGAAATTATGAACCAGGTGATTGCTCCCGTTCCACACTAAATAGGTACTCATTACCTAATGTCTGCTATAGTACCTGTCATAAATCCAATCTCTGACACCATTTTTATGCAACTATATGAAAAACTAAAATATTCGATAAACATAATATTATACATATATGATACGAGTAAATGAGCCAAAAATGAACTTGTAATTCTGACGTAGTTCAGGAGTGACATCTATGCGAAAGAATTGTAACCTCATGTTTAAAATCAATTTCTTAATAGATGGCATTACAAAAAAAAATCTTCGTCACTTCATAGATGGCTATGGTGTTTAATCTTATTCTCAAGCGAAATGATTTTTATTTATTTATTTATTTAATATTGCTTTTCGGGCAACTAACAGGTACTATGTCAAATATTAATTTTACACGCACCCAATAACGAGTTGCCACATTCTGGAGACTTACGATATTAATCGTCTCACAGATCGAGACTGAAAACACAATTAAAAATTTTGTGTCTCCACCGGGAATCGAACCCGGGACCTTTGGATCAGCAGTCAGATACCCAACTAACTGAGCCACGAAGGCTGACATAATGTAAAACATAATAATATTATAGAACTCTGAAAAATTGGCTTGATAGGGAACACAATAAAAATTATAATTGGTGAGCAAGTGCTTAAAGTGATCACGTTAACCAGCGCATGACCCGGTTCTCCTATAATATTACAACTTCGTCTCTATTGAGATGTATATTTGCTTTAATTAATATAAAAAATGACATTAATTTAGTTATTGAGCAATTTTTAAATTGGAGATTGAAATATTTCTCGAAATGACTATAAATGGTATTTAGAATGATGAGACATAATGGTTTTTGAAGACGTTTTGAAAATCCGTACGTTCGAAAGATTCTGAAGGAAACCGATGTCTAGTCCAGATATCCGAGCTGTCAGACAAGATTCTCGTCACAACCAGATAGAGAAACGCTACTGTGACTCGTGCTACGCCGCAATCACCCACTCTGACGTCACACCCTCAGCTCTTCCATTGTAACATTGGACTTGGCGTTCAGCTGCGTGTTCTTCTTCGTCAGCGTGCCCGTGTTGATCATCTGTATGCTGTGCGCCGACAGCAGGGGCTGGTTCTCCGGCAGCTGGTTCGACGTCAGCGTGTTAATGTTGCCCTTGCCGATCTTGGGCGGCGGCGGCGCCCTGGGCAACGTTGCCACGTTGTTCTGCGGGAGGTCGGCGAACTCCGGCGGAGGCAGTTGGTGGTGCGAGTGAGTATGGTGGTGGGCGAGTATAGTCGCTGGATCGTTTTTTAGACTCGTCTGAAAATTCAGGGCGCTCTCGATGTCTCCGCAGATGTTGTTTGGCATCTGGCCGTTTTCCGACCGTTTCTTTGTGGTTTGGGAGCCGTTGGCATGCCCGTCGTGCCCGTTGAGTCTCGTCTTGTCCCTCTGGTAATAGACGCCGGCAAAGATTAACACGTTGAGAATCAAGAGGGAGCATCCTATCGCGATTGTGACGCTGAGGGCCGTTGAGTATGCTGCGAATCCGTCCTCCGGAGTAGTCGGAGTCGTTCCTAGACCGTTGTACTCGTCTCTGGCCGAGTCCACGGTCATTTCTTGGGCCGTTTGCGTGACAGCCTTGTCTTTGTTCGGGTTGACTTGATGCGGGAAGCTTATGTTGAGGAAGGTCAGCGTTGGAACTTTGGGAGCGTCTATTACCACTTGGGTCGTGTCCGTTGGTGGAACTCTGCCAGAGGCTCCTGGCAGTCTGGATGGTGGATAAGGTGTGTCGTCGTTTTCCAGCTGATGGTGTTCTTGTGGGACGTCAGCGCCGCCCGGTCTGTGAAGGTCTGGAACTAGATTCAGCCAAAAAGACAACCTGTAGACAAGATAAAAGGAACATTTTATTTTCATAATATACATGGGTATTAGATATGAAGTGAATAGCAGGGGGCGCCCCAGAAAGGGATGGCATGACTGATATGGCATGAGAATGATATTTTGAAAGAAGGAAACAAAAAACTTCAAAATTCATTACAATCGACAACCATGTATGAGACGATGCATGGATGTATGGGAAGCTAGAAATGTTTGCAAAAATAAAGGAGTATGGTGTAAGGACATGGCGTGATATATTATATGTATGTATGCACCTTTATACATCAAATTATTACAACAATATAACTCAACTTAAATATTTTAATGGAATATATTACCTCACTAGGTGAAGCCTGTTCCGAGGTTATACTAACAATAATTAGGCTACGTAAATTCTAAATGAAATTCAAGGTATAAAAGTATTAGAAAGTATAATAATAATTAAAGAATAAAAAACAAAACTCATGGGAATGGCGGAGTCTACATTCAGGAAAATGGGTGCAAAAAAGTCAAGCTGGCGATGTCAGAGATGTAGAATGGCGTTGATAGCACAAAAGGATGGGAGCGAAACCCTGTCGACGGTGGCTGAGGTGACTGATGCTGGTGGGGATGTAGTGGGCCATTGTTCTTTGTTGCCTGCTGAATCGAACATGCCGAGTAAATCAGAGATTATGAATCAGATCAATGCGCTGAGATAAGACTTCATGTCTGTAGTAAAAGAATTGCAGGAATTCAAGGCCTCAATTAAACTCAACGACTCCATGCTGAGCACTCTGAATGATAAGTGTGATTTAATTGAGAAAAAGGTTGATCAATTGGACAACATGAAAAATATTGTATCAGTCAGTGTCCCTAGGACTGATGCTGAGTTAAAAGAAAAAAAAAGTATATTTGTAAGGATAAGGGTGTGTTTATATGTGTAAGAGTACGATGTGGGAATATAGGTATTTAATAAAGGATGTATGAGAGCGTAAGAAAATATCTCTTTCTGAGTGGAAATATTATCTTAGAATAAAAAGAATTAATATCTTAAAAGTGTATTTGATTTATTTGGAAGATAGATCGTATAATTTAAAAGATTGATTGCAAAATGTACAGAGGCTTAAATCAGAAGCACTCCACGTGAGGATTAAAACAAACACGTTTTAAAATGCAACTACAAAAATCATCCAAAAAATTTATACGAAATCTCATTTTATTGATATGTCACTTATATCAAATAATTGAATGACAAAAACATAAAATCTAAATCTCAATTAAAGGAAAATTGGAAAACAATGAACCTCACTGTGACGGAATTTGGGATAAAAAGTCACATTTTTTTAAGGAAATTAATAAGTTGAAACAACTTTATTCTACTTGCATCTTGTTGAGAATTTGTTTTTTTTTGTTAAATGTTTTTAAAGCAAACCATTTGCGTGTTCGACAATCTTGAGGATATTCAATACAAGGTAAAACAACACCGAATGAAATCACTCCAAGAATAATGAACACTACATACCTAAATAATACTGCTTCTGATAAGCTGGTGATGTGTAATTAAGAAAATTTGTATATCTAAATACAAACTTATGTTGTTTATAACCTCCAAGTTGTATTTTCCTATCCCACAATATTGGAATAGGCAGAGTTGGCAAATGAGCTCATACTTAGTTTTTATGACGTTTTTAATAAATTGTCTCAATGTTTTTTTAAAGAATTAATATGTCCATGTAACTTATAAATGCTTGTACTATAGGTAAACGATATCGGTCGTGGCAGGTTCGCAACTACCGAATTTCTCACCCAGCGCGCTAACCACTCTGCCACTATACCTACATCGTTTTTTAATGTTTTTTAGACAAGATAGATCGAGCATAAAAAAGAGAAAATATGTACCTATATATAAAGAGATGAAATAACAAAAAGGATTAATGATCAGCTGAAGATGTAGAAGAAGCAATGGATATATTATGTATGGTCGTTAGTAGCTACACCTACGAAGGAAATGACTCGAGGTGATAGGTCGGAGTAAAGAAATACCTTTACTTGAATATGACATATTATTGAAAATCAACGCGTATTAGAAAGTCCTTGAAGACTTCTGTCTCAAATGTTACGCCATTGATTTTGACTTTCAGTTTATGACAAGTCTTGACAAGTTACAAAATGCAACTAAAATTATGCCAATTCCATATATTTATATCATTCTATTTTTGGCCCTTAGGTATTGATGCATTGTCTGCAAAATTCCATTTTTATATTGATGCGTCCGGATTTGCAGTGACCAAAAGTCGAGCCTGCTTACGCTACGGTCGCTTCTCAATTCGGTACCGACCGCCGCCGTACCACGTGACCGAGCCGGACAAGCCAGACAGCCAATGAGAACGCGAGGCAGACAGCCAATGAGAACCCGCCGGCGATCGTCTTGTACCGGCTCGGCGACGGACCGGTGGTCCGGTTAAGAACAGGCCGTTTTCCGCTCCGTAGTCAGTTAGCAGTTAGCAGTTAGCAGTAAGCAGTCAGCAGTCGTCGGGAATCGTCATTCGCAGCAAGAATCAACACATTCGCCGCCAGAGAAGAACCAGTCTACACCCACAAGAGGAATACGAACGCTGGCCGCGGCCTGCTGGCCGCGGCCCGGTGTGCTTTATATCTCGGCCACCTCGTTCACGTTCGCCCTCTCCACTACTGAGGACCCTGGTGCAGGATGGCACACGTCTCGACCAGCTGACACGGAAGATTCCAGGACTCACCGGTTGCACCAAGGGCGGTGCACGCTCCGGAGCCCTGGCCCTGCTGCTGGCCGAGCCTAACCTCCGGCCTTGGCCTCCCTCCTCCGTCATCATCCACGCCAGGTTGACCGTCGCCTGGGACTGAGACGGATGTCTAGTCCCAGCCTCATCATCAACGTCGGACCGTCCACTGCAGACGAGTGGGACGGACCCCAGAGGCACCAGACCTGCGAACCCGTGGCCTGCCCGCTAGACGCCTGCCGCCGCCGCCGCCGCCGCCTGCTGCCGCCGCCGCCGCCCGCCGCCGCCTCTAGCCTGGCCGCCACCACCGCTTCGCCGTCTGGCCTGGGCCGTCACCGCTGTCTCAGGCGTGTGGGACACGCCATCATCATCATCCGACCCATCGCACCGTTTGCGACGTCCCTGGCCAGCATGATGGACATGCAGTAGTGTTAAGTGACTTTAGTGTATTACTTTGACCTTTCTCATGTGTTTATTTGCTGTGCTCAATATGTTTATTTTATGTTCCTTGTCTGCTTCTTCTTCAATTTAATAAATTGCGACACGTCAACCTTCACTGGTGTTTCACTGCTCTGCCCCTTTGGTTGTAGGGAACGGCTATGGCCTCATATTACGCCTTGCCCCCATTTCCCCGCATATCAATTGGCGGCCCAGCAGTGGGACTCTTTTTAGAGAAAAGAACAGCGACCCTGAGAGACCCAGAGTAGTGAGCACCAGTGACAAGTACCTCGCCGAGAAGACCGCCGCACCGGGATGAAGACCACTGCTCCGAAGACAGCGATCGCCTCGTCTATTCCCCGGCATGCCGCCCAGATGTCTTTGGCTTCAGAGGAACACCGTTTCTGGATTCGGGACAAGATCCAGTGGCGCCTAACAACCACTTCTTCAGGATAATTCGCACCGCTCGGCTTTTGGTCAAGAAAGCGGGGGGGATTGATGCGTCCGGATTTGCAGTGACCAAAAGTCGAGCCTGCTTACGCTACGGTCGCTTCTCAATTCGGTACCGACCGCCGCCGTACCACGTGACCGAGCCGGACAAGCCAGACAGCCAATGAGAACGCGAGGCAGACAGCCAATGAGAACCCGCCGGCGATCGTCTTGTACCGGCTCGGCGACGGACCGGTGGTCCGGTTAAGAACAGGCCGTTTTCCGCTCCGTAGTCAGTTAGCAGTTAGCAGTTAGCAGTAAGCAGTCAGCAGTCGTCGGGAATCGTCATTCGCAGCAAGAATCAACACATTCGCCGCCAGAGAAGAACCAGTCTACACCCACAAGAGGAATACGAACGCTGGCCGCGGCCTGCTGGCCGCGGCCCGGTGTGCTTTATATCTCGGCCACCTCGTTCACGTTCGCCCTCTCCACTACTGAGGACCCTGGTGCAGGATGGCACACGTCTCGACCAGCTGACACGGAAGATTCCAGGACTCACCGGTTGCACCAAGGGCGGTGCACGCTCCGGAGCCCTGGCCCTGCTGCTGGCCGAGCCTAACCTCCGGCCTTGGCCTCCCTCCTCCGTCATCATCCACGCCAGGTTGACCGTCGCCTGGGACTGAGACGGATGTCTAGTCCCAGCCTCATCATCAACGTCGGACCGTCCACTGCAGACGAGTGGGACGGACCCCAGAGGCACCAGACCTGCGAACCCGTGGCCTGCCCGCTAGACGCCTGCCGCCGCCGCCGCCGCCGCCTGCTGCCGCCGCCGCCGCCCGCCGCCGCCTCTAGCCTGGCCGCCACCACCGCTTCGCCGTCTGGCCTGGGCCGTCACCGCTGTCTCAGGCGTGTGGGACACGCCATCATCATCATCCGACCCATCGCACCGTTTGCGACGTCCCTGGCCAGCATGATGGACATGCAGTAGTGTTAAGTGACTTTAGTGTATTACTTTGACCTTTCTCATGTGTTTATTTGCTGTGCTCAATATGTTTATTTTATGTTCCTTGTCTGCTTCTTCTTCAATTTAATAAATTGCGACACGTCAACCTTCACTGGTGTTTCACTGCTCTGCCCCTTTGGTTGTAGGGAACGGCTATGGCCTCATATTACGCCTTGCCCTCATTTCCCCGCATATCAATATAAACTTGTTTATGTATGTTCCTTCAGTTATGCAAGGAGCCATAAAATATGATATTATTGGGTCAATTACATCGAAGGACTTACCTGTGAGCTCTGTAGTGGTTTTTCAGTTTCGGCTTTGTGTCCAGGTTCAGATACTTCTTATGGACTGCTTCGTACGCAGTCCATTCGATATTCTTGAACCTGTTTCTCTCTCCCCTGAGTCCGTGGACCATATCAGCGTCTTGTGGTTCGTTTGGATTCCTGTTAAAAAGAAACAAAGTTTAGTGAAGAAGTAATCTTTGATGTACAATGAACACTAGATTTGAACAGCCTGCTTTCTTCGATATCATCGGCAAAAATCAGCAGCCTTGTTGCTGTTAATGGCATGTTTGCTACAGCATATAGACTTCAGAAATCTTGTGGAACAACAAATGGCAAATTACGTTGTGGGATTAATGGTTCGAGATACAACAGACAATTCAGCAAATAAAACTACTTTAACAGTGTTATATTTGTTACAGTAAACCTTGTTTAAACTACAATTGAAAACGATTTCAAAACAACTGTTCATCCTCAGGACATAAATGCAAATTGATACCTTATTGTTAATCACGACAAGGTTCAAAATTAACATGCAATCATAATAACTTTACAACAACAGAAATATTTGATTAACTCACAAGTCCCGCAATATCAATTGGAGTAATTTTTCCCTTTTCCAAATTATCCACTAGGCAATTCAATCAACCCTCTCTGTTAGCATTTTGGCCAGTGTTATTATAATAATGATATCAAACGGGTAAAGTTAATTTATCAAATAATATCATCTCTTCCGTTAGACTTGGCTTAATTTAACCATGCCTTAACTAACGCAATGCAAACTAACTTATCCAATATAAACCTCAGTTTGATTGGCGATCGGCCCAGCATACTCTATTAACTTTATCGAACCTCGTATTTGTGCTGTACCTACGCAGGCTCGTGTACGTATATACGAACATCACAAAGGACTAACGTAACGGTCTAATATGGCCCAGGAACATCCCGAAAATGATTTTGATAAACTTCGATCCACGGGGAGTTTCGTGGCTGAGCGGAAATTTCGCACACGGCAAATATTACATATTTTGGAGACAGTGTTACGACAGTTATTGTTCTAAACCACTTCAAGAGCCGATCCGATTACAAGTTCTAAAGATGCTGTTGCATTGAAAGCAGATTAGTTGGAGATTCTAAAAGCACCTACCATTAATTGAAAACATCATTTAAATAAACATCTAACTGTGTTAATTTGTTAATTTTTAATATTTTTTAAAAATCTTGAGAAGGTTTGGCCACTGTAATATATTGATGTTATACCCGATTGTGTTTACGGAGTCACACAATCATAAGGAGTAGTTCAGTATTCCTTCGAAATTAGATATGAATATGAAGGAAGAAATTGGAAGAAATTGCCTAATGGCAATAAACCTGCCAGTGTGCATTATATTTGTTTATATTATGTACAAAAAGATAAATAAATATATTTAATGGGGTGTAACAGAGAGAAGAAATAATGTTCCATGAGCTAGAAATAATGTATGGAGAACCAAACGTTGTCCACTACATCAAAATACAATGTCTACATTAGCTCGGACACGTTTGTAGAATTGAGGATAGCCGGGTCCCAAAGATTATATTGGACACCTGTCCTGAAGGAAAAAGAAGCAGAAGGAGACCTAGGATGAGATGGCTGGACGACATCGGGGGCAATATATGAGCGATCGGACATACAAATTGGAGGGGACAGGGCGGGATGGAGGCAGTTTATTGAGTAGGTCAAGGCCCACACCGGGCTGTAGCTACATTGCTGATGATGATGATGTACAGAGAGAAGGCTCTCCGATATTATTGTGAATAGATTACTCACAGTTGTGGTTTTATAGATAAATAGTTGTACTTCTACTTTTATATTATAATATACTTTATTGTATTGACTTAATAAATTATGTATAGCATTGAATACGCGTTATTTATTAACTATGGTAAAAACTACCATATACCATATCACAGCCACAATGCAAGAATGATTCATGACCGTCTGAAGAAAAATTATAAAATGCTGATAGCCCAAGAAGAACAAAAAGTATGTCAGGACATTGCTTCATCAAACGCACTATTTATTCAATGTAAGACCGAAGAAAAATTATAATTTTTTATCTATAATTAAAAGTAAAGACTTTTTGATGCTGCATTAATTGTTTATTCTGCGCGATAGGCCTATTTCGCCTTGTTAGGGCATTAACTAGCTTATGCCCTAACAAGGCGAAATAGGCCTATCGCGCAGAATAAAAAAATGATGTAGAATCAAAAAGTCTTTACTTTTAATAATTAAAAGTAAATTTAATAATTAAAAGTAAAGTAATAAATAATTAAAATTTACTTTTAATAATTATAGATAAAACTTATAATGGAATTCTACCAAATTAAATTATAATCCTTGTTTGTTGAAATCAATTGATTGATGGCAATAAGCCAGCCAGTGTATGTATTATTTTTATAATATTTACAAAATGGTGAAAAGGTAAATTAAAGAATAGTAAAAAAATAAGCCAATTCTTGTGTTACAGGCGAAAGAAATCAATAGAGGGCAGAGTCGAACCCGAATCCAATGGAATACAAGAAATTTTTTATTGACAAACATTTTTTTCAACATCTCAATAGAGACGAAGTTAGGATATTGTAGAAGAACCAGGAACTCGAGGCACCTACAGGGCTTACGACCTGTCATCGGCTGGTTTACGTGATCACTTTATGCGCTTGCGCAACGTTCACCTTCTTATTGAACTAATATATATATTATATTAAATAATAAATAAATTTGGAATGGTAAAATAAAACCAAAGTTTTCAGTTCTACTAATTTAATGACACTGACTAGTTTCGGTCATCCAGTGACCATTTTCAAAGTGTCACTGGATGACTGAAACTAGTCAGTGTCAATAAATTAGTAGAACTGAAAATTTTGGTTTTATTTTACCATTCCAAATTTATTTATTATTTGAAATGGAGTTCTACCAAGAATTGTCCGTAGAAAAGTTAAAAAAAAAATATATTATATTCTTATTGAGTTCCCTTATAGATGTAATTTTTTGAAAGTTCTATATATTTGAATAGTGTGTAACATTTTACCTGAAAATAATGCATTATTACTATTGCCATCTATTTATGGAATAACGGAGAAACCTTTTTGTAACGCCATCTACTGAGAAATTGAGAAATTAATTTTTATTTGTAAAAAATGAAAGCAACAGTCCTTATAAATGTGATGATGGTGTATGCAATTAAAAAGAATATTCGGGAATACAAGAAGTCATATTATATTTTTGTAAGTATTTTCCCTCGGGCAACTAACTATGTATTCAGCACCTAGCCTACGAAAGGTGACAAGATTTTTGGTTTCTTTTATGTTTGGTGGTAAACTATTATATATTTTGAGTCCTTTATGGTATAAACTATTTTGTGTACTTGTTAATCTCCTTTTCGGAAGTCTAAAATCCTGACATCCTCACGTATGGTAAGTGTGAACATTGACATTGAATGAGATGAAGCATGATTGTTGATGAGGAGACGAATGTGTGTCTGATAGAAAAGCGTGGCGTTTTATTCTCTCTGTTCACATTCCGAGAGATATAAAAAATATTCTTTATATTTTATTATGTTTGAAATTGTATTATATAGAGAGAGTATTTTTGTTCTTAGCGCTGTGGGGTGAGAGATCCGAACGCCAAACTTTACCCGATATCTCAAAATCTTCACGTTTGTTTTAATACAAAGTTTAGACTCTAGAGCCTTCTTATCGTGCTCAATACAACATTTTGTATAAAGCAGTATGATAACAGTAGATAAATGTGACTAAACATTTTAGTTTGGCAAATATCTTAATACACGGGTTGGTGACAGAGTGGTAAGAGCGCTTGACTAGCAATCCTGGGGACCCCACAATTTAAACCCCACTTCGGTCGATTTACCCTTTATACCCTTTCATTCATTTGTTTATTCATACTATCACGGCAATTTTCACAATAGTAATAAAAACATATTGTCATCACATTCGCCACCTAACGCTAGTGGCGAATGTGATGACAATATAGGATGACCAGCGACAAAAGTGCGGGTGTGAATTTCCTTACAAAGGTGTTTATTCCCAGAAAGCAGTCTCGTAATTGGCAAAATTCAGATTTTATTTGAAAGAATTTTTTTATTTTACTTTTAAAAGGCTGAGTATTTTCATATCCTCAGTCATAATGTGGCGTCGTCACAATCTATAAAAATATATAAAAAAAATACCAGAAAAACTTTTATCTTTGATGCACCAGATTTTAGTAGATCTTCCAATATTACTCCTCACTAACCCAAGGGGATAATGGATAGTTATGATTTCGCAATTTTTAATGCTACTTTTTTATTGCAGATTATCAACTAGCATCATGCTGAGCTTGTATTCTGAAAGTTTCATCACAATGTATCTGTGTGTGTGCTATGTACGGCGTGTTTATTTTACTTTATCAATTATAGACTAAAGTACTAATTCGTTTCATTTAAAATTTTACAAATATGTAACTCTATTACTCACTTAGACCCGATTAGATTTTGAAGTATATCTGAATAGTGCTTCTCAATATTTTTAACTGTCAAATATTTCAAAGCGACCCCAGGAAACTTAAAATTTGATCAATATTTTCATATTCGTAAAAAGTTACATCACTTTCATAACATGGAATTGAATGAATATCAAGTTTTCGTTATTAAATAATTAAATAAAAAATTATTGTAAAAACCCATTTTATAAAAAAGTTGAAAATATTCCATACAAAATTTTAATACTCTGTGGAGTGACTTGCGACTCGGTAGTGGGGAGTATAGCGTTGGCCACAACTCACTCGTTTTTTAAATAAAAATAGTCTGTTAAACACTATTATTTTTAATTGTTTCCGAAAAGCCATAAAAACTCATATCATCATTGTATCGTGAAACGATGCACACGCGTTTGGCAAAATCGCCCCAAAAATGAGCTCATTTGCATCTAAATCGCTTATAAAATTGTATAAAATACGAAAATTCACTTCCTGCGCGAAATCGAAAAACGGGAAAAAATCGGCAAGTCTGCAAATATTAAAAAAACACTGCCATATCACACAATCTCAATATCGCACCGCATTTTAATCGCCTGATTATATATGAAAAAAAAAGTCATAATTAAATGAAAAAAAATATCGAGAATCGGTTCGGAAAAATACATATTCGAACCACCACGCACGGAGCTTATCAGTTTTTTTATAATCGTTTATCAATCGTTTAATTTTCATTACCCAACAGCAGCAGTAAAATATTTGGATTTGGGACAGTATGCCGCACGCATCTCGATACCGTTGTTTCATATTTTTATATTCCCAAACTACACTAAGCACAGGCTTATCAATAGAGACTTGAGGTTTCATCACATTTATCACTATCTTCGCAATCTACACTCGCTTAAAGTTCTAGAAAGGGTTGAATATATTATAAGTACCATGGTCTTTAAAATGAAACAGACACGGGATGAAAAAGACACATTTTACAAATTTGAATGTAGTATTTATGACCTAGATACATAAAATCCAAAAACCAATTGTATTCTCACTCCTTCAAACTAAGAATTGCTTATTAATTTGTTTGTTTGTTTATTTATTTATTTATTTAGTTTTTTATTAGTTTGTTTATACACATTTAGAATTGTATCTTCAATGCCCTTCTAGGTAAAAAAAAATCTGTACCGGGGCTAGTTCATCTAGAAACAGTGGAACTGTAATAATGAATGCCAAAGTCAATCGTTCATAAAAAATACATAGTAGGTATATCATATTTAATGCTAAAGATCAAAACAAATAACAAATAAATATGAAATAAAAAAAATAAAGCATAATGAAACAAAATATTAGTACCTATGGGGTTTAATAACATTTGACAACATTTTAAATATTTGATGTAGCGTTGGATTAGTCTTGTCAAATATAGTTTTATCTTGATAATACAGAGACATCTCGGTGAAAGCGTTCGGTCAAAATAAATTGAATACGTGAAAAAACAATGTATTCTATTGTGAATGTTAATTTTAAAATGGTTTCCCACTCTGTTGACACAAATACTTTATATTTATTTATTTACGTATTTTTCTAGTAAAAATGTAGAATGACATCCTTTTACTTATAAATACCGTTTGAAAGAATGTGCTGGTATAATAAATTTTGGTTCTTAGTTTTTGGTGAAAGCCCTAAGACTAATAAAATTCGTATTCGTCAGTTAAAACTATGTCTTTTTTTAATATTTGAAACTGTCACTTCATGATCGAACTCCATAATCACGCAGAGAACATTAAAATAAAATCTTTTGTTCCATTTAATTTAGTTAGCAAGCGCGACTCCCATTCATCGGTATCACTCAATGCCGAGCATCGTCAGAACGAAAAATTATATATTACTTTTTTCAATAAAGGTAATTCTATCTTTTATTTTATTTTTGTCAAAATAATTATATGCACAAGGTGTCCCACAGGAGACTACCCAGAGTCGCTGATCATGGCGACTGATGATTAGGAGGCCCGACCCCGGATGAACTGGGATAGAGGGGCAGGAAATGATGATGTAAAAATAATTATATGCCTACAGTAGAAAACGGCTCAATAAAATACAATCCAAGATTGCCTACCGTAGCTTAACTACTCTGGCCTAAAATCGTAGCTTATGTCTGCTCTGTATACAACATTCTCTATCCGTCTTACTTACTATATTCAATAAAGGCCTGGCTCAGTCACAGGTCTCATAAATTCATACTAAGCGCAAACTATTGGTTTTTGTCAAATCGTACTTACTAAATTTGAAATGTGGCGGCTTAAGCGAGTCAACGAAATGCGTATTTTTCAAACGGCAACATCGCTTTTTACCAATATTATGTTGGTACCCTCGTACAATGTCAAAGTACTTCGCGCGCATTCGCGCGTTATTCCAAATTACGTTGTGTTTCGTTTACTTTGCGCTGTGTAAAATAATTATTAATTTTGTTTGAAATGATTACAAATAAGAAGAAACGTTCGGAAAATTAGGAGGAAGACGAAAAAGTAAGTTATATGCACTCATATAATTGGTGATTTATCATTTGACATATTTTTTTCTGTTTTCAAAAACTTTTAATTGCGTTGTTTCTAATTTAGGTACCTAGGTATTCAATATGTATTTTGTTAAAGTTCGGAAACTTACTTATACTGTGGCGTTATTATAAATAATTTATAATATACCATAGAATTGTGTATATTATAATTCTATGTAGTATACCTACAATACAAAATTAACTACTTTGTTTACGGATTTATGCTACTTCTGAGAGCAAACATCGACCGGTTTCGATAACAACGTTCTGTTCTGTTCTGTGGGACAATTATTTCTCCTATTATATCCATTATTTCATTATAATCTCTAACATGTTCCAGAAAATCCTTGTAATATTGTATATACATAAAATAAAACCTTGTAATATTAGTAATAACAACTACTAGTTGCGATGTTTCTATATAAGAATAGACTGTCATAATACGTTAAGCCGATGTAAAACAAGGGGTCTAGGTAGTTTAAAGTGACAGCTGAAATTGTGGTGGTTTAACGCACGCTTGACGCCAATTTACGGAAAGTAAGTACACTTTTTTGATAAATCATGAAGAAACATGGCTCAGCGTACCCTGATCGTAAAACAGAAAATAGTAAGTAAGACGGTATGAGTTTAACTAAACTGTTTTTTTACCGTTATTTTAAATATTTTGTTGCTAACAGTTACTAATTTTTTGCAATAATTAATGTACGGTTTGGCCGTGTTACTGTTTATAAGAGTTTCCAAACCTTAATGTTAGACACTATAATTTGGTTTCTTTTAAAATGAAATTTGGTTACTATTAAAAAAAAAACAGCGTAGAATCTCAAAAATTATGAAATTTTTACTATGAAATTTGATTTGTAGATCGTCCTGGAATCAAAAATTATGGCACATAAATACTGGACTTGTTTCCATTATACGGAAAATACGTTTCCTTTTACCAAGAGGGTTTTGGGACCGTTGGATTTTAACGACTTATTAATGAACAATGGCAACCGGGTTTTTTGTAGTCGGGCCTCTTTTATAGTCAGTGCCGAGCTGTACAATTGAACTTTAAATGTTATGCCACTGACTGTGGCAGTTCATTAAATTACCTACCTATATATTTCATATAAACATATCTTCTCACTTATATACCAACGCAGCGTTTTTGGAGGGTAAGAAAAAAAATTGCCGCAAAAGAAATAATACAAAATGTCCAAAAACACAGAATTTTTTTGTTAATTATAACAAAATTTCATGTTAAAATTAACCGAACTATAGTGACTACATAACATTTGGTTTTTGCACACAGCCAAACCGTACAGTCATAAACAGGAAAACCTTTATTACTGTCGGCCTTCGTGGCTCAGTTGGTTAGGTTAGGTTAGGTTATGTTATGTTTAGGATTAATATCGAAAGTCTCCAGAATATTGCAACTAGTTTTTGGGTGCATGTTAAATTAAAATTTGACATAGAACCTACCTGTTAGTTACCCGAGAAGTAAAATAAAATAAAATAAAATAAAATAACAAAGGTTTGGCTAAAACGCAGGTAGCCAGTTTGGTTGTCATTATATTATTTTCTGTGAAGGTGCATTGCTTGGCAGAATAAAGAAAAACATAAATAAAGAAACAAGTCTACTCATTCATAAAACAATAACAGAATAACACATTCCCTACTGTCCTACGAAATTATTTTTATATGTAATGAAATTGAAATATAAAAAAACAAATAATACTTTAGCTGATTAGTAATCAGATGGGTTACCAATCAAGCGTGTTTAGTAACCAGAGGGGTTACCAATCAAGCGTGTTTAGTAACCAGAGGGGTTACTAATAGAGATAGTTGGTAACCAGAAGGGGTTACCAATAAAGAGAGTTTGCTATATCCCAATTAAGTGGATATGATTTGAAATAAGAACACAAGGACAGTGGTTTAGAGAGAAGAAGAAAGAATAGATCCAAATTTACAATGAGTAGGTACCTATATTGATTACAATTAACAATTTGCTTAAAGGTTAATTTACAATTTATAAAATAACTTACAAAGGAACTTTCTCACGATGAGTAGGTATAACGAGCGAGTTAGCGGGTGTGTTCGAAGTGTCCGAGTATTCTCATGGTGAAGTACCATCGTGCTCGTGGGGTTGAGAGTTGACCGGTGGTCGGCGAGAAGTGTCGGCGAGACGGCGTGGTCGAGAAGCGTCCAGTGGTCGCGTGGTCGTAACGGCGGCGTGAAGTGACGACGTGTAAAGGTGTACACTCCCAGTTGTAGTGCTTCGCCGGGGGTAGCAAGTTCAATGTCCTCGAACTTTCTAGACAATTTCATTGAATTGACATACCCAGTTGAGGATTATTATTACTCGTTTGATATCGCGGTCGATGAACTCGGCCTAGCGACAAACAAATATACTCGCCGTCGCTAGGCGCGCGCTCGAAAGAAATTTCGAGATGTGGTCTGCCACAATACAAAACTGAGCTATTTTTCAATTTATCTGTACGAAGTTTGATTTTATTTTAAGATTCTGTATTTTGGCCTGAACAAACTTATTGTTTTATTATTTAAAGAACGTCGGGAGATTTTTCTTTTTACTATGCAAAGTGTTAATGAAATTGCTGCGTTATCAGAGCGTAGACGCTCTAATAACTCAGATTAATAAGATGATCAATAGATTGATAGGAAACAAGTCGATTTCAATAAAACCAGCCAAACAAAAGCTAATATTTTATTTAACACTGCGTTGTGTAAATAAAAAGTTTGGTAAAGTTTTTTTTACAAACATACGGAAAACGACTTACGCACTCGGTCTTCATAATCTGTTGAGGGTTGATGAAGTACATTTTTTTATTTCTATTTATTCCCAGTATTTATGAATCCAGCAGAAATTGGCAGAGTCCCAGAGAGTTTCAAAAGGCACCACGGTGTCTGGTGATGTAAGTTGGTATTTAACATTAGGAAAAGTTCAACATTGATCTGCGAAAAATCTCAGTTTTATAACGAAACAACGTAAAAAAAGAGTGGGTTACTAGCTCACTACCAAGTCACAAAGTGTTCAAATTTTGTATGGAAAATTTTCAGCATTTTCATGAAATGTGTTTGTTAAATTTATTTTGGTTTTAATATTTTTTTATGAAAACATTATTCTTCGATACAAATTTGTGAAGATGGTGTGCCTTTTTAGCAATTTGAAAACATAAATATCAAGTTTTAAGTTTCCTGAGCTTGATGTCACTTTGAAATATTTGACAGTTACAAAATTGGGAAGCACTGATCAGATATCCTTCAAAATCAAATGGGGTCTAAGCGAGTATTAGATAAACAATTTTTGGCAAAATTCGAAAAGAATCGAATGAGTTCTTTAGTCTATATCGATAAAGTAGAATAAACATGTCTTACATAGCACAAAGTACACAGCACACACGCAGATTCATTGTCATTATACTTTCAGAATAAAATGTGAGCATGCTATTAGTTGACAATATGCAATAAAAAAAAAATAACCCTTAAAAGCCCGCATTCACAATTCCTTACTACATATATTCCCTTGAGGATGTGTGAATTTGAACCATTGACATCCGTTCTAGATGAGACGTCTATTCTCAGAATTATTTTGTCAAAGTACGTTGGGTTAATGTTTGAAACAATGTTTTTTTGGTCGGCGTCAATATTGCATAGAATAATATCTCAAGAACCAGGGACTGCCAAATTTACTTCATGGTATAAAGGCTGTTTTTTTTTCTGTAAAAGGTTACCACAGCAGGTGTCAACGATTGAACCCTACATGAACTGTAAGTTGTTGTGGCTTTTAGAGGTTTATACTCTTCAAAATATTGAAAATTGCTATTTCAACACGTCAGTATGAGGCGTGACTTTTGTGAAGTTTTACTGTGTATTTATTTTTTTACATAATTTTATTAAAAAAATAACCGTAGATTTATGTGTAAAGGTTAGAAAAATAGAATAAAAATAAAAAAAAAACATCAGTGGATATTGTAAATGAATAAGCCAAACCTTCTTTATTCCTTGTTATATAATATCCCGTATTTTGTTTACGAAACTAAATAATAAAATATGTCGATACTACATATATTGTAAGAAGAAGAGAGAAAGAGCCATTTGATTTAAGAGTTCTGAAGATAAACAGTAAAGGGTCGAAACTTGTATTAGACCAAACAATAAGCTAACTTAAACTGGGACGCCTTAATCCAAAACCTTCACAGATATTTTAATTTAGTTTTAAATTTACGAATTTTATTTTAACATACAACATATTTAAATAAAACAATTTCTCACACAAGAAAAAAAAAGTCCTTGTGACAACAATGTAAGTGTGGTGTATTAGAATACGTAGTATTGCCCACTTCCCCGATAAAGGATATAAATACTCTATAGAGACGCAATTCACGGCGTCTTATCGCTTTCGCGCGCTATACAGATACAAGCCAAGTCAGTAAAAAAGTCGAGATCCGACAACGTATCGCCGCTCTTCTCGCCATGTTTACGCCCGTGACGACAATTCGTAGTCACTAAGCGCTGTCGAGTTCGTAAATGCACTTATTAGTATTTGTCGGCGTTAGGCTGGCTTGCGTCTATAGAGATACTCTATAGAATATCTCTAAATACTCTATAGAGACGCAATTCACGGCGTCTTATCGCTTTCGCGCGCTATACAGATACAAGCCAAGTCAGTAAAAAAGTCGAGATCCGACAACGTATCGCCGCTCTTCTCGCCATGTTTACGCCCGTGACGACAATTCGTAGTCACTAAGCGCTGTCGAGTTCGTAAATGCACTTATTAGTATTTGTCGGCGTTAGGCTGGCTTGCGGTACATTTTTGAATTATCATTTATGGCAATACACAATATTTTCCCCATGATTTTAATAAATGTCAAATTTATTTACACTAGTTGCATGTAACACATGAGATCCAACTGTCGATAGCGATAGTATGTATAGTTGAAGAATATGTACCAAACTATAAACCCATAAATACAAATTATTGAATATTTTCAGATATTTTGTTTTCTATACAACATATATTATGTAGGTATGTATGTCAAGATAGGATAGTATGGAGGAAGTTCCTTTTTTCCTACCCAGAATATGAAAATAGCATGATGGTATGTATGTTTGGAGATGAAGTATCAAACTATTAAGTCTTCTTACATATTGTGTATAGGCGACTGCCATACAAAATGTATGAAGCGATGTCGTCACTAAATTCAATTTTTAAAAAAATTGTTAAAAAAAATTGAGATCTTCTACTACAATGTTAATATTTTTTATAGAAAATTAAATTATCTAGTTGGGGCCTTTCGGCTTTTTTCGATAATTGTATAAGTTTTGGAAATATAGGCAGTTAAACTCATAAATTTATCATAAAAAAAATATTTTTCTTAATAAAAAATGTTTGAGAAACCCTGGAATTTTTTTGAAAAAATTGATTTGAGATTTTTTATTTTTCTATGTTTGTACCAATTTTCAGCGTTCTAGCTTTTATGGTTTCTGAGATATATGGAAAAATAAAATAAAAATTCAAAAGTTGATAACCCCTGACTGAAACAAAAATTCAAAATTCTGAGTATTAAAGTTTTGTAGGCCTATAACTGTTTATATATTCTGAAATTTTGGGCTCTGTAAATTGAGCGGATCAAAAGTTATAAGGGGGGGACGGACACACACACAGACACACACACAGACACACACACACACACACACAGTCACACAGACACACAGACACACGAAATGTTCTACTCCGAATTCTGAGTAAATCCGTGTATGGAACATATATGCTGCGAAGCCTCTAAGTTGGTGTGTTTTGACTTCAAAGTTGGAAAAGTCGTGAAAAAAGTAGACCTCTCCATACAATTCTCGCGTATTCTGGCTTGATACATTGTCGATATGTTAAGAGAACAAAGTTCTCCTGAACAAATCGACAGTTGGATAATATGGTGATATTTTATAGCACGAAAGCAAGTTATAATACGATTAAACTAGTTGCATGTAACACATGGGATCCAACTGTCGACAGCGATAGTATGTATAGTTGAAGAATAAGTACCAAACCCATAAATACAAATTATTTACTAGTTGCATGTAACACATGAGATCCAACTGTCGATAGCGATAGTATGTATAGTTGAAGAATATGTACCAAACTATAAACCCATAGATACAAATTATTGAATATTTTCAGATATTTTGTTTTCTATACAACATATGTAGGTATGTATGTCAAGATAGGATAGTATGGAGGAAGATCCTTTTTCCTACCCAGAATATGCAAATAGCATGATGGTATATATGTATGTTTGGAGATGAAGTATCAAACTATTAAGTCTTCTTACATATTGTGTATAGGCGACTGCCATACAAAATGTATGAAGCGATGTCGTCACTAAATTCAATTTTTAAAAAAATTGTTAAAAAAAAATTGAGATCTTCTACTACAATGTTAATATTTTTTATAGAAAATTAAATTATCTAGTTGGGGTGTTTCGGCTTTTTTCGATAATTGTAAAAGTTTTGGAAATATAGGCAGTTAAACTCATAAATTTATCATAAAAAAAATATTTTTCTTAAAAAAAATGTTTGAGAAACCCTGGAATTTTTTTGAAAAAACTAATTTGAGATTTTGTATTTGTCTATGTTTGTACTAATTTTCAGCGTTCTACCGTTTATGGTTTCTGAGATATATGGAAAAATAAAATAAAAATTCAAAAGTTGATAACCCCTGACTGAAACAAAAATTCAAAATTCCGAGTATAAAAGTTTTGTAGGCCTGTAACTATTTATATATTCTGAAATTTTAGGCTCTGTAAATTGAGCGGATCAAAAGTTATAATGGGGGGACGGACACACAGACACACAGACACACACACAGACACACACACACACAGACACACGAAATGTTCTACTCTGAATTCTGAGTAAATCCGTGTATGGAACATATATGCTGCGAAGCCTCTAAGTTGGTGTTTTTTGACTTCAAAGTTGGAAAAGCCGTGAAAAAAGTAGACCTCTCCATACAATTCTCGCGTATTCTGGCTTGATACATTGTCGATATGTTAAGAGAACAAAGTTCTCCTGAACAAATCGACAGTTGGATTATTTTATGATATTTAGTTTTCTATACAACACATGTACCTAGGTAGTCAAGATAGGATAGTATGGAGGTCAGTCTTTTTTTCCTACCCGGAATATGAAAACAGCATGATGGTATATGTATATTGTATGTTTAGAGATGAAGTATCAAACTATTAAGTCTTCTTTGATATTGTGTATAGGTGACTACCATACAAATTGTATGAAGCGATGTCGTCACTAAATTCAATTTTTATAAAAATTGTTAAAAAAAATTTGAGATGTACTGCTACAATGTTAATATTTTTTATATAAAATTAAATTATCTAGTTGGGGTGTTTCAGCTTTTTTCGATATTTAAAAAAAAAATGGAAATATAGGCAGTTAAACTCATAAATTTATCATAAAAAAAATACTTTTCTTAATAAAAAATGTTTGAGAAACCCTGGAATTTTTTTGAAAAAACTTATTTGAGATTTTGTATTTGTCTATGTTTGTACCAATTTTCAGCGTTCTAGCGTTTATGGTTTCTGAGATATATGGAAAAATAAAATAAAAATTCAAAAGTTGATAACCCCTGACTGAAACAAAAATTCAAAATTCCGAGTATAAAAGTTTTGTAGGCCTGTAACTATTTATATATTCTGAAATTTTAGGCTCTGTAAATTGAGCGGATCAAAAGTTATAAGGGGGGGACGGACACACAGACACACAGACACACACACAGACACACACACACACAGACACACGAAATGTTCTACTCTGAATTCTGAGTAAATCCGTGTATGGAACATATATGCTGCGAAGCCTCTAAGTTGGTGTTTTTTGACTTCAAAGTTGGAAAAGCCGTGAAAAAAGTAGACCTCTCCATACAATTCTCGCGTATTCTGGCTTGATACATTGTCGATATGTTAAGAGAACAAAGTTCTCCTGAACAAATCGACAGTTGGATTATTTTTAATTATATTTCGATCAATTTATCAAGTGTGATGACAGCAGCGTGTTATTTTTTTTACTAACTAGTTGCATGTAACACATGAGATCCAACTGTCGATAGCGATAGTATGTATAGTTGAAGAATATGTACCAAACTATAAACCCATAGATACAAATTATTGAATATTTTCAGATATTTTGTTTTCTATACAACATATGTAGGTATGTATGTCAAGATAGGATAGTATGGAGGAAGATCCTTTTTCCTACCCAGAATATGCAAATTGCATGATGGTATGTATGTATGTTTGGAGATGAAGTAACAAACTATTAAGTCTTCTTACATATTGTGTATAGGCGACTGCCATACAAAATGTATGAAGCGATGTCGTCACTAAATTCAATTTTTAAAAAAATTGTTAAAAAAAAATTGAGATCTTCTACTACAATGTTAATATTTTTTATAGAAAATTAAATTATCTAGTTGGGGTGTTTCGGCTTTTTTCGATAATTGTAAAAGTTTTGGAAATATAGGCAGTTAAACTCATAAATTTATCATAAAAAAAATATTTTTCTTAATAAAAAATGTTTGAGAAACCCTGGAATTTTTTTGAAAAAACTATTTTGAGATTTTGTATTTGTCTATGTTTGTACCAATTTTCAGCGTTCTAGCGTTTATGGTTTCTGAGATATATGGAAAAATAAAATAAAAATTCAAAAGTTGATAACCCCTGACTGAAACAAAAATTCAAAATTCCGAGTATAAAAGTTTTGTAGGCCTGTAACTGTTTATATATTCTGAAATTTTAGGCTCTGTAAATTGAGCGGATCAAAAGTTATAAGGGGGGGACGGACACACAGACACACAGACACACAGACACACACACACACACACACACAGACACACACACACACAGACACACGAAATGTTCTACTCCGAATTCTGAGTAAATCCGTGTATGGAACATATATGCTGCGAAGCCTCTAAGTTGGTGTTTTTTGACTTCAAAGTTGGAAAAGCCATGAAAAAAGTAGACCTCTCCATACAATTCTCGCGTATTCTGGCTTGATACATTGTCGATATGTTAAGAGAACAAAGTTCTCCTGAACAAATCGACAGTTGGAAAATCGACAGTTGGAAAACTACGCCGAATTTTCTTTTGTTAAGTGTTAAAATACATATGTGATAAAGTACATATATATGTGATAAAATAGCTTAAAAGAATACTTTCTCAACATGAAAAATTATTTCAAATCTATACTTACGGAAAACATTTACGGACGCATAGAATTACAATGTTAAAATCTAAGTACGGACGCAAATTTCCAATAAATATATAACCATATAAAACTTTTGTTACGCGGTAATTAGCAATAAATGAATTACGCGTAAAAAGTGGAACACACCCTATGTATATACCTACCACAAAAATGGTTTAATTCATGTATTATACTTATTCATATATATATTGTATATATTATTATTTTTTCTTTGTTTACATTCAATATTGTTCCAATGTAATTTGTTTTTAAAAAGTAAATAAACAATTATTATTATTATTATTATTTAAAGGGTTTGAAGAATCTCTTAAACGGCGTCGTTTAACCCGTTTATATAATTATTATTCTCAAAATAAATATGAAATTCGGCATTGTTCGCGTAAAAAATGACATTTAATTCAACATGGCGGCGTTAGATCTTGTCTCTCGCCTCGATGTCGACCCAATCTCGCCGTCAAATAAGTGGGCGAGAACGATTCGACGCGTTATCTGCTTAGTGACTACCAAAACTGTCAAAATATCGACTAGTCGATATTTTGACAGTTAATCTCGACACTTATCGGTCGAGATCTACTTACAGACTTAGCCTGCAGATAGTTGGGTATAAAACAGTTTAGGTACTTGTTCGGCCAAGAGCTCTGCAACGAATAAAGCAATGTGTTTAGTATATTAATACCACACCAGGACAAGACAGTTAGTAGTTTGACTTTTGTATTAGGATACTGGGTTCGTTTATTTCTGAATGGGAATTTCTTTTTTTTTACCAGACTAGCCCAGTATGATTATTGATTTTTTTTATTAAAATAATGAATATTAAAATCTTTGAAACAAGTATACATATACATCCTCATACATTCCCTAAACAAAGCATAAATTTTTGTGCTGTATGTAGGTAAACGAAATCAGTCATGGCAGGATTTGAACTCGCGACCACTCGGATTTATATCCAAGCGCGCTAAACGCTCTGCAACTTCTTCTTCCTCACCGTTTACAATCGTTGGACATAGGCCTCCTCCTTGCTCCTCCACATGTTTCTGGACTTTCTGGACTGGTTGACAAAACTGTAACCAAGACTGTAAATTTTGGATGCTGCCCTTAGGATGCGTGTACCGTGGCCAAACGAAAATTTTTATTGAAAAACTTTTTTAGCATCTCAATAGAGACGAAGTTGGAATATTATAGAAAATTCAAGGCACCTAAAGGGCTTACGACCTGTCATAGGCTACTTTACGTGATCACTATATGCACGTTCACCAATTATGCATTCTTATTGAGTTCCTTTATCAATGTAATTTTTTAAAGTTCTATATATTTGAATAATGTGTAACAATTCACCCGAAAATAAGGAATTATACTATTGCCATCTATGAAGAAACGAAGAAATCTTTTTTTGTTACGCCATCTATTGAGATATAAGTATTTGAAAATAAAATGAATCATGTACTTGGTTTATAGAGCAGTTACTGCGCACATTCTGCAGACTTACGACGTCATTCATCTCACAAATCTGCAGACTTACGACGTCATTCATCTCACAAATCTGCAGACTTACGACGTCATTCATCTCACAAATCTGCAGACTTACGACGTCATTCATCTCACAAATCTGCAGACTTACGACGTCATTCATCTCACAAATCTGCAGACTTACGACGTCATTCATCTCACAAATCTGCAGACTTACGACGTCATTCATCTCACAAATCTGCAGACTTACGACGTCATTCATCTCACAAATCTGCAGACTTACGACGTCATTCATCTCACAAATCTGCAGACTTACGACGTCATTCATCTCACAAATCTGCAGACTTACGACGTCATTCATCTCACAAATCTGCAGACTTACGACGTCATTCATCTCACAAATCTGCAGACTTACGACGTCATTCATCTCACAAATCCAGACAAAGCGAAAAACTTCATCATAGTCGAGAATCGAAGCCAGGGCGCTCTTTTCGGAGTCAGATATCAAAAAAACCGATCCACGATGACCGACGATTTGCCTAAATCACCAATGAAGCTGATTGGTAACCGGAGGGGTTACCAATCAACAGTAGGTAGTAACCAGAGTGGTTACTATTAAATATATGTGGTAACCAGAGGGGTTACCAGTAAAGAGAGTTTACTATATCCTAAGTGGATATGATTTGAAATAAGAACACAAGGACAGTGGTTTAGAGAGAAGAAGAAAGAATGGTCAAAAGTAACAATGAGTATATTGATCACAATTAATAGTTTGCTTAAGGGTAAATTTACAATTGATGAAATAACTTACAAAGGAACTTTCTCACGATGAGTAGGTATAACGAGCGAGTTAGCGGGTGTGTTCGAAGTGTCCGAATCTTCGCATGGTGAAGTACCATCGTGCTCGCGAGGTCGAGAGATGAAGTGTCGGCGAGACGGCGTGGTCGAGAACGGCGGCGTGATGTGACGAATCGAAGTGACGGAAATACGGAAATGAAGTGACGACGTGTAGAGGTGTAGACTCCCTTAAATAGTGCTGCGCTGGGGGTAGCAAGTTCAATGTCCTCGAACTTTCTAGACTTATTGATTTGAAGTGTCATACCCAGTTGAGGAGTATTGTCACTTATTTGACGTTGCGGGCGATGAACTCGGCCTAGCGATAAACAAATGTACTTGCCGTCGCTAGGCGCGCGCTCGAAAGAAATTTCGAGATGTGGTCTGCCACAGTTTAAAATAAAATGTGTTTGACTTTACGCTACCGGATTAGAAAGAGCAAGGGTCGTTGAATTGTTGTATCTTTCGCTGGACGCTCAGATCCAGGGTCGAAGGTTGAATATTTTATTGCAAAAGAGCCCGGGGGCGGTTTTGTTGTTGGATCTGCCAGCCCCTATCCTCCAGTTGATCCCGGTAAAACTATTTTGAGTTGGATAACGACATAAGCGGTTTGCCCTTCTAAGAATGTCGCAAATTTTGCTTGCCGAATACCGCACTGCGTTCGATGAGAACACAAAGGTATTATAATATAAAAACAATTTTAATAAAGGTTCAAATGCAGCCATTTAAGTAAATACAGTAATGTGACCTGGGCTTTATTCTCTTATGCCGACGGACGTCAATGAACATGTCCACTAGATTTTAAATATCTTGTTTTTAAAATTTCAATATTTAAAATATTTGATTTCGAATTTTATTTTTTTTGCATTCATTCAGTCCTTGTAACAAGTAGTTACATAAACATGATCAAACATTCCCTTAATTAGGCATATGCTTGTGCTATAGGTGAACGAAATCGGTCGTGGCAGTATTCGAACTCGCGAATACTGGATTACTAAACCCAGCGCGCTAACCGCTCGGACACCACCCATCTAAATAGACCACAATGTGGGGTAACCAGCGACAGGTGTGTGAGTGTGAATTAACTTACAAGGTTGTTTATTTATTTCAATATAGGCAATACGACCATTTAAGGACGATTTGTGCCATTTGACGACGTGAGAATTTTATTTAAATATAAACAAAAAACATTTTTTTTTTTTAACTTTTCTACGGACAATTCTTGGTAGAACTCCATTTCAAATAATAAATAAATTTGGAATGGTAAAATAAAACCAAAGTTTTCAGTTCTACTAATTTAATGACACTGACTAGTTTCGGTCATCCAGTGACACACTTTGAAAATGGTGGAAACAGTTTAATAAAAGACAGACAACGCCAACAAAACTTCCATGTTTTTCTCAACAAATCTTAAAACTTTCTTGAAAATTATCGGGGAAGCAATTGCAAGAAGGGGTCGAATCTTTAGTGGAAACTGCACTTTGTTAATCTTTTCACAAAAAGATCGGTATAAATTGTATCGATCTCTAATAGGGCATCCAAAGAATACGTGGTCCATATCTTCTAGATCTAGGCCACACTCGCAATGAGGAGAATTAACAAGTTGGGCTACTCATAAAGTTGATTACGGTAAAATTAAGATCAGTTTCAGATCTAAGCAATCTTTGAGGTTAGATTTAATTGAAAAGTAATATTAATCTATAGGACAATTAATGACAATTTCATACTAAACGTTGATATTTACAATTTTTCGTGATTAAATGTAGAGATATATTAAAATTGAAATATATTCGAGTACTGATTTATACATTTTTAAGATTAAGGCAAGAACTTATTTTACTTATTTATTTATTTGGATTAGTAAACAGTCATGTTAACACTTACAATACACAAACGATTTACAGAAATGAGACCAATTACATACCAATCCCAGAAAGTACAGAAAAATGACAGTTACAAAAAATTGAATAAAAAAAGCATTTCATATATTGTAATAAGTATAAGAAGGATGTGCATGATTATAGGATGGGTTATAAGGAATGAAGTAAACATATTTATTCATATTTATTCAACTATCGTTGTAGGCGAATGCAACCTTTTATATAGTTCAATTTTCTATCGCAGTTGGCTACTATCAAACATGTCCAGGCCTGCAAAGTTATTGTTGTAACTATTGCAAGCCCGAACAATGAATGCGTTCTGCCCTGTAGTGGTACGCACTCGGTCTGTGTAGAATAGGGTGTTACGTCTGCCACTTCGCATCGGGACATGAAAAGGAATTAATTTTAATATGTCGGGTGAGTCAATTATGTAATTTAGAATTTTGTATAATGTCATTTGGTCAGTAACGGTACGTCTGAGTTCCAATGTCTCAATGCTGAAGGCTTATTAAGATCATGTCATGAGTAGCCCCCAAGATTCATTCTATACAAATGAGCATCGAGTCTATAGTGACTGAACCGCATTCGGGATATACTTGTTATCTGGGTTATATTTCTTTAACTTCATCTCGTGATACCAGGGCTTGCCTGGAATTTCACTTTGTATTTCCTTATACAACGAACCCTTGACCGTGCTCTTCCGATCCCAGAATATTACAAAGTTATCACGACATAGAAGTGTATCCCGACACACCAATTTCGTCTAATCTAAAAATGCTCTATATTCAGAATGGTTGGTGAACCTCATTGCTGAACTAAGTGTTATGTTATTGTCTTTTCTTATGAACAAAAATATATTAAAATTATCAATACTTCAAATTTATAACCGCCGTGGCATTGTGGTAACCCATTTGGCATATTTTCTGGGTTAACTTCTCAGCAATGGGAAAGGAATATTTAAAATTATTTCTCACACAAATTTAGGTCTGAAAACACCGATTGATTTAAGAAATTCCCATTAGCGTAAAAACGCTTCTTCTCTAGGGTGTAAAGTATTGTTATGACCAGGGATCGAACACAGAAATATGGTTCAAGAGTCACATTATGTCTAACTGATCGGGTTAGAAGTCCTGAAGAAGATCGGAGGTGAACCAGATAGGAGGCGAAATGTGGGAAGACCCAAATTAAGGTGGTCGAATGATGAAGAAAATGACTTGAAAACGGTTTAACTAATTGGAGGGTGCGGGCGATGGACCAGGTGAAACGGCGGAAAATTCTTAAGGAATCTAAGGATCATGATAGCCTGTAGCGTCATTAGTGATGATGCTTGTTCAAAATATTTAATCAAATCCAAACTTCTTCTTCTTCTTCGCCCTCGCCTTTATCCCATTTACTTGGGGTCGGCTCTCCTTATTTTATTTCGCCAAACTCGCCTGTCCTGTGCCAGATCAGGATTCAGCTCCCTCTCTCGCAGATGCTTTTTGATGCTCGACAGCCATGTGGCTGGTGGTCTGCCTGATCTTCTCGATGGAGTCTCGATGTGCAAGGCTTTATTTATCATACTGTCCGTCGGTCGTCTCAAAATATGGCCATACCATCTCAGCCTGTTCTCGACTATTTTTTCGTCTATTGGGGCCACTTTGAAACTACCGCGGACGTGGACGTTCCTCACTTTGTCAAACTTTGTCAGACCCCCATTTTAATCAAATTCAAAACAAAGTGCAGATAAAAATGGTATATGGTACCGCATACATTAACGAGGAATCCCGAAGGCAGTCGGCAGACTTCGTAAATCCAAGGATAGGAGCGAACATTGCGAAACGGTGAGATCCATTGATAGGCTTACTATAGTACACACATGACACACATATATTACCGACCGCCGTGGCACAGTTGGAAAGCCGTTTGGTTTCTGTGCGGGCGTCCTGGGTTCGATTCCCAGTAGAGGAGAAATTTATTTAAATTCTCGCAAATATTGCTTCTCTGGGCTGAAAACATTGGTTCATCATCATCATCGATGGCTCCACAGCCCTATTACGGGCCTTGGTCTCCCCCAGCATTCCTCGCCATATCCCTCTATCCTGACATGCTTCCCTCCAGTTCCTTACACCAACAGCCTCCACATCCCGCTGCACGCCATCCAGCCATCGCAGCTTGAGTCTACCAACGTTTCGTCTACCTTGTGGCTTTGTGTGCAGGACCCTTTTTAGCATTCTTTCATCCCACACGTGTCCTGCCCATCGCAGCCTCGGTTGGTTAGTTGAAAGAAACTGTCATACGGCAATAAACCCGCCACTTGCGCAGGTTGCAAGGAAGTGTTTATTATTATATTTTTGTTTTATAATATTATATTTTATATTTGTAATAAAAAGGCATTATTACACAATGGCCCATGCACGGCAATGTTCCACAACAGGCCAACATCGCCCATCGCCAACACAATGATGCATGGCTCAATGCTGTCTGGCGAAGTACGGTAGATGTCGTGGATGGATGGTTCCGATTGGTAAAATTCAATAATTTAAAAGTTTCTTCATTGCTCCACGTTAAGGACATTTCGAATAACAAATATTTAAAAACTGTTTCAACCCCGTGGCACAGTTGGTAAGCCGTTTGGTTTCTATGCGGGCGTCCTGGATTCAATCCCCAGCAGAGGTGAAATTTATTTAAATTCATTCCTGACGCAAATATTGCTTCTCTGGGCTGAAAACACTGGCTAGTTGGAAGAAATTGTCATATGGAAATAAAATCGCCACTTGCGCGGGGTGCAAGGTTTATTATTTAAAATAACTGTGAACAGTAGGCGACTGTGTAAAACCAACAACTCCGCTACATTGCTATTGCGCGCCAAGATACATTGCCCACAGGCGATTTTCCGCCATCTTGCGCCATTATTCCGTGTACACAATGGCGATGGCCTGTAGTGGGCCAGCATCGGCCATTGTGTACTGGAGCCTAAAAAATATATTGTAGTTGAATTATTTCATATTATTTAAATACATCACAATAAGTATATATGTGATGATTAATTAAACACATAATTCATCCATAAATTTAAAAGCTAGAGACGGACCTGTAAGTTGAATGATTCGAGGGTATTTTCTGTCTATTGATGAAACAGCTCAAACTCCAATTGTTCCGACAAATGGAAACTTAAGAAATAAATGATAAGTTTGAAATGCTGCTAAGAAAATCGCTCCGGGAAGTTCACGGTTGAGAAGAATAGGGTGAGTTTTGGTTGAGTCGGAAAGAGAGGGAAAAGTTTTCTTTAGTGATGTGGCAAATGAAGGCAACGACCAAGATCAGAGTGCTGAATTGCAGTATTTTTTGACACATTATATTATTGTCACTTGAGAATAATATCTGAATTTGAGTTCAAGGTTTCGGGATTGATTCCTGGAAAATATAATAATTATAATAAAATTCTTTTATTATACAAAACAAATCACATAATGTGGCGGACTTATTGCCCGTAAGCAATTTCTACCAGTCAACCACACTAGTAAATACAATAGTACAAGCAAGTTCAAAAATACAAAAAAAAAACTTAACAGGTGAGAACATGACAATGAGAAAGAAAAAGTAATAATACAAAAATACGAACTTTTATGTAAAAAAAACATAAATTAAAATAACAATGATAATGTCCAAAAATAGGAAAAGGATGGGTTGGGAAGGGATGAAGGATAAAGGAGTTATAGGTATGAGGATAAGAAGTGTGACTTCAGAAGCTTCTTGAAAACCAAATAAATCTTTCGGTCAGTAGGAGCTTTTCTTATACCATTGGGTAATTGGTTTCACAGCCGAGCTGCGTGTATTATGAACGAGTAAAGTTAGGCGCGCATGGAAGCTAATTTCATCGGCCGATTAATTATCGGTGAGCTACAACATACGAATTACATATAAGAGTTGCATGAAAGCTAACAGAATCGGCCGATTTAAAAATCTGTGACGAGACACAAAAAAATGGCGCATGCTCACCGATAATTTAATCGTCCGAGCGCAGTAGATCGAGAAGTACGTTGTCAGTGTTGTCAAACGAAATGTCAGAAAATATGTATGAAATAAATATTGATTCCGAACAATTAATTACATTAATTGAAGCACGTCCTTCATAGTATGATTAAAAATTTAAAAAAATATAGTGACCGCCAAATTAAGCAAAAAATTGTGGTTGGTGTACTTAAAAAACTGGTTGGTGTACTTAAAAAACTAAGGTGTGATCTTAAATCTTCGTAGGACCGGACAAATTGCCCTTTCGGTAATATAGCACTTTATAGCGGATGAACCCAGTGATTTTTTTTTGACGTTTCTTTTTACGCATTTTGAGGACAAGAGCTTAAAAACATGCTACTTCAAAAAAATCCATATTTCTAATAATATAGGTATTAAAACTTATGAATATACATATTGTATTTTAAATATATGAATGTTGACCGCCGTGTTATTTCCAATCGTACGATTCTAGAAGCTTCCATGCGCGTTACAACCGATCGGCCGATTATTATCGGCCGATAAATTAATCGGCCGATAATAACCGTCCGATGATGTGTATATAGGAGGATGTGTGATGGATTGGTGGTATTGAGAGTGTACTTTGGTTTGGTAAATATACAGTACCTATTTCACTGTGTTTTCTTTTTGGATGTGTGAGACAGTTAATAAAGTCATCGGAATGTGAAAAAAGTATACATAGATGTAAAAACAAAATGATATTAAACATTTTTATTAATTTTCTTTTTTTTTATTTTTCTTTAGTTTTTCTCTATTTTGTATTAGGTACCTACTTTTATATATTTTAGATTTTTATTTTATTTTATTTCATTTTAAAGAGTGCAAACAGTCAAATTCATATAATATATACAAAAAAATGAGTTACCAGCATATAGACCAGTGAAGACTCCAGATATTACCAAATATTAGTCCTTTATATATATAGAGAAATGAAATTAAGTGAAGCAATCATTAAACGAGAAGTCTCGTCGCGACGTTGCCAGTGAGCGGTTGTGTTTAGTGCATATTTCGGATCTACCCACAAGTACCTACTACACTACGCAGCGAACAGATAAGATTCCATTGCTGTCATTTTTGTTTTATTATTTCATTTTTAATCTTACAAAAATTGTTTTGATTATTTCAATGTAGCATATTTGGTATTAATATTTACCTATTGTTTTTGTTGCTCTTTGTCTATTTGACATTAACAATTTTTGTTTCGTATTTTTTATTTAGCTGTTAAATATCTATTTTATTTGATTTAAATACTGCATCGCGGATATGGAGGTGGACGAGACTAAACCTCCTGATCCTCGATCGATAATTTTATCAACTGCTGACGAATGTGAATCTGACACGAGTCATGATTCAGTTATTGTACCTAACCGTAAACGAAAACCGCGTCATCAACCAATTGATATACCGTCGAAAATGAAACCTTCTTCTGTACTCGAAATAACTGCAGGCCTCCCGATACAAACCGAACCAAGCCCAATTCAATATTGTAATATGTCAAACCCACCATACATAGTATATATTCAAAATTGCGAAAGTGGCAAACCGATTAACTCCTTAGAAGTAGGCAAATTTTTGTTTTCATGTAAAAATAAAAACTTTGGGATTATTAACGGTACAATAAAATCTGAAGGGCGCTTTAAAATTTCTTCTGAATTTAACAAATGGGAACAAGCAAATAATTTTATACAGAATATTACAACTTTATCTGATCAAAAATTTAAGGCGTTTATTCCGACGCATCACGTGACGCGAATGGGGTTGGTAAGAGGCATTCCTGCTAATCTTTCTGAAAGTGATATTGTTGAATCCTTAAATTTGAACAATGCTAGACGAATTATTAAAATAATAAAGGCGCGAAGGTTAAATTACAAAGATAATTCTCAAGGCACGGTGACGTGGAAACCGTCACAAACCGTCGTTCTCACATTCGAAGGCCAAATATTGCCTGATTATGTTTACCTTTATTTTAACTCCCTTCCAGTAGAAGCATACACTTATCCCACTATTCAGTGTTTTAATTGTTGCCGTTTTGGGCACTCAAGAGCCATTTGTAAATCTTCCACTCGATGCTTTCACTGTGGTGAAAACCATCAAGCTGATCAGTGTCCAAACCCGGAAGAGCCAACATGCGTCAATTGTAAAGGTAGTCATAAGGCTACAAGCTTTATATGCCCAGAACTGACGAGACAAAAAAACATTAAACAACTGATGGCGAGTGAAAATATATCATATTTCCAAGCCTCTAAACGTTTTCCCCCTGCAATAAAGAGTTTTGCCGAAACTACAACATTGAATGTGAAACCAACCTCAGCTAACACTACAATAAACCAGATTAATTCAGCGAATCCTTCCAACTCTCGTAGAATTATTACATACAAACAAGTCAAACCTAGACCAGCAATGACACCAGCATATGACAAGAACATACATAACTCATTCCTATTCAATCCAAATGGTAATTATGTCAATCAAATGTCTAATGGTCATGCAATTAACCAAAATGAACATTCACCTCCTCCTTCTGCAGTAGAGTTATCCAACAGCAATTCAGCATTTCTGCAGACATTAATATCTCTTTTAATATCTATTCTTTCGAATAATAATAGCCTACCGTACAACGTTGCCGATATTCTCACAACATTGCAATCTTCTCTCTTCAATAATGGACATACAAACTCTGAAAATTCTACAATGGAATAGTAGGAGCGTTTATTCCAATAAAGCAGAACTTACCGAACTATTAAATAATAATTCAATACATATTGCAGCCATCTCTGAAACTTGGCTGAAGCCATCTTGCCTATTTAAGGTAATCGGCTACCAGTGTCTTAGAGATGACAGAGCTGACGGTCGGGCTGGAACTGCCCTTTTTATTAAAGATAAGTTAAATTTTGAAAAACTATCTATCCCTCTCAAATCCCAAGACTTTCAAATTGTCGCAGCACGAATTAAAAACATAACTTTTATTTCAGTATATATTCCACCATTAGTTTTATTTATAGAAAAGGACTGGACGGATTTACTTCGCCAGCTCCCCTCTCCCTCCATAATCTTGGGAGATTTTAACGCCCATTCTCCTATCTGGGGAAGTGAAGCTACCAATAAATCTGGTCACAATATAATAGATTTCATGGATATCAATAATATTTGTTTTTTAAATGATGGCTCCCCTACTCGCCTCACCCCACCCTCCCAAAAGAAAAGTGCTGTCGATCTGACACTATGTTCGAGTTCTTTAGCCGCAGATTGTTCATGGACCTTAACCAATGACCCTTACTCTAGTGATCATTATCCAATAATTATTCACTTAGAAGATCCTCACATTGCTAAATCTAAACCCCAACACCCGACAAATCGTAAAGGTTACAATACAAAAAGGGCAAATTGGCCCCTCTTCTACGATAATATAGAAAAATTAACAACAAGTTTGGACAGTTCTAACGTACACATTGAATACTCTGATCTTTTATCAATTATTTATAAGGCCGCTGACTTATCTATTCCAAAAAAATCCAACTTTAGCCCTCTGCCATGTACGCCATGGTGGGACGGAGAATGTTCTGATATGGTCAACAACAGGAAAAAAGCCATAAAAAAGTATAGGAAAAACATGACTCTTGAAAATTATATACTTGCAAAGGAAAGTCAGGCTAAAACTAAAAAATTTCTACGTAAGAAAAAAAGGCAAGGATGGCGAAATTTTTGCTCATCCCTCTCCCCAGACTCTCCCTTGTCTCTGGTTTGGAATATGATTCGACGATTTCGCTCATCATATGTCCAGAATCGGAATCATCAGATTAGTCCAGACATATTAGAATCCTTCATTAACAGACTGGCTCCCTCTTACTCTCCTAATATAACGGAATTATACATAAATCAAAACATAAGTCACCGCTCTTCAATATCTTGGTTAGATTCACCTTTTAAGATCGAGGAATTATCCATTGTGCTCAAAAACTTAAACAACTCTGCTCCTGGTTTTGATCAAATACCATATACGTTTTTCCAACATCTGCCTACTTGCTTTCTGGAACACATACTGAATAAATTTAATGAATGCCTTCAAACAGGTATGGTTCCCATAGATTGGAAAACCCAGTTGGTAATTCCAATCTTAAAACCTGGAAAAGACCCCAAAATTCAAACGTCTTATAGACCAATAGCTCTCTCTTCCTGCATTTTAAAAATTTTTGAAAACATCATTAAAAAACGTTTAGACTGGCAAACAGAACGTAATTTACTTCTCCCTAATATACAATTTGGATTTAGAAAGGGAAAGACTTGTATGGATAATTTAAGTATCTTGATATCAGACATCCAAATTGGGTTCACTAATAAAAAATACACACTCGCAGCTTTCCTGGACATTAAAGCCGCTTATGATAATGTCCTTTTGCCAATTTTACGGAGAAAATTGTTGAATTTAGGAATTCCAGAACGACTAGCTCAATTAATTTTTAATATTTTTTGTGAAAGAAAGATAGTCATTAATAAGCCTCCAGACACCTATGAACGAACGCTATGGATTGGCCTCTCTCAGGGATCTGTTCTGAGTCCGCATTTATTTAACCTATATTGCTATGATATACTCGAATGTGTTCAGGGTCTTTGTTCACTCCTCCAATTCGCTGATGATATCGTTTTATATATTACTCATAGTAATATTGAAACAGCAGTGAGAAAATTATCAACTGCCCTATCTAAAATCATTAAATGGCTTAATTCTAATGGACTTGAAGTTTCGCCCCAAAAATGTCAAATAATCGCCTTCTCGAGGAAACACAATACGGCTAATATATCAGTTAAGATTGGTGAAACCACTATTCCTAGTGTTGAAGAAGTCAAATTTTTGGGGATGACCTTGGATAGGAAGTTATCATGGACTTCTCATATTTCCCACATAATTACCAAATGTGAAAAAAATATAAACCCTCTGAGAGCAGTTTCTAGAGTTTGGTGGGGCTCACATCCTACAACCATGAAACTACTATATAATGCCATTGTCCGTAGTCATCTGGACTATGGTAGCTTCCTGATGGAACCGATACCGGAATATCTGAAATCCAAATTAGACAGAATACAATCTAAATGCCTTCGCTTAATAATTGGCGCAATGCGCTCCTCACCAATAAATGCACTGCAGGTGGAATGCGTAGAACCACCTCTCAAACTAAGACGCCAATATTTGGCCGATAAATTCATGCTCAAACGAATAAACTACAACTCACATCCGCTCCTCCCTAGAATCTCGATGCTCTCATCTCTATGTCAAAGTCACCGGTATTGGTTCAAAAAATGTACTCCCCCAATGTGCCAAAGCTATCAAAAACTCTCCCTCAAAATTGTCTCTAACCGTGCTCAGTCCATGCTTCCATATTACGAAATTCCATTTGAGGCAATAACATTGATCCCAAACATTATTTTAAATATCGACCTACATAAAAATTCAACAGTCAGTGCTCAAGCCATGAATAATAAGTTCAACAGTATCGTTATGTCTAACTGGCCCTCCCATCTACAAATATACACGGATGGGTCTAAGCGGGGCGCAGACAATGAATGCGGGGCCGCAATTCACATACCATCTAAAAAAATACAATCACTCGTTAAACTACCCAGGGAATGTTCAATATTCACAGCTGAATGTACGGCTATTAATGAAGCCCTAAAGATTTGCAATACTTTGGATTCTTCGCAGTTTATAATATTTTCGGATTCTTTAAGTGCTCTAAAGGCGTTGTCTTCCAATTTAGCCAAATTGGCCGACAGCACCTTACTATGCAACATTAAATCCGCTCTATTAAACCTTCATAAATTGAATAAAGAAGTGCTTCTTGCGTGGATCCCGGCTCATCAGGGAATAGTGGGAAATGAGATCGCTGACGAAGCAGCGAAGCAAGCCTCCGTTACTGGCATTTTACCCTCTCTATTTATGATTCCCTGCCAAGACATATTAGCATCCTTCAAAAAAGAACTCATATCCAAATGGACCATTGACTGGGAAAGGTCTAGTACCTTGAAAGGTTCTTCCTATAAATCCATCCAAATTTCAATACCGTCTAAACCATGGTTCCATAACAAAGGCATGGCCAAACGAGACGTCTCCAACATATGTCGCATTAGACTAGGACACTGCCTTATTAACAGCCACCTCCACAGGATACACGTAAGGGATAGCCCTTCGTGTGCTTGCGGAGAGGTTGTAGAGACCCTTGACCATGTGTTCTTTGAATGTCCAATCCACACCGAACATGATTTGTATTATACACTAAATACCCCACTCCCAATCAATATGTCTCATCTTCTATCATTGAATTCACCGCATATTTATTTCCATATAACAAAATTTCTTCGCCTTAATGGCTTCAATCTATAATGCAATAAAATAACCTTTACTTTTAAATAATTCAATAAAAATTTTTTGAAACTGGCAGAAATCATCCTAATGATTGGGTGGAATGCCATGTAAGCAAAAGAAGAAGAAGAAGAAGAAGAATCATTAAACGAACACAATACAATACTTATATTAGGTGATTAGGGATCGGATGATTCCAATACACCACACACACCTCTCCTAAACTCTCCCTTACTCAATAGAAATATGTCCAGGCCACCGAATAACGTGTTATACATCGAACAACTACGCTGCATAAACGAATTACGAGCATAGTTAGTGGTGCAGTGGGGCAACCTGAACAAGTGATTAACGCGAGTGACGCGCTGCGGACAGTTGAAGGGTACCTGCTCGAGCAAATTCGCAGAATTAACATCTCCATTTACGATCTTAAACAAATAAACCATATCAGTCTCCGTTCTTCTATTTACAAGTGTGGTGATTCCATAGTGTCGAGTAGCAAGCTTATAAGTTTCAAAATTTTGGCTCGTCAGAAAGTCCAGATATCTTACGAATCTCCTCTGTAATCCCTCAATTCTATTTTTATATATGCAATATTGGGGATTCCACACAACCGATGCAAACTCCAAGTGACTTCTTACCAATGAATAATATAGAACAGTCATAGTCGAGGGCGACTTAAAAGGTTTGCCAATCCTCAGTATAAATCCTAACATTCTGTATGCCTTCCGAATGATAGTGTCAACGTGGACCCCAAACAAGAGTTTTCTGTCCATGATCACTCCCAGGTCTCTGATCTCCTCACACCTACCCAAGATCTGACCATCAATGCAATAGTTGATGCAAACCGGGCGTGCACTCCTAGAGAATGTGATAGTCTTGCATTTGGATATATTTAGGAACAATTGATTACACCTGCAATATTCTGCAAGGAGCTGCAGGTCACTCTGGAGCCCCGAACAATCTTCTAAGCCTCCAACCCTACGAAAGATTTTTGCATCATCCGCAAACAAGAGAAACTTTGAATTTTTAAAACATATACTGGTGTCATTGATATACAGAATAAAGAGCAGGGGTCCTAAATGGGAACCCTGCGGAACTCCCGAGTGACAGCCCTTGAACTGCGAAAGCGCGCCATTAATAGCTACAGCTTGAGACCGCCCCTCGACATATGATGAAAACCACCTCAGTAGATCACCATGAATACCATAGCATCGAAGTTTGTGCAATAGTATACTATGGCTGATCTTGTCGAAAGCCTTGGCAAAATCAGTATAAATTGCATCAACCTGTACTCCTCGATTCATGGAATCAAGAACAAAGCCAGTAAATTCCAGGAGATTAGATTCAACCGACCTGCCCCTCATAAAGCCATGTTGGTTAGGAATAATAAAGGAGTTCACAGCAGGTGCTAGCTGACGAACTACAATTTTTTCCATCAACTTCCCGATGGAAGAAATTTTAGAAATGGGTCTGTAATTCGAAGCGTCATGCTTATCACCCGACTTATGTATTGGCGTTATATACGACTTCTTCCATTGGCTAGGGTAAACTCCCTCAGTCAGTGACCTCCTATAAAGCATCGACAATGGCACCGATAACTCTGCACCACACTGTTTGATAAACCCAGGTGGAATTCCATCCGGTCCAGCTCCTCCCCCCGCATCGAGATCCCTGATGCATTCATGAACCGAAGCAGGCGTAAACCGAACACTATGGATATCCAAGCCTGACCCACAGTAAACCCGCGGCATATCTATATTACTCTCGATAAAAACAGAGCTAAAATAGTCACTGAACAGATTTGAAATTGACTGAAAATCAGTGCAAGATACACCGTTATAATGCATAAAATTGGGAACAGAGGATGTCGGTTTCTTGGACTTAACAAAAGACCAAAACTTCTTTGGATCCCTTCTTATCAGACTCTCAGTTCTTGCAATAAAACTCTGGTAACATTCTCGAGCTATTCTCTTTTGTCTGGCTCTCAGCAATGTGAATGCTGCATAATCGGCGCCATCACCAGTTCGCTTCCATCGTTTGTGGAACTTTAACTTTTCTCTTATTATTTTTACGAGAGCTCTGCTATACCAAACCGGATATCCACCGGAAGGCCGAATACATTTCCGTGGTACATGTTGAGAAATAACTCTCTCGAGAACAGAATAGAAGCAGCTAACCGCCTCCTCGATGCATCTACCTTCAAACTCGGTCTCCCAATCATAGCCGCTGAAGAAAAGCTTTATTTCAGGATAGTTTGCCCTGTCAAAAACAAAATAGTTTCTTGAGGGGATCCTCAAAGAGGGGTCCTCGCCAATATTCACGGACACAAGAAGAGATTTGTGATGATCATCTTCTTTCACAAATGGCTCGGGACATGGGACCACTGAGCAATGGGTATTAGAAATAACAAGATCATGATCTCTAACCACTTTATTTTATATAAATGTTTAAAGCGTAGAGTCGTATGAATAAATAAATAAATAAATTACAAATGAATAGAAAATCATAAAGAAAGTTTCATAAATGAAACAGTTTATATATGCATTTAATGTGTCAAGGCTGGATAACTGTAATGCGATTTTTTATGCCGGTTTGCCCAAGTATCAGCTTGATAGAATACAAATGATTTTCAACGCAGCTGCGAGGTTGATACATGGAACTGACAAAAAACATGCTGAACTATGTGAGATGTTATTGTTGCCTGTTGTATTTTAAATTACTCGAATCACTACATAATATGCTGCGTGTATCCCTACACACTATGTAGTATCGACTCATATAAAAAGGCACTACCTCAATGCTGAATTATGTGAGATGATATTGTTGCCTGTTGTATTTTCGAGTACACAGAAGCTCTTACGGGACACCCAAAAGCGATGATTATAGAAAAGAATGGAAGCACTATTCTGAAATGCCGCACATCCTAAATAATCATGACATAATTAAAAAAAGACTTGAACGACATTTTCAATAGCCATCACCAGTTTTCGTTGTTATACAAAATCTTCATAAATTTTATTCCATGAATTGGGACGAGCTAATATTTGAATTTCATTTATCGTGTCCATTGTCTCTGTCTGAAGAATTTTGCTTCAAAGCAGTAGTTCCCAACATTTCATATGACCAGGCACCATATTTTTTTCATGGTTTTGAGCAGACACCATCACAGAGTTCAAGAAAAATAATTTGCATCAATCAGACACATTCGTGAATAACTCAAAAATATCAAGCATTGAACTTAATTTTTGTAAATCGAATATTTTTATAGTTGCATAACTCATGTGGGTGTCAAAGGGAATGAAACTGTGGATCAGTTAGCAGCTAAATCTGCAGTTTTCGATTGTCTTCCTGTTCCAATTTTTTTTCTGCCATCGACTGATATTGTAGCCTGTTTGTAGTTCGTGGAAGCGTTGGTCTGACGAATGGGAATATACGAGCAAAGAAAAAAGATTAAAAAAAAAGATTTAAATCACTATACCAAAACATCCCTGGTTTCATGCGATGAAGAAATCAAGAAGAGAAACATCCAATATTTGTCGTCTCCGAATTGGTCATTGTATATTGACTTCTCACTCATATAAAATTCATGTTGTAGATAGTCCAAAGTGCCAACGTGTATCGGATGTTGAGAGGGAGGTATTGACACTGTCCCCTGAATTTTATTTTGGATGCTAGGCCACCAAGTTGTCAAGTTGGTATGTCAAGGCTCTTTCTAACGAAGTAATCCCTCAGCATAACATGACAATACCAACGCAGACTCGTTTCTTTTTTTAGTTTGTCCGCTATCGGTGCCACTTTAAAACTTCCTCGAATAGGTATAGGTGTTTCTGATTTTATCAATTTTTGTAACACCGCCGACACATCTAGGCATTTTTATTTCGGCGGTGTAGAGTTTTTGTTCGTGGCATTTCTTGGTGGTCCAGCACTCGGCTCCTTACAACATCGCCGGTCTGACAGCTGTCTTATATGTACCCTTCCCTTTGTTCTCACTGGAATTTAACTGTCACAGAGAACCCCAGAAAGATTTCTCCACTTCATCCATGCCACGTTAACCATGTGTGATACACCTAACTTATTCTCCATTATAAAGGAAAATCGAAATTGGAATTTTGTTAAAGGTGACGGGATAGGCTCCAAGGTACTTTTTGGATGCTCATTACGCCGTACTCTTAAACGTTACGCCTTCAACAAAAATATATATTATTCTCTCATTGCTTATCTATACTACTCGAAATACAATCACTATCATTTATGAGGAACATAACAGATTTAATCAATATTTAAAAAAATATTCACTGTGACTTAAGTGCCCCCAATTTGCTCGAACTTGTAAAGATAAGAACATGCTCCAGATTACGAAACATTTTATCTCACATTACAATACAAACCTGGGCTTCCATGCTCCTCTACCACGGTCACTCAGACTATACAACAAACTACATTATTAATATGAAAATGTCGATATATTTACATACACAATCACGGGTATTGTACTAGTTACCGTTTTCAATGTTTCTTGTTTTACTATTGTTTGTTTTTTTTTTCATTTTTACTGTTGTTCCTGCAGAAAATAATTTCTTAAATATGTAATCTTTTGTTAGAATGCTGAATGAAATTTATGTACGTGGGGTATGCATGATAATTTAATCGTCCAATTATTCCATACAATATAATATCTGTTCATAAATGCATGAAAACCAGTGGGCTTCTAGCCTGTTTTTCATGCTTAACTAAATAAATAAAATAAAAATAAAATATACATTGGCCCGATACACTTTATTTCATCTTGTGTACTTTTTCGTAATATTTTTTTAATAATACCTGTTTTCGCAGATTTTTTATCCTTAACTCAAAACTTATAAGGCTTAGAAACATTAGTGTTTTTTTTTTTAAATGATAGGTATTTTATAAATCTAAACATTGGCTCGATAAGTTTTCACAAAATGTTCTCACTTTTTTGTAAAATCAAATAAACCATAGTATTTTATGTAACGCTCGATTCAAATTCACGAACTTGGGCGCACACGATTGTAATCTTCAAGGACGTTCATTCTCATACAATAGTTAACAAAGTTTGTATTTGACCTGTCTACGTTGACTTACCATGCCCCTTAAGTGCAATGTCAAGATAATGGTATAATTTTAATTACAAATAAAAAAATGATAATCTTTTTCGGACGATATTTTAGTTTTTGCGTTGAGGACCAATGCTTTAAAGCTAAAAGTTGGGTCGTTTGATATCTTATACCGGTTCTTTTGATCTAGGGCGCTAGAGTTGATTGCCTTAATAAGTAGAGCTTTGAAAATCATAAAATATACAACAATGTATATAAACTGATTGATGTCTGTGAAAAATCACAGATAACTTTTAATCGCCCAAGTTGAGAAATGTTTTAATTCGCACAACGGAATTTCAGAGGAGCGCCTGAAATTTCGCAAAGTGTTAAAAGCTTTGATTTATTTTAAACAGCTTTTTATAAAATTGAAGTAAATCAGGTTTTTAAATTCATTTTTGTAAGACAACACACTCAATTATAACACACTTAAGTTTAATTGAGACAGCGTTTATACTGTAGGTAGAATCAATAATTCTTACAGGCTAAAAATAAAAAAAAATGAGTAGTTCTAGTAATTTCATTCCAATTATAAGAACAGCCTCAATCAGAAGAAATGTTAACAATATAAGTAGAAATACAATTCAGTTCGATATCTGAATTTTGGGTGAAAGTTCGATATCTATTTGAAGTCTTAATGATTATTTTTTTTGGTATAATTTATTATTATTGTATGTATCTGTTTATTATATTAGAATGGTCTTATTCACGATGAAACTAAAACAATTCCTAAACTTTTGAACCTAATCTTGCCTATTCATAAAAACATATTAAGAATATCATAATAATGACGTTGCTACGGTGTTGTTTTATCTATCAACGTCGCAATTCATTACATAATGATTTCCGTTGATTTGACATTATTTTGTCGATGTTTTGAAGAAAAAAATACAATAATTTCTTATAGTGTACGAAATTTATATTCATATTTTATTACCTGATAATCATAATTATTTAGATATATATTTGATAAGCGGTAGCGAATACTGTAACAATAATGAAAAAGTGAGTAGGTAGGGGAGACCTAGGAGAAACGTAACAAAATTTGGATTTCAGTACATGGAGAGTTAATTATTAATTTGAACGAAAAAAGAAAATATTGATTTGAAAGGTTATTATTTAAACTAGATTATTAGAAGATAAAATTATAAATTTACTGATCATGTGTCTGATAAAAACACGTTTTACCACAGACGTCACATTGTTACTTTTCACCTTACCCCTGAGGTGGGATGTAACATCTAATGAGGAGGATTGTAACACCATACAAATATTTAGAACCAACAGAATACATTTTATTGTTTTAATATAAAAGTTCAACATTGTTACGATTACATTATAATTTATGATTAAATTATTTATTTATATTAAAAGTAGTTCATAAAAATTATTTAGATAAACAATTGTGGCACACATAATGGGTGAACCCATTGCTCTTTTGGACGGCTGTTTTTAAAAGCCACTGTGCAGATAATACAATTATAATCATCTTCGTCAGATGATGAGGTAGATTTTTGTCTGTGGCAAAGATTTTAAGAGCGTGCCGCTTCTCTTAAACTCTGGCCGCGTTGCAGAATTTCTTCTGCAGCCAGCTCATACATTGGCTAAACCACGCTCAGTCTTCCTCGTATACTTGTTCGGTATTCTGAAAAGAGAACAAAAGTGAAAATGTAAATAATTCAATTCAATTAAATTATTCACGTCCGCTCCCGTTTTGGAGTATGTGGTCTTCACCTAGTTTATTAAAATCTAAATAAAGAATAAAAATATAATGAACAAACTTATTAGGAAACTATGTACATATAGGAGGGTTGTAACACACTGTTACTTTTCTCTTCTGTCTATTATTTTCCAGAATTTGATATGTTTATATTACTCTTAAATCCACTATAATACTTACTTTTTTGGTTTAATTTATATAGTGATTCACCAACCACTGAGCCAAATCACAATATCTCATAGAAATGTCTGTAATTAACAAAATATGAAACAAAACACAAAGCGCCAAAAAAATACTTTTATCATTTTTTTTCGCAAGGACCACGAAACACACATAACCGTTGACTTCAGACCATCGGTCAGTACTAAAGATGTGTGTAATATGTTAAGACAATATATTCTTAATTAGTGTTAGGCGCATACAGCAAATACTTTTCAAATTATTCCGTTTGTTACTTTCCTCCTAGGTCTCCCCTACCTTTAAATTGTATTGTATTAAATATTTATATCATTGTTTATGTCGAAAATTATTTGTTATTCTCGAAATGAAACAATAGGCACGTTCAATCTTATTAATAATAGTCTAGTTATTCATTAACTTATTAAATGTAATAAAATATTTAAAATACTGTGAATTTTTAATATTTTTGGTGCTCCAGAAATACAATTGATTACGCCGCTTCACAGTTATCGTCTAAAATTATTGAAATGTAACGTAATAATCGGATATATTCGGGATTATTCGGAAAAGCTCGGTTGCTATAATCTTTTGATAATTCCGTCAAAACTGCCTGGGACCGTGTTTATAGAGCATTGTTATTATGAATAGCGGTGATTTTTGTCTAATCTATTATAAGTTGTAATGAATTATACATTATGTTGGTTCATTTATTTATTATTTATTTACCTTTTATCACACCATATTTATAATGACAACAATAAGTAGATTACTGCTGCCTAACTAGGAAATCCTGTTCTAGGGTTAGCAGTTTACAATTTTTATTAACAATTATATGCAATTAACAACCAGGTGATTATTCCGTTCCACACTAAATATGTACACAATCTCAACTTTCTGAACTCACAATCATTATCTCAACAAACATATGGGCTCACACAAAACTGATCAACCAGGTCCCAATGTCTTCAATAATACCTGTCATAAATCCAATCTCTGACGCGATTTTCATTTCAGAGCCATAGAAAGAGACTACTTAACTATGTTGGTGTAATTAATATGAATCACATGGTTCCCAAATCAAATAAAATATTTTTATGTGTACTCAAAGAGCATTGCAAACACAATACGGCATAGTTACAAATGTTGTTAATAATTTTAATTTTGAATTATTTACGTAGTACTAGTTCATTGGAATTAATTGCCTAGTGGCAGTTAGACTGCCAGTGTTAAATAAAATATGTAAATAATATAAAATAGTTTCCGGGTTCGATTTCCGTTGAGACAACTCTCCAGAATGTGGTTGTTGAAAGGTGGATGCTGAATTATTAATTGACATAAGTAGCTATTCCGTTGAGACAACTCTCCAGAATGTGGTTGTTGAAAGGTGGATGCTGAATTATTAATTGACATAAGTAGCTATTCCGTTGAGACAACTCTCCAGAATGTGGTTGTTGAAAGGTGGATGCTGAATTATTAATTGACATAAGTAGCTATTCCGTTGAGACAACTCTCCAGAATGTGGTTGTTGAAAGGTGGATGCTGAATTATTAATTGACATAAGTAGCTATTCCGTTGAGACAACTCTCCAGAATGTGGTTGTTGAAAGGTGGATGCTGAATTATTAATTGACATAAGTAGCTATTCCGTTGAGACAACTCTCCAGAATGTGGTTGTTGAAAGGTGGATGCTGAATTATTAATTGACATAAGTAGCTATTCCGTTGAGACAACTCTCCAGAATGTGGTTGTTGAAAGGTGGATGCTGAATTATTAATTGACATAAGTAGCTATTCCGTTGAGACAACTCTCCAGAATGTGGTTGTTGAAAGGTGGATGCTGAATTATTAATTGACATAAGTAGCTATTCCGTTGAGACAACTCTCCAGAATGTGGTTGTTGAAAGGTGGATGCTGAATTATTAATTGACATAAGTAGCTATTCCGTTGAGACAACTCTCCAGAATGTGGTTGTTGAAAGGTGGATGCTGAATTATTAATTGACATAAGTAGCTATTCCGTTGAGACAACTCTCCAGAATGTGGTTGTTGAAAGGTGGATGCTGAATTATTAATTGACATAAGTAGCTATTCCGTTGTGACAACTCTCCAGAATGTGGTTGTTGAAAGGTGGATGCTGAATTATTAATTGACATAAGTAGCTATTCCGTTGCCTAAGAAGTTCAATTTACGGTGGAATCACCCTTTTTGCAATCGTCTTTTCTCCTAAATGTGGCAACTTGGTATTGGGAGCGTGTTAAATTATTATTTTGGCATAGCATCTGTTAGTTGGCCGAGAATCGAAAACAAAAATAAATAAATGATATAGTATTTACCCAGTCCTGGCAAAGTTGCTCCAGTAGAGGATGGTGGCTTCAGAGAGCAGAGCCTCTCCCTTGGTGTAGTTCCTAGGGAAGTGTGCCAATGGTCCTGTAGACAGGGGGGCTCCAAATAAGTAGGGCAATTCTTCCCCGTGGACGCATCCCTGCCTCTGTAACAACAATATTCATACATATATTATTGATATGATGTATATATCTAGAACAGATATAATCCTTTTATCATATAATATTGTATGTTGGGGGTCCTGTCTCAAGTCTAGTGTAGAGCCACTAAATATTGCTCAAAAATTGATTCTTAAAGTTATGTACAAAAAAAAATTTCGCTATCCATCCAACCTTCTCTTTGAGGAATGTAATATTATGAATATAAAACAGTTATATACCACACAAACACTTATTAAGTTCTTCATTAACATTAACTTAGCTAAAAGAACTCAACAAATCCGACCAACTAGAACTGGCACTTCACTTAACTTCATGGCAATTTCTCCTAAAACTTCTTTTGGTCAAAGAAATTATAATTTTCAGGCTCCTCTTCTGTTTAATGTCCTTGCTGTCCATATTAAAACATGTGATTCCTTACACCAATTTAAAAGGAATATTAAGGCGTTTGTATGGACAGAGGATTGTGAAAGTGTGTTTTCTTCCTTGACATTCTTTGTTTGAAGTGATATTTTTATATTAAACTTTTGTTATTTTTGTTATTTTATATTTTTTAATTTCTTTTATATTTTTTCTTCATCTATATTTTTCATGGTCGCCCTCATAGAATAATAATAAAACTATAGAATACTCATTCCCATACAATACCTCGCTGAAAAAGTAAAGGCGTTTTATTGGCCGGATCGTGTCAATATATGTATGACTCTGCTATAATTTAGCAAGTAATTTTGCCATTTTGCTAACTATTCAAAAACCCTATTTGGGGAACGTATCACGCAGACGGCCAAATGATTACTGAATGCTCGTAGCAAAATGTTGACCAAATTAGTCAACATAAAGCAGTCTCATTTACTGAAGGCTAAAGAGTATTCTATGCTATTATAATTCTATGGTCGCCCTATACATTTAGTTTTGTATCGATATATACCCATATAATAAATATATGTACTGTTGATATCTATTACCTATTGTTGTAAAATGTTAGACTAAGTGAACTCTGTATTTATGTCGCTCACAAAAATGTGATTATATTTAACCTCGATACAGGTTTTTTCCTAGTGAGGTTGAATACATTTGTTTTGTATAGATATATACCTATATAATATGTACATATGTACTGTTGATATCTATTATTGTTGTAAAATGTTAGACTAAGTAAACTTTGTATTTATGTCGCTCACAAAAATGTGATTATATTTAACCTCGATACAGGTTTTTTCCTAGTGAGGTTGAATACATTTGTTTTGTATAGATATATACCTATATAATACATATGTACATATATGTACTGTTGATATCTATTATTGTTGTAAAATGTTAGACTAAGTAAACTCTGTATTTATGTCGCTCACAAAAATGTGATTATATTTAACCTTGATACAGGTTTTTTCCTAGTGAGGTTGAATACATTTGTTTTGTATAGATATATACCTATATAATATGTACATATATGTACTGTTGATATCTATTATTGTTGTAAAATGTTAGACTAAGTAAACTCTGTATTTATGTCGCTCACAAAAATGTGATTATATTTAACCTCTATACAGGTTTTATCCTAGTGAGGTTGAATACATTTGTTTTGTATAGATATATACCTATATAATATGTACATATGTACTGTTGATATCCATTATTGTTGTAAAATGTTAGACTAAGTAAACTCTGTGTTTATGTCGCTCACAAAAATGTGATTATATTTAACCTCGATACAGGTTTTTTCCTAGTGAGGTTGAATACATTTGTTTTGTATAGATATATACCTATATAATATGTACATATGTACTGTTGATATCTATTATTGTTGTAAAATGTTAGACTAAGTAAACTCTGTATTTATGTCGCTCACAAAAATGTGATTATATTTAACCTCGATACAGGTTTTTTCCTAGTGAGGTTGAATACATTTGTTTTGTATAGATATATACCTATATAATATGTACATATATGTACTGTTGATATCTATTATTGTTGTAAAATGTTAGACTAAGTAAACTCTGTATTTATGTCGCTCACAAAAATGTGATTATATTTAACCTCGATACAGGTTTTTTCCTAGTGAGGTTGAATACATTTGTTTTGTATAGATATATACCTATATAATACATATGTACATATATGTACTGTTGATATCTATTATTGTTGTAAAATGTTAGACTAAGTAAACTCTGTATTTATGTCGCTCACAAAAATGTGATTATATTTAACCTCGATACAGGTTTTTTCCTAGTGAGGTTGAATACATTTGTTTTGTATAGATATATACCTATATAATATGTACATATATGTACTGTTGATATCTATTATTGTTGTAAAATGTTAGACTAAGTAAACTCTGTATTTATGTCGCTCACAAAAATGTGATTATATTTAACCTCGATACAGGTTTTTTCCTAGTGAGGTTGAATACATTTGTTTTGTATAGATATATACCTATATAATATGCCCATATATGTACTGTTGATATCTATTATTGTTGTAAAATGTTAGACTAAGTAAACTCTGTATTTATGTCGCTCACAAAAATGTGATTATATTTAACCTCGATACAGTTTTTTTTCCTAGTGAGGTTGAATACATTTGTGTATTAATTTTCAAAATATTATTTGTGAGATGAAATAAATAAATAAATAAATCCTACATTGAATTCAAATATTTTTTCGTTTTGTATGCTCCTATGTACTTTTGTCTATGTACAAGGTCTGGAAAACTGGTATCTGGCCGAAGGATTGGACGGAGTCTGTTTTTGTTCCACTGCACAAAAAAGGATCACCTGCCAAATGTGACAATTACAGAATGATTGCTCTTATATCACACGCCAGCAAAGTTCTATTACACATTTTGAATAAAAGGCTGAAACACTATCTTGACTGGCAAATACCACCTGAACAGACTGGCTTTGTGAGTGGAAGGGGAACAAGAGAACAGATCCTGAATGTGCGACAGATAATTGAGAAGAGTAGGGAGTTCAATGCACCAGTTATTCTGTGTTTCATCGACTATAGCATAGCTTTTGACTGCGTCAGATGGAGTAAGCTGTGGATAGTGTTGGATGAGATGGGAGTCCCTAAGCATCTTATACATATCCTAAAAAACTTGTATGCAAATAGTTCTGCCTCAATAAGATTAAATAATGCCTTGTCCGCTACCTTCTCAGTCCAGAAGGGTGTCCGCCAGGGATGTATACTGTCCCCTGCTCTTTTTAACATATACGGAGAGTATATATTGAGGAAATCTCTGGATGGTTGGGATGCCGGATTCAGCATTGGTGGCAAGAAAATCTCCAACTTATGCTTTGCAGACGACACAACTCTAGTAGTCACAAACGAGACCGATATGAAACAACTTTTGGATCGTGTTGAGAGGGAAAGTTTATCACTCGGTCTGAGCATAAACCAATGCAAAACCAAACTGATGGTGATTGAAAGAGCATGTAAACTTCCCCCAATAAACTCTCTAAACCATCTTGAGATAGTACATGTCTTCACATATCTGGGTTCCAACATATGTGACACCGGTGGTTGTGAAGCGGAAGTAAAAAGACGCATCGCCATGGCAAAGGGAGCACTGGGAAAGCTCACAACAGTATGGAAGGACAGGACCATTACTAAAAACACGAAGGCTAGACTCATCAGGGCTCTGATATTCCCGATGTTCCTGTATGGTGTGGAAACATGGACACTTAGGGAGTCAGAGCGAAAAAGGATCGATGCTTTCGAAATGTGGTGCTGGAGGCGTATGCTGCGCATCCCATGGACAGCCAGAAGAACCAATGTGTCAATCCTAGACGAGCTTAGGATTGAGGATCGTCTGTCGACGATATGTTACAGACGTATCCTTCAATTCTTTGGACACATTGCCAGAAGGGAACCAGACTGCCTCGAGAAGCTTGTTGTGATGGGCAGCGTGGAGGGACGGAGATCTCGTGGTCGCTCACCGACCAGATGGAGCGATTTGGTTAAGTCCACAATGGGGTCTTCGGTGACTGGTGCTCTGCGTTCAGCCCAAAACAGATTGACATGGAGGCGGGCCATACGTGTGGCGACAGACTACAGCCGCTATCCTCAGTCATGAGGAAAAGGACGAATGAGATGTACTTTTGTATGCTCCTATGTACTTTTGTATGCTCCTATGTACTTTTGTATGCTCCTATGTGCTTTGTATGCTCCTATGTACTTTGTATGCTCCTATGTACTTTGTATGCTCCTATGTAATTTTGTATGCTCCTATGTACTTTTGTATGCTCCTATGTGCTTTGTATGCTCCTATGTACTTTTGTATGCTCCTATGTGCTTTGTATGCTCCTATGTGCTTTGTATGCTCCTATGTGCTTTGTATGCTCCTATGTACTTTGTATGCTCCTATGTACTTTGTATGCTCCTATGTACTTTTGTATGCTCCTATGTACTTTTGTATGCTCCTATGTACTTTGTATGCTCCTATGTACTTTGTATGCTCCTATGTACTTTTGTATGCTCCTATGTACTTTGTATGCTCCTATGTACTTTGTATGCTCCTATGTACTTTTGTATGCTCCTATGTACTTTTGTATGCTCCTATGTGCTTTGTATGCTCCTATGTACTTTTGTATGCTCCTATGTGCTTTGTATGCTCCTATGTACTTTGTATGCTCCTATGTGCTTTGTATGCTCCTATGTACTTTGTATGCTCCTATGTACTTTTGTATGCTCCTATGTACTTTTGTATGCTCCTATGTGCTTTGTATGCTCCTATGTACTTTTGTATGCTCCTATGTGCTTTGTATGCTCCTATGTACTTTGTATGCTCCTATGTGCTTTGTATGCTCCTATGTACTTTGTATGCTCCTATGTACTTTGTATGCTCCTATGTACTTTGTATGCTCCTATGTACTTTTGTATGCTCCTATGTACTTTTGTATGCTCCTATGTACTTTGTATGCTCCTATGTACTTTGTATGCTCCTATGTACTTTGTATGCTCCTATGTACTTTTGTATGCTCCTATGTACTTTTGTATGCTCCTATGTGCTTTGTATGCTCCTATGTACTTTGTATGCTCCTATGTACTTTGTATGCTCCTATGTACTTTTTGTATGAAACAGTAATTTATTTATTTTATTTAAGGGAAAACATACAGCAATTTGCAAATTTCAATAAAACGAGTGGGTTGTGACCAACACTGAACTCTCCACACCATAGTGAGCGTTAATTTTTTCTTCTTGAAATTTTGACAATCTCTAAATGTATTTTTATGAAGTACATTTATATTAGATTCTTAAACAAATATAAGATTCCCAGAGGACAAAAGTTTTTACAGTACACCATACACACAAAAACATTGTCACGAAACTCATAGTAAGTAGGTATGTATTTTCTACATGATACCTGTTGAGAAATTTTAAGTAAAATAGCATTACTAGCAAGATGAACATGTATGAGACAGTGTATCAATGTTGATGAGGCGATGTATGTGTCAAGATAGAAGAATGCGGTGTTCGATTCTCACTGCCTACCCCTTGAGAAAGATAGAAGTGGAGAGTAAAAAATACACTTGTCTATAGAGACACATACAATATCAATATGAATCTGATCACTCAATTTTTCCTTACAGAAGCTATTTTACTTCTGTAATATACATTTTTCATACAAATATGAAATTTATTTCACATTGATGTAGTAAACCATAGATTTTTGACGTTGCTATCTAAAGACAACTTATTATTAAGAGGGGGACTGCTGCCATTGTACCTTTTTTTCAATTTGATATACCATCATTATTTCTTATCAAATCGTTTTGAAAAAAATAATTAGATAGTTTGGATATTAATAAACAAAAATTGGATGGGTGGATGGCAGAGCGGTTAGCGCGCTGGGTTAGTAATCCAGTGGTCGCGAGTTCGAATCCTGCCTCGACCGATCTCGTTCACCTATAGGACAAGCATTTATGCTTAGTTTAGGGAACGTAGGAAGATGTATATGTACTTGTTTAACAAAGACATATACATTTTTATATTAAAAAAAAAAAAAAAAATATACCATAACTTTTTGATAATGTTCTGTATAAATTCTTGTAGAAAAATAATGGCATACCCCGATTTTCAACGTTTATCATATATTTTTAATAAACTATAAGGCGTAGAGTAATATATATTTTTTTAAATTAAAGAAGACAAAAATATCTAGAAAAATATGATGTGACGTTGCATTTATGCTTCAGGTTTAGTAAATAAACCTAAAAAACATTTATTTTTCATTCAGCGCCATTGCGTAATAAAAGTTTTTTTTGGTTTATTTACTTAACCTGATGCGTTAATTCAACGTCATATCATATTTTCCCAGGTATTTTGTTCTTCTTTAATTTATAAAAAAAAAATATTGCTCTTTACCTTATATTTTTTTAGAAATTTAAGATAAATGTTTAAAATCAGGGTATGTTTATTATTTTCTTACAAGAATATATACAGAACATAATCAAAAAGTTAAGGTATATTTCTCTTTATTAATATCCAAACTAACAAGGTTATTTTTTTCAAAATGATTTGTTTAGTTATAATGATGGTATATCAAATTGAAAAAATAGGTACGTTGGCAGCAGTCATCCTCTTAACACAATCAACACTATAGTGTTGATTGTGTTGTGTAACTTGATTATTTAAGAATAATAAATATTTAATCAATAATTATGATTCTATTCCATTGCCTAAATATATTTACATATGTATATCTGCAGAGATTTTATGAATAAAAACACTTATAAAACAATTTGTATACATTCATCCAGTCAACATGTTTATATAAATACATTATATTTGTCTTAACAACAATCCTTGCTGTAATAATTTCTCGTATTGGAAGAAATAATTATGTCAGAAACAATATTCATATAATGTATTATATTTATAGTACGAAGGAAAATCCGATATTGTACAAACTTGTATTAATATTTGCTGACATTAACATTTAGCTAAGACATGCCCTCCCGAACTTATAATATGTACAAACAAAATTATTATACGAGAACATGTCTTTTCAACAAGAGCTATGTACGTAAACGTTGAATGCTAGAAATAATTGATAAAAAATGTCATAAATAGACTATTTCATCAGTTTTATACGCCTCACTATCCCAAGGGGACCACTATAGGTACCAAGCTGACCGCCATAGCACAGTTGTTAAGTTTCTGTGCGACCGTCATGGGTTTGATTCTCAGCAGAGGATATTTTTATTTAAATTCATTCCTCATGCTATTTTAAGTTTATTCTATAGATACTATTTTAAGTTTATTCTATAGATAGGTACTACCACGGGAATTGCTCAGAAGAACTTGCATCTTTAGTCCCTCCTCCACCCACTCGCAACAGAGTCACTCGCTTCACTCAATCGCAGCACCCATTCATAGTGGACCTTCATCATATACAAACAAGTCGCTTCTCGAACTCCTTTATTAATACAGCAGCCCGACTGTGGAACGATCTTCCGAATTCTGTGTTTCCACCTTCGTACAACCCGGGTATTTTTAAAATCCGAATTAATAATCTCTCTTCTAGATTGCAAACCCCTCCCAACGCTACGTAGTGCGCTTCTTCGGAAGAGTAAAATGGACCCAAATCCTAATAGCTGGCGTCCCCTACGTAGACATGTTAAAAAAAAATGCTAATGTTGCTTCTCTGGACTGGAAATACTGGTTAGTTGGAAGAAATTGCCATACGGCAATAAAATCGCCACATGCGCAGGACGCAAGTAAGTGTTCATTATTATTATTAAGGGAATATAGTAGGGAATTATGAATTCGTAATTTTTAAGGTTATTTTTTTATTGCAGATTATCAACTAGTATCTTGCTGAGATTGTATTCTGAAAGTTACACCACAATGTATCTGTGTGCTGTGTAGTTTGGGCGTTGTACTATGTACGACGTGTTTATACTACTCTATCGATCAAAGACTCAAGTATTTTTTCGATTATACATATTTAAGCTTTGCATATTAAATTTGTATATCTAATACTGCTTAGACCACATTAGATTTTGAAGGATATCTGATCAGTGCTTTTCATTTTTATTAAATGTCAAATATTTCAAAGAGACCCGGATCTCTGAAAACTATTAGGTAATTTAAAAAAAAAGCACACCAATTTCATAAAATGGCATTGAAGAATAATCAAGTTTTTGAGTTAAATATAAAACAAAAATTAAAAAAAAAAAATTAACATACAGTATTTGAATACTCTGTGGAGTTACATTGTAGTGAGGAGTACAGCCTCTTTTTTAACTATGCTCTCTGTGCATGTTTTCAAAATGAATCAAAATCATTGCATTAAAAATAATAGGTAGGTATAGTGTGGCGTTTGGTTCTCACTGCCTAATCTTAACAAAGAAACGACGTAATAGTATTGTTTATTTATAGATTAGAATATTGGAAAGAGTTGGAAGTCAGGACAGTATGAGAGCATATGATCAGTAAATGAGACAACATGTATGTCAAGATAGATAATAATAATAATAATCAGGACAATTTATATAGCGCCATTTAGTGACAAACGTGGTCACCTCAAGGGCGCTTTCAGTTTGCGAAAAAAATAAATTAAAATTAGTCCTATAGCAAACACATTGGAAATACTGAAATTATGGAATTATAATAAAAAATAGGCGATTAAAAGTAAACAGGCATAATATAAAGTAAAGGTATATTGAACGGATGAAGGACAATCTGGATACGATTTGCGGAAAAAATGAGTTTTTTCAACCTCTGAAGGAAAACGGCGTGGTGGTATTATTGATGTATAAATTATTGTTATAAAATAAATTTCAATCAGAATATTGTTAACACAGCTGTCGCCCATAGATACAGAGAATAGTATAGATGTCGCCATCCACCCTAAGTAATCTGAGATTAAAGAGTTAAGCACTTAACGTCTCCAAGCCGTTTTCAATCTTATTTCCCATTAATTTTCAATTTCTGATGACTAAATATATTATAACCCAGCCTCCCGCTTTACAATCCCGTCTCCCATACACCCTTCCACTGTTTTATGAAGCTGAAATAACGGCGACGAAAAGAACCACAATATTGAAGGACGGCTTCGTTCAGACTCTTGTAATTTTCTACACATCATTCGAAAAAAAAAAAAAAAATCGAAATCGAAATCGGAAAAGAAAACCACAACATACATCTTTTAAATATTCACAGACCTCCCATCACCTCTCCACTTCTGTCCCTTTTGACAAAAAACCAATACACCCCTGCCACGAATCTATTGAAGTCCCCCCCCCCCGCCCCCCCTCCGCCAAACCCTCCCCCGCAACGCATAACATAGACTTTGAATAATAGTTTAAGTAACGACGTTGCTGATGATGGACGAAAGTCCGAAAACGTTACAATAATTAATTTATAAAAGTTAATTTATTGAGTGGAAGTAAAATTTTTTCTCTGCGCACGGTCACAGAAAAGGTTCTGGATAAAAATCAGAAAATTTTCTGTGCCTTCATAGACCTAGAAAAGGCGTATGATAAAGTTGTTAGAGAAAAATTATGGGATATACTAGCAGTGTATGGAGTGAAGAGCAAACTAATACGCGCAATCGCGTCATTATATGAGAACAGCGAAGCATGTGTTCGTGTCAACGACACAGTGACAACGTGGTTCTCTATAAATAATGGCGTTAGACAAGGATGCGTGCTATCTCCATGGCTTTTTAACTTGTACATTGATTTCTGCATAAGAGCCCTTAAAGATGAAAGCAAGGGTCTGAAATTGAGTACCGTAATGGTGCGAGATTTGATGTATGCAGACGATAAAGTTCTATTAGCAGAAAGTATGGAAGAGTTACAGTATCTTGTAAGTATGGTATATGAAGGATGTATAAAGAACGGACTTAGGATGAATGCCAGCAAATCAAAGACAATGGTCTTTGAAAAGAGTGAAAGCAGAACAGCGTGTAAAATAAGAGTAGAGAACGAATGGCTCGAGCAAGTCGATGAATATGTATACTTGGGAAGCATATTTCAACGGAATGGACGACTCGATAAAGAGATCGAAAGAAGAGTTATGGCAGGAAACAGAGTGAATGGAGCACTAAGACCAATTATGAATGATCGCAACATATCAAAGGATGCCAAAGTTGCCATTCATAACGCCATCGTAGTGCCAACCTTGACGTATGCAAGTGAGTCCTGGACTTGGCAGAAGACGCATGAAAGTAGAATAAATGCAGTTGAAATGAGATCGTTAAGAAGGATTTGTAATAGAACGATGTATGACCGGGTAAGAAATGAGGACATAAGGAAAGAATGTAAGATGAAGAAAGATGTCATTACAAGAATGAAAGTGAACACATTGAGATGGTTTGGTCACATGGGGAGAATGAATGAGGAGCGCCTGACGAAGAAAATATACAGAGCGGAAAGGAATGGAATGAGAGGTCGGGGACGCCCAAGAAAGGGGTGGCACGACCATGTGAACGAAATTTTGAAAGACGGAAATGTTAGAAGTGTGAGCAATAGACGAACATGTATGAGACGATGCATGAATGTGAACGAGGCGAGAGATGCATGCCAGGATAGAAAGATGTGGCGTTCGGTTCTCTCTGCCTACCCCGCAAGGGACATGGCGTGATGGTATGTATGTATGTATGGAAGTAAAACTATAGTGTCTTATTGTTAAGTCAATATAAATAATTTAAAAGAAGAAGAATATTGTAATGAAATGAGGTACAATTCATTGTTATTCATAAAATTAAATCCATACCAGATCTTTTGCTTCTGCTGGATCCACTATCGTCCGGCTAGGACACACGGTAGAGCATTTCTTTGATTCTCAGAGGGAATACAGGTGGATAATTAAGAAACAGCGAGCGTGACCAGAACAAAACTGTATATTCTCTTGTGTAAGAGAGACAAAATTTAATTAGGCATATAATGGTACATATGGGTTAGTGTGATATGAGGTAATGATGGTGATGTTTGATGATTAAGAATAGTCTTACTTTCTAGGATGGCCAACTAATTACAGACGGTGGCCAAATTAATACAATCAAATGAATTTATAGCAGTTTTTAGACTTCGAATCATTGAAAATTATTATTTTTTTATTTTATTTCGATCTTTCTAGAATATTATGGGAGATTTAATATATTTTTATAAAATAAAATGCATTTACTATGAATATATAATAGTTTATTGATAATAAAATACGATTTATGGTAAAATGATCAATATTTAGTAAATCCTCCCTTAGCTTTAATTACTGCTGATATTCTTCTGGGCATGCTGGAGATACATTTAATTGAGATATTTTTTAATTCTGGTGTGTTGTGCCATGCCTCAATTATGTTTTCTATTAGTTGTCTTTTGTTGGTGATGACACCTTTTTTTACAATTGCCCTTTTCAGAGCCTCCCAAACGTTTTCAATTGGATTTAGATCCGGTGAATTTCCTGGCCAATCTAATACCTTTATTTTTTCTCCTTCTAGAAATTTAGTAACGGTTTTCGCTTTGTGGCAGGGTGCAGAATCATGCATAAATACATATTTTCCATTTGGAAACCATTCGGCCACTTGAGGCTTTAGTCTCCCTTTTAAAACTTCTATATACTGGTCCTGGCGCATTGTGCCATTCACAATATACAGCCTTCCCATACCCATCCCACTAATCACTGACCAGATCATTATTGACTGAGGGTGCTTCACTCTTTGGACCACACATTCCTCATTATATTTTTCACCTGGCCTTCTTCTCACATATTGAGTTTTGTCCTGCAGTATTTGGATTGAGGATTCATCAGAAAAACAAACCTGAAAGAACACGAGAAGTTTTCACTAGTCAATTTTATTTAATACAGAAAGTTTCATAAAAACTTATTTTACATTCTAATACCTTGCTCCAATCGTCTTCGTTCCAATTTTGGTGTTTTAGTGCCCATTCTAGTCGCTTTTTACGCATTTCAGGTGTTAGTTTTGGCTTTTTCACTGGGCGATAACATTTGAGGTCCATTTCCACCAATCTTCGTCTCAATGTACGATCAGATATATTGACTCCTGTGGTCTGCAAAATAGATTTTATTACTTTTCGAGGCTTCTGTCTATTTTCTAGAGCAACATTTCTGATTTTTCTTTCTGTTCGCGGAGTAGTAATGCGCTTTCGTCCACATTTTCCTATTCGAGATGGTTCAGGGGGTACATTTCCTTTCATTTGCCTACTTATTTAGTGCACAGAATATTGAGAAACATTGGTAAGTGTGGCAATTTCTCGTTGACTGTATTCACAGTGACCAAGAAGGGTTGCAATTTTAGATTTTTTTCTTGGAGTGAGGTCACAAGATCTTCCCATTTCTAAAATAAACCAAAAAATTCTGAAATTCAGCATACATTTAGAAAATAATTTATCAAAATCGTAATAATTTGATAAGTAGTATAATTGTGATAAATATTTAGTAATAAATATTAGGTTTACCTGTTATTTAAAAAAAAATGTAAGAAACACTCAAACACTGTCTCAAATAAACACAAAATCAATGGGCAAAATATTCCATTAACACCCGCACACTCTGTGAAGACCAATACTAAACTGACATTATCATATCTTGTATGTGACAAACTTCATGTTGATGCTTAAAAAGTGTTGCAAGTACGATAACAATAATGAAGGGAGTTGCCACAATTAAAAATATACTGATGTGATTCGATTTTGCTGGATAATAGCTAAAAATACAATTATTTTTGCATTTTTTTCCTTTGATTGTATTAATTTGGCCACCGTCTGTAATATAAACAGTGATCACTATTGTACATTTATATGAGCCTTAAGTATTTGAATATTTCAAAAGTCAGTTCCAGATTAAATTTATTTTTCAGGCCGAAGGCCCAACACTGAGTAATTAAGGAATTTGTTTACCAGACTTAGTTCTAAGGGTATGTCGATATCAGTAATTCTAAGGACGATTCACGTAAAGGGGGTGTGCGAAAGTCAATGATCTCAAACCTTTACTCCGACGGAGGGGTGAAATTGCCTTATCACGTACTCAACAAGGCCTGATGTTTCCAACCGTGATGGAGGTGAAGAAGAGCAGCGGCAGGGGCGATCTAATGTTGAAGGCGTTCCACACTTTCTCTCATCAAGGGGAGAAGCCTAATCCGAGGCGATAACAAGGTAGTTGGCCTACTGTCAGTTGTATACATCCCGTGTGGCAGACAGAGGTGTTAACACTTCGTTATGTGTTCATACAACTACGCGAAGTCACTTTGAAGATTAATAAAAATTACAAAACTGTCACGAAGTAAGTCTTGTGACCCTTTATTAAAAGGTAATGATCCTACGTATCAGATTGCGGTGTTAACACTTCGCTATGTGTTCATACAACTACGCCAAGTCACTTGGAAAATTAATGAAATTAAAAAACTGTCACGAAGTATGGCTTGCTACCATTTATTCAAAAGGTATTGCTCATACGCAGCAGATTGAGATGTTTACACTTCTTTATGTGTTCATACAACTACGCGAAGTCAATTTGAAAATTAATGAAATTGAAAAACAGTCACGAAGTATGGCTTGCTACCATTTATTCAAAAGGTATTGCTCATACGCAGCAGATTGAGATGTTAACACTTCGTTATGTGTTCATACAACTACGCGAAGTCACGTTGAAAATTAATGAAATTGAAAAACAGTCACGAAGTATGGCTTGCTACCATTTATTCAAAAGGTATTGCTCATACGCAGCAGATTGAGATGTTAACACTTCGTTATGTGTTCATACAACTACGCGAAGTCACTTTGAAAATTAATGAAATTGAAAAACAGTCACGAAGTATGGCTTGCTACCATTTATTCAAAAGGTATTGCTCATACGCAGCAGATTGAGATGTTAACACTTCGTTATGTGTTCATACAACTACGCGAAGTCACTTTGAAAATTAATGAAATTGAAAAACAGTCACGAAGTATGGCTTGCTACCATTTATTCAAAAGGTATTGCTCATACGCAGCAGATTGAGATGTTAACACTTCGTTATGTGTTCATACAACTACGCGAAATCACTTTGAAAATTAATGAACTAAAAAAAACTGTCTCGAAGTATGACTTGCGACCATTTATTCAAAAGGTACAGCTCGTACGCAACAGATTGAGATGTCAACACTTCGTTATGTGTTCATACAACTACGCGAAGTCACTTTGAAAAATAATGAACTTAAAAAACTGTCTCGAAGTATGACTTGCGACCATTTATTCAAAAGGTACAGCTCGTACGCAGCAGATTGAGGTGTTAACATTTCTTTATGTATTCACATGACAACGCGAGGTCACTTTAAAAATTAATAAAATTAAAAAACTGTCACCAAGTATGTCTTGCGACCATATATTCAAAGGGTATTGCTCATACGCAGCAGATTGAGATTTTAACACTTCATTATGCATTCACACACCTACGCGAGGTCTCTTTGAAAAATTAATAAAATTAAAAAACTGTCACCAAGTATGTCTTGCGACCATATATTCAAAAGCTATTGCTCATACGCAGCCGATTGAGATTTTAACACTTCGTTATGCATTCACACACCTACGCGAGGTCACTTTGAAAAATGAATAAAATTAAAAACCGAACCGAAGTATGTGTTGCGATGTTGTTCTATACGCCTCCATCACGCGTAAGGCCGTATACTCAGAGATCCGACTCGGATTTTTAGATAACTAGTTTATAACAACATTCTCTGTTTAGTTACAATGCCTTACATCGATTTCAGGCATAAAACACAACGAATTGAGTGAAATTCGCTAATTAATTGCGGACGAAACAACACCGCGTTGCTTTATGCTCGTTGCAACAGACGCCGACTGGCTGGCGGAAGTTGACGGGAGGAGACGGTAGGTGTTCGAGGGGAGCGGGGCGGGCCGCTTGTGACACAGCTGCGTCTTCCGCGAGACCTTGAACTAGTTCAAGACGTAATTACTGCCGCGAAATTTAAATTTGAAAAGATGATTATTTAAATACGTAGCGAGCGTACCGCTCGCTACAATATTTTTCAAGTACAAGATCAAATTAATAAAATAAAACGAAACTTAGTCGATCTGTTAAGAGAAATAAATTCTCCTGAACAAATTAACTGTTGGATTAATTCATCCGGAATTCTTTATCTTCATCAGCAATGGCGATGTAGCCCATCGTGAGCCTTGGCCTCCTCAAGAACCTCCCGCCAGTCCATCCGGTCCAACGTCCGCACCTTGTAGTTAGTTACACTGATTTCTTTCAGGTTCTCCTCCATGCGCTGGAGATGTCCCAACCGTCTTAAGCGATAAGGAGTATCCATCTTCACCGGGTAAAAAAATGTTCTTTATTTTTACACGGTCTTTTCGCTCAGATGAATCTCTCTCACAGCAGCAGTCTCATTATGTCTGCCTCGCAGATTCGATAACTCACGGCCTAAGCGCGGTATGGCGAATCATATTTTAACCTTTTGATATAGCAGGCAGAAAATTACACACAATCAAAATAACAACAATGCGTTAGACAAGGATAGATACATTATGTAATATTATTTTGCCCAAAGCGAAAGAAATTCACAGATACGTGAACGCGTATGCATACTAGAGCTTCGAAATACAATATTCGGTGTTCGAATTTAATATTTGACAATTTAAATTAATCAATATTCGAATTTTTTTTCAAATGATTTTATTGATATCCAATTTGAGAAAAATCAATAATTTGAATGTTTCAATATTTCATCGTGATGGAAGATTGGAAAAAGATATTGAAAGGAGAGTAACGGCAGGTAATAGAGTGAATGGTGCATTAAGACCGGTAATGGCTGACCCAATTATTTCGAGGCAAGCAAAGCTCGCGGTACATAATGGTATCGTCGCACCGACTCTAATGTATGCTAGTGAGACATGGACATGGCAGAAGACGCATGAAAGTAGAATTAACGCGGTTGAAATGAGGTCACTAAGACGAATGTGTGGTAAAACGATGTATCATAGAATAAGAAATGAGGATATTAGACAAGAATGTATGATTGAAAGAAATATCGTAAGTAAGATGAAAATAAATGCCCTAAGGTGGTTCGGTCACATAGAAAGAATGAGTGATGACCGTCTGACAAAAAAAGTGTACAAGGCTGATAAAAGAGGAACGAAAAGTAGAGGTCGGCCAAGAAAAAGTTGGCACGATCACATAAATGGGATTTTGAAAGATGGTGATGTTAGAAGTAAGAATAATAGGAGAGCGTGTATGAGACGATGTATGGACGTGAATGAAGCGAGGAATGTATGTCAAGAGTGAGGAGTCTGGCGTTCGGTTCTCTCTGCCTACCCCAAATAGGGAAATGGCGTGATGGTATGGTATGGTATGAATGTTTTAATCATAACTTCATATTTCGTGTTTATTGTTTTATTGAGTAATATTTAAAAAACAGGAAAAAATAAGATTTTTTTCAATGATTGAAACTGAAATGAAATATTTTACAAGGAATTAAAAAAAATATATAGAATGCATCATACGTATTCCATACATATAGAGTATCAATATCACACCGCTAGATATTCGAATAACTCGAATTACTCAACTCGATATTCGTATAGCTTTTACCATGAATATTTGGAAGCTTTGTACCTACATACATATACACAAATACATGTACGTTCAAATAATATTGTGAAAACTAACACAAGTAAACGATTGTTAGTTTTTCCGAGGAGAAAAAGAAAACCACATATTTTTATATGTAGCAACGTGGGTACTTTGATAAATTATATTTCAACAGAGGTGTATTTTCATATTGAATTAAGTATATAATTATTTTTCAACCCTTCGAAACCAACAGTTTTATACACCTGACATGTAAATTTTGTACATATCCACTAGTTTCAATCTTAAAGAGTATTATTTTGACGATGTACCTTGCACGAAACGCGTCGATAATCAATTATATTTAATAGAATGAAATCCAAGTACCTACCTATTCTTTATGAAAAAATTTTAACATCTTAATAGAGAAGTTGGAATATAATATATATACAAGATATACAAGAGCTGTGTCAGATAAGAGATATCTCTGGGAGGCATCTCACATTCGTCTGGATCACAGAGTAACAATTCCTTAAAGGAGTTGGACAGAGTCAACAAAGTGGCTTACTATGACCGATGCTTTAGTGTGAGTGGTCCTATTAAATGTAATTCACTGCCTCTAGATGTCCGCAGTGCTCAAAGCAAGAGCACTTTCACTAAAGAGCTAAAAAAAACTTTGTTTCAGAGAGCAACACAATATTAAACTATCAGCGACCTTGGTATGATCTCCAATCATAAAACGGCGCTATACAAATAACTTATTATTATTATTATTATAATAGGAGAACCATGAATTTAAGCCACCGACAGGGCTTACGAACTGTCATCGACTGGTTTACGTGATCACTTTATGCATTTGCGGAACTTTCACCAATAATGCATTTTATTGAATTCTCTATCATCTATTGACAAATTGATTTGTAAACAATGAAAGCAACAGTTCTTATAGACGATCAATGACAATGCTTTCTCATAGATGTCACCACTGACCCACGCCATAATTATTAGGTCATTTTTGGCTTGTCTACTTACTTTTACCAATGTTAATGTTAATCGAATATTTTGATAGTTGAATATTCGCAAACATTGTTTTTTTTTTGCTGGGAGTCGTTATATTTATGATTTTTTTAACATTCGTCTCTATTGAGATGTTGAATATTCGATTTTTTTAAATTCATTCAATCATTAGATTTTAATGAAACTTTTTGTGTGTGTTTATGTTAGTCCCTGAATGGATTAGATTCACAAAAAGGAATTTAATAAAAGAATTATAAAAATGGGAATCGTTATAAATATTTTCGGAATACGCATTTTGAATAGTGGGAACATTGGCACCCGATATGTCACAATATTATGCAATGTTGGTTATGACATTAAAATTTGATGTATTTGTTTTCATATTTTTAATATTTCATGAAATTATTAAGTTGTTTGTATATTTTCTTATTATTATTGTAGGTATAAAGCTATTTAGTTTTTTTTACAAGTACATATATTCTGTTTTATTAAGTGGTATTATGACGATAGGTAGATATATCAAAGTTATCTCCATGTAATGTTTCGTAATATTTCCGTTTAAATATTTTAATTGATTTATGAATAAAATAATTTAGTTTTATATATATTATTATCATTATGGTATCGTGTGATATTATTATATTGTGATATAATATTCTGTTCTTGATAGCCAAATTTTAAAAACATCCGTAATGTAAAGTGAGGTTATAAATATATATTTTGTGATTGAAACGTCAAGTTCAAACAACAAATGTATATTAGAGATAATTTTTTATAGTGAAAAAATGTACACCTTCGTTCTATAAAATAAGGTTTTAAATATAGATTTTGTTTGAAAGACATATAGATACTCTTATGGCATTATAAATTTTTTTATATGATAACTGGAATAAATTCAAAATGGACCAAGATTATTCTTTCTCCATACTTCTAAATATCCAACTCAAATAATAGAATCAACTATTAGGGGATTCTGTATCTTCGAATATAATAATTCTAATGCATTTACTTTAGAGAGTGAGAGAGGGGAGGGGGAGGGGGAGAGGGAGAGGGAGAGGGAGAGGGAGAGGGAGAGGGAGAGGGAGAGGGAGAGGGAGAGGGAGAGGGAGAGGGAGAGGGAGAGGGAGAGGGAGAGGGAGTGGGAGAGGGAGAGGGAGAGGGAGAGGGAGAGGGAGAGGGAGAGGGAGAGGGAGAGGGAGAGGGAGAGGGAGAGGGAGAGGGAGAGGGAGAGGGAGAGGGAGAGGGAGAGGGAGAGGGAGAGGGAGAGGGAGAGGGAGAGGGAGAGGGAGAGGGAGAGGGAGAGGGAGAGGGAGAGGGAGAGGGAGAGGGAGAGGGAGAGGGAGAGGGAGAGGGAGAGGGAGAGGGAGAGGGAGAGGGAGAGGGAGAGGGAGAGGGAGAGGGAGAGGGAGAGGGAGAGGGAGAGGGAGAGGGAGAGGGAGAGGGAGAGGGAGAGGGAGAGGGAGAGGGAGAGGGAGAGGGAGAGGGAGAGGGAGAGGGAGAGGGAGAGGGAGAGGGAGAGGGAGAGGGAGAGGGAGAGGGAGAGGGAGAGGGAGAGGGAGAGGGAGAGGGAGAGGGAGAGGGAGAGGGAGAGGGAGAGGGAGAGGGAGAGGGAGAGGGAGAGGGAGAGGGAGAGGGAGAGGGAGAGGGAGAGGGAGAGGGAGAGGGAGAGGGAGAGGGAGAGGGAGAGGGAGAGGGAGAGGGAGAGGGAGAGGGAGAGGGAGAGGGAGAGGGAGAGGGAGAGGGAGAGGGAGAGGGAGAGGGAGAGGGAGAGAGAGAGTATAAATAAAAATCAGAATTTCTCCTCTAGTATAAAATAAACATCAGAATTTCTCCAAATATTCTGATTTCTGAAATAAATCCAAAAATAAGTTTTTTGTTGATGATTTTGTTTCATTTTAAAAAAACATGAATAAAAGTTAATAAAAGTAATATTTCCCACATATTCGTTTGATAACGATCAAAGGTTTTCGCCGAGAGAATTCGGCTTTTTAACTTTCGTTGCCTTTTCTACTTAACGATGATTTTTACATCGCCGGTTCCGCAGGTCTCATCTTTCGGGATTCTGTTCTTTTTAAACGTTATAGGTACTTTTTTTAAAATTAATATTAAACAATTCAAAATCGCGATGCGGGCCTGCTAAGTCTGAAACTACTATACTCAATCGTGACTTTAGTCCTGACAACAGTATGTATCGTAAGATGAATGAGAGTTATTAGTTATATTAGCTACTTGGATGCAAACGAGGAACATCTCAACAAACTTGAATGCCTTCAAAATGTTTGCATCCGTTTTATCTTTGGACTAAAAAAATTCGATCATATTTCTCATTACCGTAATCTTCTTCATTGGCCCAAGATACGACAGCGACGTAATATAGGTACATATCTTGTCATTACTATACAATGTCATTTTAAATCCAAATTGACCTCAGTATCTCAAAGATAAATTCACTTATCTTTCAAGCCACGGGCGTCCACTTCGATCTGCTGAACGTACTTTACTATCTATCCCTATTCATAGTTCTCAATTTTTTAGCTCTTCATTTGAAGTACATTCAGCTAGACTATGAAATAGTCTAAGTCCTGATATTACGTCGTCTATCTCACTAAACATATTAAAGAAAAGGCTAAAGCAAAAATATTTATCTGACAACACCTGATAACATCTTCCTTTCCTTATCCCTCAGTCTTCCTATCATTGCTATGATTTGTATTATATGCTATCTTCTTTGTTTTTGTGTTTTTTTTTCTTTTTTTTATTACTTTTCTTCTGCTATCTTTATTTATTTTGTAATGTGATTAACTTATTGCCATAGTATACATTGCTTTGTATATTTCACATTAACTCTGGGTTGTTGTAAGAAATTGCCATTAGGCAATAAACCCGCCAGTGTAGTAATTATATGTACAAGAAGATTAAATAACTAAATAAATATATTGTTCGCAGAAGATAATCTCAAAAAACTTATTTTGAAATAAACACTTGTGCTAAGTCTCTATATACAAAATTGTTAGAACTTTACATACCTACATCGAATCTAAGGGGCAAGTCCGGTCGAACCGTGAAATCAAAACCCTCATGATAAATCATGTCATGGATATAACTATCTTATTGAGTTATAGAACACCTTTTAAGATATTATAGAACTCCATATAATATTTATATCCATGATAAAGGTAATTATGAGGATTTTGATTTCACTGTTTGACCGGACTTGCCCCTCTGACTTGCCCCCTGGTTTGTGTAAAGCATTTTTAATATTTGTAAAATACTAAAACAATTTTATATTTTGCACAAGTATTAAAAGCTATTTGAGAAATGGATAAAATAAAATGTGTACTGATAAAATAACACGCTACATACCCAAAGGTCTAGGGTTCTATTCCCTTTGGATACACAGTTTTTAAATGTAATATTTGCAGTCTGGGTCTGTGAGATGATAAATATATACATACATACATACATACCATAACGCCATGTCCCTTACTGGGTAGGCAGAAAGAACCGACAGCCATACTTTTTTTTTATTTTTGTACATATTCCTGTCTATCTTTACATCCGTTCATCGTCTCATACATGCTCGTTGATTTTTTAAGCTTCTTATGTTTTCTTCTTTCAAAATATCACTGCTTCTCGTGTAAATAAAAGATAATATGTCAAATTTTAATTTGAAACGGTCTCAATAACAACTTGCCACATTCTGGAGATATGCGATATTAATGGTCTCACAGAACCGGACTGAAAACACAATTGAAAACTGTGTCTCCACCGGTAATCGAACCCGGAACCTTTGGTTTGGTAGTAATCTATCTAACCAATTGATCAAAAATGAAAATTTTGTGTTATTGCGAATTTCGCATTGGCCACATTCCGCTCGCCTTAAATCCTGAAAACTTTGCACTCGCTGATAATTCTTATATCGATAAGTGTCAGAGTTTTCTTTGATTTCAATAAATTTTCTTTCGAGACTATTCTATGGCCCCGCGTTGTGATGCTCCAATGCATCCGTGATTAATTCGCTATTTTTTCATCGGCGAGAGAAATAATAAGTATTGTTTGAAAGTTCATTTGTGAGAGAGGGGGGGGGGGGGGGCGAGAAAGGGCGTGGAGAGGAGAGAAGGCTGCGAGGAAATGGGAAGAGGAAGGAAAGACGGAAAATGGAAGTGAAAAGATTCCTGGTTATGATTTATTTCTTCGATTCTCCCTGATGCCTTCACTTGGCCGACAATATATTATTTTATTCTGTCGGAAAAAACAAGACGTTTAAACAAACGTCTACGAGACACAAATTGTTTGATACAAAACGTAAAGATATTTAAGACCTAAACTAGCAGAAATTTTAAATTATCATACCATGTATTTTTTTTGAAGAAAAACTGATTTTAATTTAATGTTCCTACACGACCCGTACACGACAAACACAGGCTTCACTATTTTTTATCATAAAATCTAGTAATAATTATTATATTCACTCGCCTATTCTGAGACGACAGACTTGGTAGTGAGTTTGGCTCTGTTGATGTCTTTTGCTGTTCGATATATGAATATAAAGAGAGACTTTTAAATATTGTATAAATTCTGGGTTCTTTTTTCTTTTAATTTTTTATTTTTAGTTCTGCTTAATCTTTTGCTTGTTTTTCTTTAATTTTATTTTTATTGTACTTCACTACATATATATTTTGTAAATTTATATATTTTTTTCTTGATATTTTTGTTGTTGTTATATTATATAGGTACCTATTTATAATTATGTATGTATTTTGCTTCGTGGTTCATAAACATTTGTTTTAATAATTTGTTATTGTGTATGTAAAAGCCCATTTAGAGCGTTTATATAAATAAATAAATTAATTAAAAAAATAATAATAAAAAATAAATAAATAATAAAAAAAATAAATAAAAATAAATAAATAAATAAATAAATAAGTAAATAAATAAATAAATAAATAAATGATAAATAAATAAGATATGTGGGACAATGAACGTGAGGTTATTTTTGTCTTTTTATTCCAAGGATATATACTTCTTAATCGTTAAATTGGCAGATGTACTCGCCAGAGCAGGTATATTGTTATCTCTAGAAACTACCAAACATAGACCTGGAGGGCAAGTCTGGTTCGACCGGCGAAATCAAAACCCTCACGATTACCCATATCATGGATATAATTATTATATGGAGTTCTATAATATAATATGTCATAGAACTCTATATGATAATTTTATTTATTTATTTATTAAAATCCTTTTTACAAGTATAATAATAACAATAAGTACAATATAACTTTATACAGTAGTTAATAAAAATTATAATTTATACTTTAAGTAAGAAAAAGTTAAGTTTGTCATTAGTGTATACGTTTATATATTTTAATTTGTGGATTAGGCTACTCTACTAGGCTATGCCTGTACCAGAGTAGCGTTATATAAATCAGTTCTATTATTTTAATTCGTCATAGTGTTAGTTATTTTTGTAAGGTTTTGTGGTAGGTTGAAGTAATGATGTGCAAGTATGTATGTATATATTTTAGTGTTGTATGAGAAAAAAAAAAATGCTTGATGTAGAAAGGGCTAATGATAATATAATTTTGATTTTTTTTATAAGTCATCTAAGCAGTAATATTAAATAATTCTTCTGTTTCTTTTCGTCCTTTGGTAATTAACCAGTTGTTTGCTATGGCTTTCAATTTGATATGTGAGTAGGTTCTTAATAGTGGAAAGTCAGTTTTGAAGAGGTTAAATATTTTTGGACCTATGTACGCGTAATTTTTCTGGCCATGTGTTGTCTTAGTTTTTGGAATTTCGTCAAGGTTTAGTAGTGCTTGCCTAGTATTGTGTGAATGTGAGTTGCTGGTTGTCATTTGGTGGTTTGAAGTTTTGATGTAGAAAGTGAGAGTTGACTTAACAAAAAGCTGTCTTACGTCTAGTACATTAAATTCACTGAATAGTCTGTCTGAAGAGTATCTAAGTGGTTTTTTATTAATGACACGAAGTAAAGTTTTTTGCGCCGTTATAACCGTTTTTAATGTGGTTTTGTAAGTACCTCCCCAACTGGGAATCGCATAGCTTAAGAATGACTGGGCAAGGGCATAGTAGATAGTTTTGAGTTGGTGTTTCTTAAAAATATTGCGAATGGATTTAAATAGATAAATGAGTTTTAGAAGTTTTCCCGAAATTAATTCAATGTGTGGTTTCCAGTTTAAGTGTCTATCTATTATTATTCCTAAGTATTTCACATTATCTGTATTTTCGAGGGGGTTACAATTGCAATTTTGGTGTTGGCAGTCATGCATAATCAGTTTTAAATCGCTAGACGGTTGCCCTCTTTTATCGATACTGAATGTCAAATATTTAGTTTTTTTAAGATTTACTGTTAGCAAGTTGTTGTCCAGCCAGCTTTTTACTATGTTGCAACCCAGATCTGCCCCTTTGAAAACAAGATCCCATGTTGAAGCGTGAAACAGTAGTATTGTATCGTCCGCAAAGGTAATTATTTTTCCCCCCGTTTTTAGCTTACATAAATCGTTAATGTATAAAAGAAATAAGACCGGTCCTAGTGTACTGCCTTGAGGCACTCCGTATTTGATGTATTGATCGTCACGTTGTATAAATCTCTTGTCGTCTTGTCGTCATAAAAGATCGTATTGTCAAGTTGTATAAATTGTGTTCTGTCTGTAAGGTATGTTTTGAACCAGTTGTAGCTTGTTTCCGATAATCCAGTCTGTTTTAGTTTGTGTAGCATTTTTTCATGTGATACCGTGTCAAAAGCTTTCGTTAAATCTAGTACTATTGCTAAACATTTTTTCTTATTGTCAAGTTTATCAGAAATATAACCAACAACTTCCTGAATTGCTTCTTGCGTACCCCGATTTTTCCTGAATCCAAACTGGTTATTGGCTAATATTTGATGTTTTTCTAAGAAATTGGTGAGTTGATTGCATACACATTTTTCAAGAAGCTTTGATAATAAATTTAAAATGGATATAGGTCGGTAGTTGTTTGGATCGTCTTTTTTGCCTGCTTTGTGTATGGGTGTAATTTTAGCAGTTTTTAATTGGGAAGGGAAAATACCGTTGGTGATGCTTAAGTTAAAAATATGAACTATAGGTTTTAATAATCTCTCTTTGAATGATTTAATTACTCTAGCGGAAATACCGTCCGGGCCTGGAGAGCAGTCAATGTTCAGGTCGTCTATGATTTTTTCTACATCTTTGTAACAGATGGTTGTGATTTCAAATTTGGGAAGGTGGGATCCGTTTGTTATTATGTTGTCTTGGTGTGGTTGCTGTTGTGAGTTGTTTAATAATTTTCGGGCTAATGTTTCACCAATTGTGGAGAAATGTTGGTTTAGTTTGTCTGCTATTTCTTTGGTGTCGGTTATGGTAGTGTTGTTATGAGTTAATGAGTTAATGCTTGTCTTTTTATGTTTTTCAATACCATTCAACTCTTTTACGACGTTCCATATGGTTTTAGTGTTATTATTTTGATCAATTTTTTGTTTGTAGTATCTTTCCTTTCTCTTTTTTATTATGTTGTTGCATATATTACGGTATCTTTTGTAATACTGATATAGTGATTGGTTAAATGGATGTTTTTTTACTTGTTGATGCAGTTGGTCACGTTTGTGTGTGCACTTTATTATATTCGTTGTTATCCAAGGTTTTATGCATTTGTTTCTTTTTTTAACATGAGTGGTAGTATTTTTTTCAATATGTTTGTTAAGAATGTCTAAAAATTTTGATAAAGCTACATCCGTTTGCTTTTCCTTTATTACGTCTATCCAGCTTTCTGTGATTAGATCAGTTTTTAGTAATTCAAAGTTAGTTTGTTGAATGTTTGTTATATGTTGTTTAGACTGTTGTTTTGTTGTGCTGTCGTATAGTCCTAGTACAGTACTGTAATGGTCAGTGATTGTTGATTTAATAACGGCAGACTGTATGCTCAGTTTTGATTTGACAAATATGTGGTCTAAACATGAATCAGAATCTCTAAATTCCCGTGTCGTTACGTTTATTGTTTTAAGATACCCGTGTGCTGACATAAGACACTCGTATTCATGCGATTGTTTGTGTTTGAGACCAATAGTGTTGATATATATCCATGATATGGGTAATCACGAGGGTTTTGATTTCGTCGGTGGGACCAGACTTGCCCCCTGATATTATTCCTAACGCGAATCTTTCTTCTCTGCACTGGAAACACCTTTTGGTTGGGAGAAATAGATAATAAATTGGTAATTATTTTGCCAGTAGCGCAAAGTCAAAAAAAATTAAATCAAATTGTTGTGTATTACTTCTAATTGATATTAATCATTATCCTATTGAATAATGTATGGAGTTTTCACTGGTCCACTTATAAACCAATGCAACATTGTCTGTTTTATAAATTGTGTAGAATGTATTACGCTTTTCCTTTTCTCTGGTTTCAATCCTGGGATTGTTTTGTAGCAGTTTCTTCAATTCTATTCTTCCATTCTTTCCTGTCTTTTACTCTCTTCTTCTTCTTCCGATGGCTCTACAGCCCATATCGAGCCTTGGCCTCCATCAATCGTCGCCTCCAACTCCTCCTGTCTACCGCTGCTGTCCTCCAGTCTGCCACTTGCAGTAATTGTTCAGCATCCCTTTTCACTTCATCCTCCCATCGCAGCCTGGGTCTGCCGACCTTTCTTCTTCCACCCGGATGTCCCTCAAGGATCCTCTTGGGTGCCCGTGATGACGGCATTCTCTGTACATTCTCTGGATTGTTTTGTAGCAGTTTCTTCAATTCTATTCTTCCATTCTTTCCTGTCTTTTACTCTCTAACAAACAATAAACTAATGTATAAAAATATGACTCAACTTAAACGAAGTATAGTTCAGTTACATAATATACTTTTTAACTTCTCTTGTCCTTGTGTCGCAGTTAATTTTTACAAGTCTCAGGGTTTTCACAAGTCCCCAGGATTTTATATGAACTCCGCCTCAATGTCGCGGCGTCGACCTCTTAATTAAATATTGTGTCTCTCTCTATCTCGATTATTATTATTATAATTTTAAGAGTTTTAACTGCTCCAAGTTGGCCCATTAGGGTGGCCTTGCCTAGTTGAGCAACATCACATAATGTGGAGTTCATATTTTACATATCTGTCACGTGATGTACTGCCTACGCACCCGAATTTCTAAATTGCTCTCCTTTAAAAACGCCCCAAAGTCTTGGAAAATTTTTTGATTTGTTGCGAAAGTTTTGGAGCATAATAATTAACCTGCACGTCAAATGAACGGCCGTAAAGTATGAATTAAATTATGAGCGCCTCAGAGATTCATTATATAAGTATTGAGACAGGACACAGCACAAATTTGGAAGTTATATTTATTTAATCAATGCAATTTCTTTCACGATTGTATTCTAAACGTCCATCTATGGGGCGGAGCACAAACTAATATAATATGTAATCATTTTGTATTGAAACATAGAGATCTGTCATGTACCCAGCAACCTGTCAGAAGCTTTGGGTATTTGGACTACAGATGACACTGTAAATCTAACAAATTATGAAGATCATCTATTGAAAAATCACCGATATTATTATTGTTTCAACACTACAAATCTATAATATAGATTGTAAGAAAACCAGGCTTTTTTTATTATTCTTTTCAATTTAGCAATGTTTTCCTAAAAGCCTGATTTTCCTGGTTTCAGTGCATGTGACTATTAAATCAGCAAACAAAAATTCAAAGTGCTTATCATCATCATCATCCTCATAAACTCATAGCCGCCCATTAAAGGAAAACTCTTTTAGCTGAAGCTAAACTAACAGTTAAAAAACAAACATCAAACATTTATGTAGAAAACATCTGGTAATGGGTATTAATGTTATAGGATAAGTGGAATGTATACAAAACGATCTAACAATGCTTCTTATTTCGCTGGTTCAAAATGATTTCTTTTTTTGTACACTGGTCGATACATCCACGTGGGGTGATCTTCAAAATTGTACTAAAATTTTTTCACTTATTGTTACCCAATATTATTGCAATTTATCTTAAAATGTGACAATTCTTTTAAAGTAGGAATTATCAATTCTTTTAATTCTAGGAAGGGATACACGGAAATATGCTTCTACAGTATCACATAAAATATCAAGATTGAAAAAAACACCACGGACATCAGAATGAAACCACATTATGTAAATATCAAGGGATTATTTATTTGGTAGATTAACTTTTGAATTGAAAACAATTTGTTTATGATTCTATATGAAAAGATTTATTTTACATATTTATTTATTTATTTATTTAATATTGCTTCTCGGGCAACTAACAGGTACTATGTCAAATATTAATTTAACACGCACCCAATAACAGGCTGCCACATTCTGTAGACTTACGATATTAATCATCTCACAGAACCAGACTGAAAACACAATTATAAACTGTGTCTCCACCGGGAATCAAATCCGGGACCTTTGGCTCAGCAGTCAGATATCTAACCAACTGAGCCACGAAGGCCGACATATACATAACAATAGCAAAAAAATAACGACATAAAAAAAAACTTATAATGAACATACATAATATGAATAACTGTTGGAAATTTTGTAAATTTACTGCCTCACTAGACGAGTCTATTCTGAGGCAGAACTTTTTTAAGATTACACGTTATTGAATGCAAAAAATAAACAAACAGAAAAGAAAAATATACAACGACCTCTCAGTTATTTGAATCTATAAAATTGTAGTAAAAATGATGAATGGTACCCAGCTATGATAAAGATTCTCAGGTTATTTATTTATTTATTTATTTATTTATGTTAAAGTTGGACAAAAAACAGCGTTAAGACATAGTACAATACAATAGTAACATCAAGTATTAAGGCCTATTACATTTTGTCGTTATGATTGACATAAAATAATACAAGTTTGCAAAAAATAAAAAAAATATGATCATAGGTTGGTATGAAGGTAAGAGCAACATTTCAAGTTAACAATGATTTAAAACATAATATTGAACTAAAAGGAAAAAATAAAAAAGAGAATAAATGCCGTCAAGGTTTCCTATAATAAGTGGTTATTGATCTTCTTTTGTATAGATTATTTGAATGTTGTGGAGCTGAGGTGGAAGATGTCAAACTCTTGAAATCTGTTATTGTATGTATCGCACATTCTATGAATAGTCATGTTTTGTGCGTAATTGGTGCGGTGAATTGGAAGGTGGAATAAATGTGTATGTCTAGTTCTGCGAGTAGGAATATTAAATGAAATGGTATTGAGTATTGAGGGGCAGTCGATATTATTATTTATAATGTTGTACAGAAGCATTATGTATATCATTTACTGTGCGTCTATTCTCAAGACTGTCGATTTTATAATAGGTTCTCGCGCAGTCGTAGCTGGGGAACTCGAGGTATGCTTTACGGTTTAAGTATTTAATGAACAATCTTTGTAATCTTTCAATGCGTTGTTTGTATGTTGTGTATCTTGGGGACCAGATTGGGGATGCGTATTCGAGTATTGGTCGAATATATAGATTTTAATGTATTTATGTTCTTGAAAGATTTGCAGGTTCTGAATATGAATCCAAGAGTTCTATAAGCCTTGTCTATCATTTTATCTATATGGTTGCTGAATGTTATGAAGGCAGAAAGTAGTGAATTATGTTAGGATATAATATAATCAGTACCTACCTACATTATATGAGCAGATTGTATATATCTGTCTTAATTCTCTTGATAGCTATTTCATCTCAATAGAGACGAAGTTGGAATATTATAGGAGAACCAAGAAATCAAGACACCTAAAGGACTTGAAGAGACTAAAGGAAGAGATCACTTTAAACGCCTGCGCAACGTTCACCAATTATGCCTTTTTATTGAATTCCCTCATCAATCCTCAATATATATATATATATATATATATATATATATATATATATATATATATATATATATATATATATATATATATATATATATATATATATATATATATATATATATATATATATATATATATATATATATATATATATATATATATAT